>JASEVX010000001.1:59940906-60496250 GCA_031761405.1 Serripes groenlandicus
AAGTTGACGAATTGACGAACTTGAAGAAGCTCTTCTGAATGACTGATGGCCATGAAACATGAAATAGGGCCTAAATTGCATCCAATACGTCCAGATACATTATCTAAAGGAAAGAAATAAAGTTTTTAGAAAAATATTTTTTTCGTCAATTTCGTCAACAAAATTGACGAGTTGACGAACTTGACGAAGCTCTTCTGATTGACTGATCGCCATGAAACATGAAATGGGGCCTAATTTGCATGTAATACATCCAGATACATTATCTTAAAGAAAGAAATAAAGTTTTTAGAAAAAATGTCACAGTTCGCCACTCGTCAATTCGTCACTCGTCAACCTAACTTCACGGACCTAAAAAAATGTCACAGTTCGTCACTCGTCAATTCGTCAACCTAACTTCACGGACCCCCACTAGACATTCCTAGTATGCACATATTTACAAGAAATGAATAGTTTTACAGGTCGTGTTCAATGTTTGTTTGGTGCTTTACGCTGCTTTCAACAATATATTTCAGTTATATCACGGCGTTCCCTGGGTAAGTTACCAGCACTACTTGTCCATTTATCTTGACACCAGCGAGTCAGTCGTCATGCTTACCCCACAACCCTGAGCGCCAAGGAGGGAAAGTCATTACTACTTTTTTTTTTAAAGTATTTGATATGACCCGGTCAGGGATAGAAAATGCCACCTCCGACGATCTACCACTACATCATCGATGCGGTTAATATTCCTAATTAAACCTCACTTAATATTAATGAAATTCCATGTAACAACTCAAGTAGATCTTTTTTTAATCTTTTTTTTTTTTTTTTCGAAGTGTCAGTTAGCTGTATGAAAAGTTAAACTGTTTGGTACTTAACACCGCTTTCGGGTGTAGTTCAGTAACATTACATATGTAAGGTCATCGACCTTTTATCCATCTGAAAAAAACTCGACCCAACCAGGGCTCGAATTATGCGTCGCTACAAAAGCTAGTTATGTAGCAAGGCAAGGCAATATAAGTATTCCATTATAGATTTTACCTACCAAAGGGACAAACCCCTCTACTACATAATCTCCCTCTATATGAAAGTTCTACCTCGAAACCTTTGCAGTTTTAACAACTACTAACATCTTACATTACCATTGGTTATTTCCGTTGGGCCTAATTGTAACCTATCTGTAAAAGTTCGACCCGACCAGGGGGTCGAACTCCAGACGTATTGTTCACAGAGGCGAACCCTCTACACACCGATATGCTATGTATTCTAGCCTTTTTGCAATCGAACTCCCCACAACAGTTTTCTATTTGTTACAGTCCGTCTTGCCACATAGGATTTAACCTATTAGTGAAAGATGATCGAAGCTTGTCAAAGTGACGATGTGCAAGTGGTGCTTTAGAAACACCACGTGTAGAGAAAGATACCAATGCATGCGCGCTCATGCTCTAAACAATTAAAGTGTAATCTGTGCTCAGAATGTGTATTCAAACATCTGATTGGTCGATTTACACACATTTGTAGAAGTAAAGAGTGCTCTCTAACTTAGCAGTCACGTGACAGTGGCAGTTTAACGTGCAGGAGGAATATTGATTTATTGATTATTTCGGTTTTACGCTGTTTTCAATAATATTCCTGTATGAGCCAGCGATTGATAAACGCTAAAAATTTGCTTTTGTGAACAGTATATAATATCAAGATCAGCTAGTGCATCCGCACAGTCTGATCAAGATCTACTGTTGATACATGTTGACTCGAACCTATAGCAAGTGAACTTTGATTTACCTCTAAATGTCACTATTATGCACATGTTACAAGTAATGAATAGTTGTTCCGATCCGCAAAATACAGTTACCCAAACGGGTAACTGTATAATGCGGAACGGAACGGAACGAAACAATATATATAAATATCTTTATATTAATTGTTGAAATAATATATATAATCGAACCATTATGCAAGTGGACTTTGATTTACTGCTAGTTCCAAGATAAATTCAATGTTTGTTTGGTGTGTTAAGCTGCTTTCAACAATATAAGTTATCAGCACTATTTGTCCATTTATCTTGAAACCAGCGAGTCATTCGTCAGGCTTACCCCAAAAGGTTAACATGTAACTTATTTATGAAAAGAGTTTAAAACATTGTGGAATAAGAAGAAGTTGCCCGTTAAGAGTTATTACAAACTGAAACTGCTATTTAAGAGGCATACTACATGCAATTTAATACGCAGGGTTAGAGTTAAAAGCATATTCCGACCGTCAATTCTGTCAAAATTGATCAACACCTAATAAATAGTTATCATCCCATTTATAATGTCAACCTATATCGTTCTCATGTGTTCTGTTTGTCCTACAGGATGTATACGAGAACTAGTGATGTTGGTATGTACCATACCCACGGTATAGTTATTGCTATTAAAACAATATAGAAATAAGGTGGTATTCTTGGTTGAGTTCCCATCATTTATGTACACCGACTAGAACATAAAACGCTAATGATCGGTTAACCACTTAGAATGCAACCATTTTCCCGCATTATTGCAATGATTACAACTATATATTGGTTACATGCGTGTAGTGTACCAACAACGGAGTTATAGTGCAAACCTTAAGCACGTTAAAGCCTTCCAAAAAAGGTAATTGTTAGGACTCCACATTATTTCACAAGGTTTAAGTGTACCAAATAACTGAAAAGAGTTGAAAACATTGTAGCAAAAGGAGAAACTGGTCATTATGAGCATTTTCTCCCTTTGCCATTATGTTTTAAAACTTCTTCTGCTATAGAGGCGTCAAAAGGCGTCTTCATATGAAAAAAGGTTTAATGGTCGCTAATTTATTAAAAGTGTTTAGAACATTGTGGCAAAAAGAGAAGTTGATCGTTATGAGTTATTACCTAATTCTATTAATAGGATGTTACGCTAACATATATAAATAGCCCTGAGTTATTACTTCTTTTGCCTTATTGTTTTAAAAAGTTCATTACATTTAAACATTGATTTATTTCCATATCACAAAAGTACGTACAGCAACCAACAGTAGCTATTACTCAGAGACATATATATACATTTCTATTTAGGTCTCTGCTATTACTTGTCAATAGCAATAGTGTTGTGATTAAAAGCTGCCTTTAGTTAGAAAATGTACGGCTTCTGTGTTATAACAGGGACACTATATTACAGTAATATAGTGTCCCTGGTTATAATGTATTGTATATAATAATTTAGTTAATGTTGTATTCGCCTTAAGTGTGCAAACTACCATGTACAAAGGTATGATACCATTTTGTGACATTGAAATATTGAATACCTATTTCATATTGCCATATTTCTTTCCAAAGCGCAGAAGCACGCACAACCAGCAACTGTAGCCATCGCTTTGTCAATAGTAATGGTGTTCTTGTTAATGGTTCCAGCCCCCCCCCCCCCCCCCCCCCCCCCTATTTCATATTGCCATATTTCTTTCCAAAGCGGCAGAAGCACGCACAACCAGCAACTGTAGCCATCGCTTTGTCAATAGTAATGGTGTTCTTGTTAATGGTTCCAGCCCCCCCCCCCCCCCCCCCCGAATATATGCCGACTATTCCTCACTAGCTTTCACTGAAATAGTGTAGTTGAAAGCAGCGCAAAGGATCAATCAAACTAAATATTCCCTAATTAGTTAATGAGTAAAGAGACAATTGGTTTTCTATATCGGCAACGCATTATGTATGCTTTCGTCATATTTCAATTATATCATGACAGTTCTTCAGGCATTTTTATCCTGACACCGATACATTAATTATAATGCTAGTCCCGCAACCCTCAGAGTCAAAGAGGGAAATAATTACTGGCACCTTTAAAGTCTTTGGTATGACCGGGGATTGCACCCTGATCTCCCAATGCGGACATTTTAACCACTATACCACGGAGACGGTATCGGCAACGAATGAAGTCATCAAGACTAGCAAACATTAAAAACGACAACGCAGTATCGTTTTATTGTAAAACAGCATGTAGTAAGTTTCATTTTTTACAAATATGTTGCGTTTTATAAATGAACGGAGTATAAATGAATCTCTCCTTTGGCAAAGGTACACGTTGGCATTTCTAAATCGAAAAGGTTCCGATCAGCCTGTATATCTTCCCCGTCTTTCCAGAATCTACACAAGTTGACAGAAATTTCTAACAAGATTATGTTTATACAATACAAAACATTTTATTCGTAAATAAAGGCCACTAGCCCATCATACAAAAAATACATTGATGCATAAATAAGTATAAAGAGTTATCATATACTACAAAATTGTAGAAATATATATCAATATCAAATGTTTTACATCTTAGTCAAATATAAATAAAAACACTTCTGTTGTTGGCTAATTTGAGACTTTTTCCTTCTCATGAATGCTGATTTGAAGAGTGTAATTGTCCGTATTACTTCTCATTAGTGAACGAAAGCTATCATTATTAGACATACCAAGATACGACAACATTGCCCCAATGCAACAAAAGCAATAAAATGTATTTAAATACACGTCAGTACATGTGTATAGATCGACTATTTTATGTTAGCTCACAGGCATTATGTTATCTATAAGAACCGGAGGAGGGCGGGGACGTTTATGCTTGTATGATGGTTTACGGTCAGCGTTTCGTCTCTTAATTCGTTTAAAAAACACCTGACCATGTTTGCATTATTTAATTAAATGAAATTCAGCAGCCTTTGATGATAACGATCAATCCGTTTTGTCTGCTTTCTTAAATCAAACTTTGAACAATTTAACACAAACATCTGTATATATAAAGGCGATCTCATGGGGATTTCAGATTGGCATTATTTCTGTTTCATTGATTCTTATATCAATCTGGTGCATTTCTTTTATCAAAAAATTGTATATGAGCCTTCTACATACACCGATCGAGTAACAAAATAATCTGTGAACTTAGACTTTTGTTAAAACAATGGTTTGTCTTAAAAGAACAGAAGTCAATAATGTACGGTATCAAAGTTAATTTCATGCGCAATTTTAGTTGTGAATTGAAGATCATGTTAAGTGCCTTTCTGCAAATGATAAAAAGACTGGCATACAAAAGTAAAATAACAACATTCAGTTAGGTTGTGTTAAATTGTTCGTGTTTTGTTGATTGATTATTTGGTGTTGAACGGCTCTTTCAACACTTTTTCATTTATATCAAGGCGTTTCATGGGTAAATTACCAGTACTACTGATCTATTTATCCTGACACCAGCCAGTCAGTCGTAATGCTAACCCAAGGAGGGCAGCCATTACTACCATTTTAAAAGTATTTTTTTTTACCCAACCAGGGATCGAACTTCCAACACCTGAGGCGGACGCTCTACCACTACACCACTAGGGCGGTGTGTTTTGTTGAGACGGGGAATATAACGAGTGACCATCGCTACAGGTAATGGACCCTTTATAACAGCGTTTCAAGGTACAACATTTAAGAAAATCTGCTGCAGACGATTTTCAGTTATTTCAGACTTCATTGTGGGGAAAAGGGTCGCGTCGCGGATCTTTAAAAACGACCCATAATATGTTGAAACATGAGTTTTTAAATTAATTTAAAAAAAATGTCAATATACATTATCTTAAAGAAAGAAATGTGTTTACCTTACGGATGTAGCAAGGATATAAAAACATATACTATGTGTTTAATGTTATAGCCTGTGATAACGGTACCTTTGGAATTAACTGCCAGTGGGCATGTGGGTCTTGCATTGAGAAACAACCTTGCAACAAAGTAGACGGGTAGTGTGAACGATGTGATCCGGGCTATCTCGGGGACATATGTGGTAGAGGTAGTAGAAGTTCTTAATACATTCTGCCAAATTAGAATGCACATAAGACAGATGCACCGATATTAGTTTTTTATGTTATAATATGTCATGGCTCAAATCGCTGCGTGATAATGGAAAGCCACGTTAGTTACCGATATGTCTCATACAATTAAATAGCATTTCTTTATGTACTTATTTTAATGTTTTACAGGGTGTAAACCAGGGATTTGTTTGTTTGTTTGAATGGGTTATGCTGTTTTCAACAGTATTTCAGTTATAAAACTGCGTTTCATGGTTAATTACTATGACCCGACAGGGGTCGAACACTAATTTTCCGCTCCTAATGTGGAAACTCTAACAACAATAATCCAAGGAGATGGTCTAGGGTTTACGGTCAGGATGATATTTAGTTTAAAATTAACACTTATTTGTGAAATATTATTAATGATTTTCAGAGTGTTTATCAGGGTATAACGGTCAAGACGGTTCCAACTTGTGTGGATTCTGCTGGAGATACGAACCATGCAATCATACAACTGGTCTGTGTGCCAGCGGTTGCGCAGCAGGCCGTCAAGGTTAAACATGTAAAAAAGATAGGCCTTGTGAAAATGCAATTGAGATATATGTTGTAACTCCAACATGAAAGTCAAAACCACATTTGAATGAATTAAGTAAAAAAAATATTTCACAAACCGATATTGATAGTGGCATTACATCTATAAGGTTGACCAAAATATGTTAGGTTCTAGGTCTGGTAGAAATATTAAAAGTTCTACATCTAAATCGTCCATTGATTTTTAATATATTGATATCTTATTTTTACAGCTTGCGAAAACAACACATTTGGTATGAAGTGTTTACTGGAAATTGTGACGATTGCGTGAGTGCAGAAGTCTTCTTTGGTGTTGGCTGCAAGCAAATAAACGGTTTGCACTAAAAGCACTAAACAACATTAATAACGATATTTGATCAGACAACGTTAATGCGTTTAAGGGCAATAACTTTGTTTTAATGAGTGTATTTAGGATGAAATAGTATTGTAAAGCATATTAATCTTGATTGAGCCGTTAGAGCCGGCTAAACGGGCCAGTCTGAACGATTAGAGTCGATGCAACTATTGAGCTCCAGCAGGTGGATGGTATTTGTTTCATACCAACTTGTTTTTTATCTCGATGTAAATATAAGTTGTGAGAATAACATCATCTTTCCTGTCCGCCGCGATATGACTTTAGCTGTTGAAATCGTCGTAAAACCAAAAACAAACAAAAGTGGCCGTTGTAATTTAGTTGTATATGACTTAAACTATTTACTGCTCCTGATATAACTCGACGGATTAAAATGTCGTACTTGACTAGGTCAATTACGGTACCAAATATGGTAGTGGAATGTCACTGAAATTTGATGTGACGTCATTGAAATATGAACACACGTCATTCAAAATGAGGTAGTGGGGCTTGGTTCATTTATTGTATGTGTAAATTGTGTTTTTTCGTATATAAGATATATAAATTTGTTTATGTTTTCCTTATTCTGTCTTAAAATGTAAACATAATAAAAGGACTCGGTCTCGCGAGATATCAAATGTCCACGCCCCTCGTAGGACAATACCAAATCCGATATTGCTACTGCAACATAATATTCCCTATATATTAAATACACCAACATAATAAATAAATAGAAGTGCCTTGTATCTTCGTTCATGAATACCGCCTCGATGGCGTAGTTATAGAGCGTCCAAAAAACTAAAACAATATTAAGAATTATAATCCGAGACAATTTTCTGAGGGGATGAAACTTTGGTATAAATGGTAAGTACTATAATGTCGTCAGTTATCAATGTTTTTTTCATATTTATTGGATAGAAGGAAATATTTAGAAATATTTAGCCAAGATAATAATTTCTGACATAACTAATCGACGATAACAGAATCTAGGTTACGACCAGGTCGATTCCTTTGAATATTTTCCTCCAAGATGGCTAGGCTATATTGAGGATAGGCTATATTGAGGAAGAGAAAGAAGGAAAACAGGCGACAATCTAGCTTTATATCACTTATATATACATGTATTTCCATGGCTCTAAAACATTATAACTTCCAATATGTTCGGTGTTTTTGACTCGTTTAACCCTTTCCCACATACGACATCCTGTTGTCACGATGTTTTCAAAAGTCGTCTGCTGCAGATACGTCAAAATGCGTCAATAGGTGGGAAAGAGTTAAATGTTCAATTTACTAATGTTGGTGTTTTTTATATCGCATGTCTGCAAATATTATACTTAAAAAATGATATCAAGTTAGAGAACGAGGCGTTACGTTCAAAAACACTATAGTGAGGTTTTGGTGTAAAACATGATTCAAATTGTTTTTTCATTCAATGACGTCAATGTACCGTACTCACCGGCTTATGCATTTTGCACCATACGTTATATCCCTTGACACAATGTTCAAGAGTTATAGGTGTGCATGTAGTGTACTTTTCTTTTAAACACTGGAATTATCTAAGTGAATGTTCTAATGGTATAAATAGTAAGGAAAAGATCATGTTGTGAACAGGGTAGATCCGTCACTTGAAATGAATACATTTACTAAAAAAATATAATAACAAATCCTTATGAATGTATACGAATATAATTATAAAGTAACATAAAGCTTCAAAATAGCAAACTTAGCTCTTTACTATTAAGCATCCGTCCCCCTACCACCATATCATATACCTTTCGAAATTACAGAGAACTAATACAACCGTTATATTATATATAACTATCCCATATCTTCTTTTAACAGTAAGACATCTGCAAAATATGTTAACATCTGAAAGAAATCTACAAACGCTGACCAAACAATTCTGAAACCAGTCGTATCCCTTTCCCACATAAAGACGCTTTCTCAGGGCTCTGCAGAAGACATTTTTACAAACAATGAGGCAAAAGGAGAAATTACTTATAATGATCCTCATGACTTCTGCTGCAGAATCATGTTATGTCGGAAATGTTATGTTATGTTATTCAAATACAAGGAGGTGTAAACTTCCTTTCTGTGTAAGCGTAATACTCGCTAAAAATCTAATTTAATGAGAAGTTAAACAAATCATAAACCAGTGGCTCGTTTCTATATTTCTGAGCATACACTCGAAAATGTTTATATTTTCATTTTTAAACGGATAGCACAAATCAAAGTTGTTTTAATAAACGTTTTCGAGGACATATAGAAAACCCATCAATTAAGTCAGTCTGGTATCCATAAACATATATATTCCAGACGTATTAAAACAGATAGTGTGAACGACTACATGTAGGTGTTTTCACTGTAGGACATGTTCCGCCATTTACACTACAAAATAAGAACTGTTTGTATCTTATAATTGTTCAAATAGGTAATGGTTTATAACTCAAGTCACCGCGCACAATGCACACATCGGAGTATATTTGTTTTCCAGAGATGTGTCCGAGGCTCATCTCTTACAAATGAGCCTATAAGTGTCTAATGGAGATGAAATAAATGATTAATTTCGGTTTTTGCCTCCTAGTTGTCATAAATCGTGTTATACAGATGCGTAAAAGTACGACGGCATGCGGGGAATTGTTAATTTCCCCCAATTGCCTTGAAACTGATTTGAAACAATTTTAGGAATAGAACATCTGGTATATGGATTTCTAACTGTGTTCCTATTTATGTTGTATAGGCGCCAAACGTGGCCTTTGTAATACATTGACAATATCTATCCTATATTCGTGGAACAGCAAATAATCGAAATAGCTAGAGTATATATTGATTGTATAAGATTAAGTAAATAACCAAAACATATGTGCAATAAGATGTTATCAATTTTCAATTGCTATGCATCAAGTTATTGATCGAGGGCGTCAAGAAAGTTGAATTGTCCCTGCAATTCGCAGTCTTATATGAAACAATGAACATTATTTGGAAGTCGACTTCGAATGTATTCACAAATCACTACCCTAACGGTACTGAACATAAATTCATATTGCAATATTCATAAATAGCATGTAAGAAATCATCATCAATTTACAAGAATAATAAGTAATATTTGCTATAATACCATTATTTGACACGACTTATATTTATATATCGTATATAATATATATCAACTAATTGTAAAGAAAACACGTTATCAATTAGAATCGAAAAAACTCTCATCTCGTAAACGTGTTCCGCCATTATGAGATGATGAAAATTCACTGTAAGGCTCCATTATATACAGCTGATTTTACTGCATTTGAAGATCCTCATAGTTGTGCTCATCAGTATGTTGTGTTTCTCCCTTTAGAGGTTTGTTATCATGTTTCCTACAAATGAAATCAAATGAGCAAGTGCATGAGAAAATTCAATACAAATTTGCATTTGTGAACAGTGTAGGTGCACAGATCATCTTGTCCAGCTGTTCAGTGTTACTAGAATGTATACAAGTTGACAGAATATTCTAACACGATTTGGACAATGTAGATCTGGATATATACGGTTCACAAAATGCAATAGTGTACACTTTCTTATGCACTGGCTGAAATAAACCATTCCATACGAAAATGAGGTTGGGTCGTTGAATTTTCATTGAATACTCTCTGATTAAAAGGAGGAAAGTTAAGTCGTTTAATATTTTTGTCAGACAAGTTTTAAACCTTCATCGTGGATTAAACGCAAACTAATGTTAATCCGCCTTTAGATGTAATCTATGTTATCAACAGTACAAAGTTTGACCTAGTAAAGGGCTATCTGTCTAGGGTTCCATCCAGACTCGTCTATTGATTATTCGACGATTGACAAATATTTTCTTTTTTTGTAGAAAAAACCCATTCTATTAACACTAAAAATATACTAACCTTATTTGCAGTAAGCAATTAATTTAGCAAAACGATAAATACGGTTACACGTTCCTTCTTTGCAGAAAAAAACATGTAAACAAACGCAAGATGTTTACCACCCTTACAGAAATAAACATTCTATCACAAGGACAAAGATAGTTACCTTCTTTTGAGAAAACAAACACCAGTTACTAAAAGTACAATGATGATACATCCTAGAACAGACACAACTCCAATGAACATAGCCAGCGTCACGGTACCGTTATTGTTATCGTTTACTTCTGGACTCCCTATATGGATTAGAAATCAATCTTTTTATATTGTATATAGTGTATTAGTCAGCGTACCGGTAAGAAGTGTTTTGCTCAAGTAGTGAATTTATACGGAATTTAGAGTGAAAATCGGACTTTATCCAACAACAAAATACATTGGATCTATATATGTTTGTTGGTATACAAAAAAAAAATCACTATACATATCTGTATATTCGTGTGGCACACTGACGGATAATGTATTATATGTTGTAAATGTTTTCATGGGTCATTGGCTTTTAAATCAATAAATTATTTGTTATTGCCATTGTCATATTGAAATTGTTCTGTAACTGGTGACAGTAATGTTGCACGATGTCTGATTTTTAACGAATTATTTTTTCTCAAAAAATAATACAGTTAACGCGATCGTGTTTGGTTCCGGAAGTCACGGTTAAACTACACTTCCGCTTAGAATACACATTCGCTGCACCTAAATAGTCCTAGTATTTTTTCGATATTAAAATGACTTCTACGTGTTATTTCAATACAGTGAAGTCATATCATCATAGATAATCAATTTTCTAGAAAATATCAAATTAACAGTACGCGCATATATATCATTTGTCGGTAGGTACGTATAAGGCACGAGTATGAATTTAAATCGTATGCCCATTCACTAGAAGTCGACCCCACGCTGTATAGAACAATGTTAATCTCACAAATATGCCACTACGCAGAGCTCAGTGAAATAGTCAGTGTGCATTTTAAACGCTCGCATCGCCGTTGTTTCTCCTTTTTTCAACATGATAACGATGATCAAAGGGGCTTTCTAATTATAGATCATGGTTTACATACGCGCGCATTCAGTTAGCTTAATATATATACGAAAGTAACGCTCAGACACTGTATTAAAGTACCGTAGTGTAATGGAGAGAATGTAGAACCACTAATCTTGGACTATTTATGGACGTGAGTTCGAGTCCCAATTGGAACTGTTCTTTTTTTTTTTTTTTTAATTCTTATTTTATGCGATTTGATAAACATTATAGATTTATAATAATTAATTCACTCACATGAAACATAGTTATAATATAAGCCGAAATCCTGGATTCGCCCCTGGTGACGAAAACAAATCGAACTAACAATGTAAATCTCACAAATATGCCATAGGTGTTTTGACAGACTTTACGCAGAGCTCAGTGAAGTCTGTCAAAACACCCATGGCATATTTGTGAGATTTACATTGTTAGTTCGATTTGTTTTCGTCACCAGGGGCGAATCCAGGATTTAAAAATATTAATAATAATAAAATAGACTAAATTGTGCAATAGCATGATCAATTGCATTCATAAATTAGATTTTACAATACATGTTCAAAATAATTCGTTACCAGTACGTTCAGTACTTTGATTAATATATGAGTCAATTTCAAACTTGGCAGGTTTTTCCTCGTTACACGAAAGATATTTCAGACCCTTATCTTAATAATAAAAATATACAGTGAACTACAATTCAGTAATTCCTGTGGAAATACAAACACTTTCTATATTTAATTAAATGGCCAGACAATTTATAAAATATACAGTCTAATGAAAAATAATCGGCGTTAGTTTATACACCAAACTGTTACACCATGGATATTTAGCTTTCCTTTATTATTATTCTCAAGTAAGCTCCCCCTGCTTATTATTAAAATGATTTCTGCTGTTGATAAAACTGATAAAGAATGACAAAGCACATTACATATGGTTGCACCTTCAAAATGCATATAGAGTCATGCGAATATATTACATATATTTTCAAGTCTGATCTATATTTGACTTATACCTAAAACACAAAACTGTCGGACAACGATAAAGCATAATTTGAATAATATATATTTTATGTTTGTCATTTTCTTTATTGTATTAAATACATTAAAAGTGCATGTATTATAAAATACATTATATTAGCATAATCAGTAAATATCTTAAAGCAAAAGATAACAACGAAGCACTGGGATAGCATTTTTTAATACTTTTCGACTAAGAATAAGTTTTAGAAAAAGAAAAAAAATACACATATCAAGCAGCACTTTTAAATTGTAAATTACAAGTTTGTATTCTATTTAACCAATGTCACCTTTTTTTTTAATATTTCTTATATTTTGTACAAGAAAACCTGGCCCTTTTGAAAATGACTCGTACAAAACTACGAGATATAGAATTCAAGTCTGAACGTTAATGGAAATGATTGTACTAATGAAAAAACGTGATATTTTATAGCAATAAGCTTTGAAGAGTTTTAATTTGCAATAAAAAAATAACAACAATGATGCAAGTTTACATACATTGAATGCATAAACAATTTGATATAAATTAATATAAAAAAAAGGAAGCATTTCATGGTTTTTTTACCTATTAAACCTTTAATTTGCTGGCAGTCAACACCAAAGAAGCCCTCTGTACATGCGCTGTCATCACACTCGCCAGTTATTGAATCACACGATTTGTCATCAACGCAGTGGCATTGCAGTGAACAATTGGTACCAAAAGTATTATTATCGCATGCTGTAAATGTAAAATATCATTGATCAAGGACGTAACATGATTAAAAATTCAACCCAAACTAGAATATATAGGAATCTGATCAAAAGAGTAGGTTTAATGTCATTACGACTATTTGACTATGACTGTTTTTAGGTTTCTTAATACATTAACAAAGTGGCTACCTTGTGTACATGCATCTCCCTGACGACCTGCAGCACAACCGCTCAAGCACAGACCAGTTGTATGATTGCATGGTTCGTATTTCCAGCAGAATCCACAAAAGCTGGAACATTCTTGACCGTAAGACCCAGATGTACACTCTGAAAAGTAATAACTTTATTTTTAAAGAAGTATTTGTTAAGAAAACGATCTTGACCCGACATCCCTGTTATGGACACTGACACACTTTAATGTTATCCAAAATTGATGTGTTATTTAACCCTTTCCAACATACAGACCCTGTATGACGCCTCGCAGCAGAGAACTTTTAAATGCATTGTAGTAATAGGAATTGTTCTGATGTGTAATTTCTCCTTTTGTCATAATGGTTTCAACTATATTCTCTCATATCACTTTGATTTATATAGAGTTTCCATTTTTTCCCTACATATTGTCAACGTCGTCTGATGCAGATTTGATGTATGTATGACAGATTTACGTGACTTACCGCAAACACAACTGTCCGCTACAACAAATAATTTCTTGATATCCCAAAGCATAAATACCATTTCAACGGATCTATCATGTTATCTCAACATGTTATTTTATAAGTGGTGAACCGCGATAAGTGAGTAGGTAACCACGAGAGATATCTATCAAAGAGGTCTTGAGTTCGAATCCGTTCTTGGCACAATATCTCACACTGTTTGGTGATTGACATTTGAGCCGTTCCACGAGAAAATCAACATAATGGACTCTACGTAATTTAACGAACCAGATCAGCCTGCACAGTCCGCACAGGCTAATCCGGACCGACACATTCCGTCTCAGGGGGATAGAGGTATAGAGTAATGATTATTGAAATAGAAAATCCACAGGAGGCGAAGAGTGTCTGTCTGTGTTATTATATTTTATGCAGAGTCCACAATTTTGGTTTTCTCGTGGATCGATTCATTGATTCTCCCTCAATGGCGGAGTGCCCTTGGGCAAGGCACATTTTCTAGCCTAGGACTGGTTTGTTTACCCAGGGATCATGAATAAGTGAACTGTCGCCGTGATATAACTGAAATAATGTTGAAAGCGGCGTAAAACACCAATAAAACAAAAGTCTTCTTCCTCACATGGGCTACATTATCTATGTTGAAAGGAAACCAGTTGCCTCGATAAAATGATGGGTGGAGCACTGGAGTGTATTCAGACTGTGCAAAAACTCGGGCGTGTGCTAGTTTAAGACTGTTATTTGATTGGTGGATTCGGCTAGCACAAGCTGGAATGTTCGGTGTGTTAGGACAACGGAATACAGTCAATGTGCAGGAAATTCTCGCGTGTTAAGCGGTGAACGGATTGTTTTGGTATGAATGAAATACCGTTGAAAACGGAGTTTAACTCCAGTCGATTATTCAACAAAGGACCTACCTCTATCACAAAGATCCCCGAGATAGCCCGGACCACATCGTTCACATGTTCCGTCTATTTTGTTGCAATGTTCTTCATCATCGCAATGGCCACACGTCGAATGACAGTTACTCCCATATGTACCGTCATCACAGACTGAAGCAATGGAAACATAGTATACACGTCCCTTTATTTGTACCCTGGTAACGCGCTCGCATAGGGTCAACATATCTATATACCACTATATAATGAACAAATACCAACGTTTATATGAAATCATCACTTTAAAGATACAAAGAATACTTAGGTTTCTTCTTGCTGCCTAGTAAGAGGTATATGTTCCGAGTTTAATTGGTAACTCTAAAATATTAAAAGTATGATTATGTTTATAATTTCACTAACGGTTTTGACATTAATCTACATACGATAGCATTACAAATTATCACTCGGTTTGATAAAATATACAATTCTTGCACTCGCTGTAATACGATTTCATGATATCCGCTCACAGAGAATGCAAGTAGATAACTAAATAAATATTAGTTATGAAATCTTTCCTATCTAGTTATGTTTACCTATTTAACTTTAACATGAATAAAATTATTTACCTGATAGACATGTCAACCCTTTAAATCCCGCCATACAGTTGTCACATGCACCAGTAACTGTATCACATATAGGGTTACCATAACACTGTCCACAGTTAGAACTGCAGTCCTGTCCAAATGTCCCCTGAGTACAGGCTTTGAAGTAAAACATAGTTTATTTTTATTATTTTCGTTACGTTAATTTATTCAATAATTAGTTAATTCAGTTTTTGAACGAATACAACTTAATCTAGTTATGTTTATACTTCTTTGAACTAAGAAGAAGTGTAGCAGTTTCCCAATAATCCACGAAAGATTGTCTTCTTTTTAGCGTGCACTCGGGTGAACTGGTGTAGGAACTACCTTTACTGGCAGGTGTGCCTCCTATTGTAATCCCATATGTTCGGGGATTATTTCACTAATTCGATGTCTCCAGTGTCTTCTATTATATGTGTTTGATTGACTAAACTGACAACCCCTGGTTTGATTGCACTCGTCGTGACGGACTGTGCTATCGTGGAGGCTCGACAACAAGCAGTTTAACGGTTTAATCTATCAGTGCTCACTCATAACGTGTTGTAAATAGGCAAGAAAAGTCGGCTACACTTACTTTTAATAGACGTCATGCACTTGCAATCATCCAGAATTTATGTTGAACACAATGAGTAATCGTGTAGCCGAATTAACGAAGCAACACTTATAATACCTACATAAAATGAATAATAGTGCTCAGTTTATGTGTAAGAATGGAAACAAAGTGACATTTTAATGATTTGCCGGTGAATGAATTAAGGATCTGAATTAAGATGCGCAGTACTCAATCATGACTTCATTCTTCCTAAGTAAGTATACTTCTTTCGAAACCATGATACGTTCCCTGTTCTGCATTCCAAAGTATAAATAATTTCGAGAATACAGAAGATATACCCTGTTTACATTCCAAACCCTGAAAACCCGGACTACACGCCTGACATTCACCGGTGTTAGTATCACAGGGTTCTCTATTGCTACAGTGCCCACACTCTTTAGTACAGTTATTTCCATAGGTACTCTCACTGCAAACTACAATGGAATTCAAGCACAAAAGTTGAAACGTGCATGAAAAACAATTAGTACAATACACTACAATAATTTATTTGTAGATAGAGGCCACCGGCCCAAAATACAGCAAATATACATACACAGTTTAGATAGAGGATATTACACGAATGTTATATTCTATTTATATCATAAATTCCAATTCGACGATTATTAGCGCAAAATATATATAACGTCGCTAATATAGCGCGGTCATTTTCAATGCTTTTCATTATGACGTTATGTAGCATTGTTATTACACTAGTTGAATACGCAATTTATACAATGGCTTTATTACACTCCCGGCGACGTCATTTATGATATAAAGTCAAGTATTAACATATATATATATATATATATATATATATATATATATATATATACACTTACAAGAGAAAGTTGATGCAACGCATCAATGTCGCCGGAAATCCATACTGCAGTTATGCATAACACTAACATTATAATAGTTGAATAAACAGTTATCAACTGAGGGGCATATTGGAACATCAGGGGTCGGGTCAAGTGAAAATGTATCATAACTTGCATTGTTTTGTCAACGAAGTGAATAATAATTGAAGCCTTTCATTGTTTATGATCAATCTCCATTCCAAAGTAGGTTGACCATACACACAACCAACTAATTATTGATCATAAACAGTAATGGAAATGAGTAATCTTGCCAATCATTAGTCTTAGTATGTATACAGTGCTTTCATTAAGGAATAATTATAAGATTTGTGAATTCCACATACACTTTTCAAGATGTTTGTCAGAATATTTGAATTTTATTATTTTACAATAAAACCACAAACAAGACAGTTTAGGATGTGCATTCAATAGCACGTCATTTTACCTTTCCTCTATTAAAGTCAACAGTGGACACCTTTGCAGCAATCTACTTTAAAACAATGAGATAAGGGTTAAATCGCTGAAGACATGAGTTTTCTCTTTTTCTCAAGATGATATTAGCTTGGCATCCTAATTATATCATACTTTAACAAATGTTGAAATGTAGTTCAATATTTATAAATTAGACCACCTTCGAAATATAATATCAACTAAACAGTTAAATCTCATTGAAATTGTTGTATAATTTAAACTTAATTTCGAACATAAACTGAGCCCTACAACATGTTAATTTATTTTAATTCTTTCCTTCCTTTTTCATAATGAACATAACACACTACTCATGTTTTAAAATTATATTATGATGAGCGCCCTTGTGTCAATGATGCATAACAATATGCAGATCGGAAGCAATATGCCTTTAGGGAATTAAATGACACATTTAAAATTGTCAAGGACGAAATAATTGTGTACGAAAGACCCGATTCTTTCTTATTCGCAGAGGTGTCGTTCTTGAAACTCTCTTTATAGGCAGAGAGTGTTCGTTCAAAGTAATCTTTTTATTAAAACCAGATATCTCGGTTTGTTCTTTTCTTCATTTGTTTCGAACCAAATAAACGTTTTAAATCGCATATGATTTATTATTTGTAAGTGAGTGTAAAGAGCGGCTCTCTGCAAAGGAGATTGATCTACGCAGTTGGTATTTGCGAGTCACGCGATCAACAGTTTTAGCTTAGAAACAGTTCATATGTTAGATATACATGGATAAAGATTATAAAATGCCTTCTTCACAAATCAAGACATCTCTTTGAACATGAAAATAACATTCAGTAAGTTAAAATTGCCATTAGAAGGAGAATATTCGACGTCATTTTCATCAGCAGGTGCGCGTATGTAAACAACATTAGACTGTGCGACGTAAAGGTTTGTAGTTATATCCTTTTGAGTACATGTAGTATATAGTGTAAAATACAGTATTTCATTCTAGCAAATAGGGACTGTTTTGTCTTCGTAAATAAAACAAAAAAACATAAATGCGAGTCAAAATAAAGAAACTGAAAATACCTAAAACATCGGAATATTTATTTCATTTTAGATGTGTCATTACTTAGTGTTTTTAAACAAACACAACTGTAATATGTTCAAGATATCTAAATGTGTTTCTTTCTAATAATAATCCCCCCTTCCATGTCATTTCCGAAAACCTATTAAAAATAGAAGTCGCGGGCTTCTGCCCGGCGACTAATTAACTTATACAATCTTAATCAAGCAATGACATTTGTTATCGAAAGGATGAAGGATGACGCTCAATTATAAACTGAAATATATTTTGCGATATTCTTTATAACAATAGCACCTTCGCTTTACAGCAAGTTGTTAACACTTCACATATCATCTCGGCCGTTATACCATGTATAGATTAAGGTCTGTATTTCTGCAAGCCATTGGTCACATTGAAAAAAGACATGATATTCATTTCAACTGTTAAAATATCTTTATCAATTAAACAATATCTAAAAACGCGATTCTCCCTTTCAATACTATACTGTCTTAATTCCTAATTCTAATTTAAATGTATGGCTGGATCATCGGAATTTTGCAACCGCCTTTCTTAAATACGGAGACATATCAACCATCAGATATCTCTAGATTCAACTAAGAATGAATGTGTTTGTAAAGATCGCAACGTGATGAACTATTTATATTTGCTTGTAAATATTAAAAATAACAATCAGAAACTCTTTTTTTTAAAGAGAGTTACAACAAAAAAAGTTACAAAAAGAAAAATTAACATTACAAACATCTTAAGAGAACCATGCACATCAAAATCCTGACGTAAATAGTAGGTTTTTAATTTTTGATGCCAAATTTCATCATATACTTTTAGCATAATATAGCGTTGCTTCGGATTTCGAAAATTAGGCATGTGTAATAGTTTACACCAATATGTTATTACCTTTGTTTTATAGATAACACATAAAGGAAAAAATTCACGACAATATTGCAAATAAACATGTTCTATGATATCTGTATATAATAATCAGTTCCCGAAATTTCTGACCGATAAGTTAGAATAGGTGTTATCATTGTGTCAAAGAGCTTGAGTTCCCGAAATTTCTGACCGATAAGTTAGAATAGGTGTTATCATTGTCAAAAAGCTTGAAATATTTAGTATATGGAAAATGTCAAAATTGGGATGCGTAAAATATATTCACTCATACCTTCGTTATTCATGGTCTGATTAAATGCATGATAGAGTTATCTTACTTGATAATCTTACTTGATAATGTACATAGGTGTGATAGTTGGAAAGGGGTGTATAAAGTGTCAATGCAATGCAATGCATCAAGTAGTTACTAAGATATGGTCTCTTAATGTAGTTGCACGCAAAACTTTAATCAGATTTTTTAATTAAAACATGGGCATTACTTGCATTAGTTTAAACATATTTATTTTACATCGATTGAGAAACAAGCTTTAAGCTTACATTAATCACGCTCGATACTTAACCAGTACTCGCACCATTTGTGTGGACAAATCCAAAAGGCAGAACCCGCTCATCACGGGATTCAAACCCGGGACCTTTGGTACCTCTGTACCACTGTCTCCCACATTAAATGCAGGATAGAGTTATTTTACTTGATAATCAACGTAGGTGTGATAGTTGGGAAGGGTGGTATAAAGTTTCAATGCAATGCATCAAGTTGTTACTGAGATATGGACTCTTAATGTAGTTTCACGTTTAACTTTAACCAGAATGTCTAGGTACAAAAGGGGCCATAGGTAGTTATCTTAGTTGATCATTTACATAGGTGTGATAGTTGGGAATACTTGTAGAAAGTTTCAATGCAATACATCTTGTAGTTACTGAACTATGGGGAAAAACATGTACTTGCATGCAAAACCTCAACCAAGGTGTGACGTGACGCCGACGCCAGGGTGAGTAGGATAGCTCTCATATTGTCCGATGGTCGAGCTAAACAACGATTCCAAAATACAGAAAATATACCTTTACAGTCCAAACCTTGAAAACCAGGATTACACGACTGACATTGACCGGTTTTAGTATCACAGGGTTCTCTATTGCTACAGTGCCCGCACTCTTGAGTACAATTTCTTCCATATGTACCCTCACTGCAAACTACAATGGAATTCAAGCTAAAGTAATCAAACGTGCATGATCGAACGTTCGTCATATATCATGGTCACCAAATGTATGGGCAACACAGTACGAATGATAGAATATACCTAAGAGGAAAGCCGGCACAACCATAATTCACTTGTTCGTTTTATACATGTACGTACACAAAAACAAACATAATTTTGAAAGTGGGAAATTCGTTTTAATACGGTTCTGGAATGAAGAGCTATTTTCTTTTTCATGATTTGTTGTTGAATATATCATGAATATGAATTCAGATGCGTATAATATGTCCATTCATACTTTCGTTATTCATGGTCGGATTTCTAACTAAACATAATACCGTCACCGGCATTTCATTCCAGAAAAAAAAGAAACCGATTTCAAAATACAGAAAATATATCTTGTTTACATTCCAAACCTTGAAAACTAGGACTGCACGACTGGCACTGACTAGTTAGTGCTTGTATCGCAGTTTTCTCTATTGCTAAAGTACCAGCATTCCATAGTTACATTTACGCTAAACTGCAATTGGCATTCTCCGTATAAATTGGACTATCGATGTCACATAACTAGTAAGTAGTCAGTAATTACTTCATATTCCTCTCAATTTATTTATTGAAACATTACGTTATGGACGAGAGAGTAAAGAAAGGTATGAGAGAGTATTGTGTGTGAAACAGGAGCCATTGAAGACGAGTTCCATTTTTTTTTGCAAATATAATTTCTATTCTGATATTCGAGAACAGTTTATCGACAAGTACTATATCACCCGTCCAAATATGTTTAAATTCCCCAAACTTCTTTCATCAACTACAAAGAAACCAATGAATAAACTAGCTAATAAATATCTGTGGCAACAAAACGTAGAAATAGTAATATATAAGCATTATTCTATACATGTTCACCATGCACATGCACATAATCATAGCTAGCGCTTCTTGGAAAAGGTGCGAAAAATAAGAATCAATCCTTATATTTACATTTTCCCCTTTTCATTACTTCATTTTGTTCGACCTAAAAGTGTTCGCAAACAAGTCTTTAATTAATAACAATAAAGAAATGTTACCGACAACATACGTTTGTTTAAAAGAATAGCTGATATTTGAAATGTCGTATATCATTGGTTAAATGACGTCGCGCTAATCCAATAATAGTGCAATAAATGAAATAAACCATGACAACATAATCCCTACAGAGTTCATGAAAGGTCGACCGGTTCATGCAAAATGAAACCATATTTAATTGTACAGAAAATCAAGTGCGAATGTTAATATCTATAAATATGTTTTGTATGACGAGATACATGTATTTTGTATAAGTTAATAAAATATATTCTATTCTATTCATATTTAAATATAGAATAAAGCTATTTTCAAAGTGGCGCTAATTGGTGTTATTGTTGTGAAGACATGGTTATATTATGCTATTAATCATATAACACATCGGCAATAGCCTTTTGGTAATTGTTTTCCGTTACATTGAGAGCGCCTCGGTGGTGTAGTGTCAGAATGTCTGTCTCGGATGCGGCAGGTCGCAGGTTCAATCTCCGGACGGGTTATACTGAGTGTTTTGCATTGTAGTAATAGCTCTGCGTCCTTGGCGCTCAGGATTGCGGGATTAGCATTACGACTGACTCGCTGGTGTCCGGGTAAATAGACCAGTAATACTGTTAATGTATCTAGGCAACGCCATGATATAATGGTAACATTGCTGAATGCGGCATAAAACACAATACAAACAGAGATTTAACGTTAAATGTGTTAATATAAAACTTTAGTAATTAAGGACATCAATCTCTTAATATAATTGTCAGTCAGCAACACATAATCAAATTGAAACCAGTAAAATATCATCTTAAATTTAGAAGATGAATGGAAAATATCATGGATTGCTTGGGGAAAAAAGTGCGCATTTTACCAATTACCTGTTTGGCACAAAGCTTCTTTGTACCCCGTTGCACAACGTATACAACCACCCGTAACTTCATCACATGGCTCATCATTATAGCAATGTCCACATGTTTGGTCACAATTTACCCCATACGTGCCAGATTTACACGCTAAAATGTAATAATTACATGTTATGTAATAACTAGATCATAACATGTCGTAGTTGTTTATATCATACTAACGGCAAATAGCAATGGTACACTGACTTCATTAGCGTCTGATTTATTTGTATAAAAGCGAAGAAAAATGCAATGGTGGATTATTCAAGTTCAAACTGGTTTTCTTATGAAAATAACTAATAGTGTTTCTTGTGCATCTTATAATGTTATGTGTATTTTATAAAACAGGAACTTCTAACTTTATTCGCCGTCGCGGTGGTGTAGTAGTCTTACTCTCTACCCCGATAACAGACACCAGGGTTTGATCCTCCAGTCGCGTCATATCAAATACCTCAAAACAGTAGTAATGTCGTCCCTCCTTTTCATTCAGGGAAGAAGTGATATCTATTGATGATATATTGTTGGAAGCGATGTAAAACAGGATACAAACAAACACGTCGTTTAATATACTGCAAGACAGCGTATGTGTACGCAATTACATAAAAATAGTCATAGTTGGGTCATTATTTGTCCATAATTCCATTACCAATCTCTATCTGTCCGAACAACATCTTTGTTTTCTGTTCTTTAAAATCATAAATAACCAATTTCTAATTGCTAAAACTAATGCAACCTAATGTACGACCAAGTTTATAGACAGAAAAGATCGAGAAGGAAAACAAAGCGTTTCTCAATAAGTTCATACCGAAACATTTTGATCATCAGATAAATATCAAATATCGATAAGCCTATCTGCGGTCTGAAACAATTCATTCGTTAATCTCCGTTAGGTTCCGTTATTTACCGATAATTGATCACACGCTGTGAACGGGGTAATAAAACAATTAACGCCTCGGGGATAGTCGTGTCGGACATTTAGCCAAATAAACTGATTTATAGCTTAATATGGATAAAACCAAAACATCTGTAAATTAATAGTATTTATTTACACACGTTTCATGTTAACCAGTATATAGATAAGCATCTCCATGATGAAAGACAAATAGACTAATAATATACATATAAGTATGCAAAATTATGCAAAATCTCCATGGCTAAATCATGGATGTTGAACTAAATTAAATAACAATTGAATAGAATGGAAATCATTAATTAATTAATGATTAATGATTAATGATTACTGTCTCCAATTTATACACTGTTTTTAAAAACCAGTGAACTATTGATGCGTCAAAATGCGTATGTATGGGTAAAGTCTTATATTTGTAAATTGCGCTCAATAGAGTTGATTGAATTTTAGTTTTTAATTCACAACATAGTAAAGTGGATTTAATCGTTACCTTTTTCCACATACACACGCTTGCTGACGCGTCTGCATCAGACCATTTTGTAAACATTGTGACAAAAGCATGAATTACTCAACACGAGCTTTTTCGCCTTTTCACAATGTTTTCAACTTTATTCGCAGTTAATCACATATTTAATTTAAGTATTCCAATAAGCTTTTTCTTTTTTTCGCACTTTGGCTGCGATACCTCGATCCTTAAGCATTGTCTTTATTTCGGAAAACCAGAAACAGCAAAAAACACGCATTATATCATTTACGGCATGAATGTTTTACAGCAGTAAAATTACCAATTTACGTTCTGTTACTAAATGTATAATACCCCTTCTATTCGCGATTGTAGGATAAAAAGATACAGGATAAAAATTAACAGGACAACAAGAAAACAGGATAAAAAGCAACCCATTTTCCAAAATACAATGAAAATCAATATGTTTAAGTCTACACATATGAAAAAGATACAAACTAGCAGAGGATTAATGTATCTTCTTGATATTGTAATGATTTTCTTTAATTAATCATACATTTTTGTGTGTTTAAAATTGATCAAAACAATTGAGTCTGATTAAACTATTTACAAATCTACAATAATATATGTAAATCAATTTGAAGTGCGAATATTTGTTTCACTTTGCAATGCTATTTTACGTATTATGCATATCTGTGTGAAGATGTTTGAAATAGCGTAAGGAAAACATTGTGGGAGCAGAGACATTGCTCATAATTAGCAATTTCTCCCTTTCACGCAATTATATATTCTGTCAACAATTAAAACAAATATTAGAACTTTTGCTAGTCTTCTGTCAGATGTTAAAAAAAGGTTGAAGAAAACATTAGTAGAAAAGGAGAAATTTATTATAATGAGCAATTTTTCCTGTGCACGCAATTATAATTTCTGTCAGATATTCGAAAGGGGTGGAAAGAAACATTGTGGGGTAAAGTGGAAAAAATCATTGTAATTTCAGATAAATAAAGTTAAAATTTCGCATAAACAAAACATAAATTCTAAATACATTTATTGAAATGTGTCTTTTACAAATGTATTCAATTAAAGGAAAAAATAAATAACCTGAAATGAAAATTGCTTATTATCCTTTTTTTTTTTTTTTGTCCGATTACCCCTATTCGCAGTTGTTAAAGATACATCATTTCACATTGAAGATTATAGTATAGATCATGTATATATTATTAATGATTATGTAATAGGGATACGCGACTCGCTTCAGACCCCCTGGTGATACTAATTGGTTTTATGAGGGTCATAAAACTTCGGGTAAAATCGGGAGCATTGCCGGACTTTCACGAACAAATCCGAAATCATGAAGTTACAAATATATCTTCAAAAAAGACCATCTAAATCTAAATTTATTTTGATGAAATAAAAATTACATGGTAGATGAAGAAGTGCCGCATCCGAGACCGTTTGCACCTAAGAAATATATATAATAATATTTGATATACATCGATTATAAGTGAAGGGGTACTTTTATTTTGTTCTTTGTCTATATGATATTGACAACGTTTATTTAACCTAAAAAAAGACAATTCAAATTATATTTCTTTCGAAAAATAAAATATACATATTAAAGATAGATAATTATATTTTATAAAGCCGTTTGCACCTAAGCGATAACTTAATTAATTAAAGAGTTATAGCGCGTTAAAGTTACAGCTACTCTTTGTTTCCATATGGTAAATTATCCCCGATAGCAATTGCCGGTGGAATAATTCTTCCACATGTTTTATCCAATCGTAATCAATGTGTCTCTATATCAGACTAGTCCCTTTTTTATAACACATTGCATGACGTCAAAAGCTCCTATCGAGCGCTTGTTTTACAATGTTGCAACAAGATCAGTTGTGAGTAAAAGCATGTATACCTGAGCCATAAACTTCTAATTCACATACGGGCAATACTCTAGCTGTTCCCTTCAATAATAAGGTAACATAACGGCTTTTCAACTGTTCTCCTACCGACACCGTCACGAAGTTAATCCAACCAATGTCTTCTACTGTGTGAAATGCACCACCTTGTACCACTGGGTCGTTTGTAAAATGAAGCTGTAAGCCAGAGAAACTTTCTGAAAGGGAGTGTATTTAATTACCCGTAAGACAGCATAGTTATAATGTACAATCGTATGTGCAAGGATGTCCGATATGAAGATCTGAAAACACGCAAAGTCAAGCTTAATGTAATAGTAACATTTAACCAGGTAACAGTGACTGTTTACCTTTGCTATTTTATAAGAAAATATAACTAAAAGTAGTTTTGTCCCGTGGAAATTATCGAATTAATTTGAGACTCGTATACTATTTGCAACATTTGACAAGTGTAAATGTGACCAGCGTCCTTCGATTCCCACCAATCGGTCTAAAAGGCTATAGATTGTTACTTTAAATATGTTTTATTGCCAACAAAATATACATTCAGAATACAATTTAGATTTACAAATATACATGTTGTAGGCAAACGGGTATGGCCTAAAGTTCTCACAACTTAGATACGGCCATCACCTTTAATAATTACAAACATTTATATTTTGACCCTAACTAAGAAAATATGAAAAACATGTCAGGTGGATAAAGGGAGTCAGGGTATGAAAGTTGTCATACTGGGCTTAGGGTAATTTTGAAAATGATTGGAAAACCCCAAACAAACAAATTATTTGAACCTTTCTGTTTCATTGATAAATGTTTGCACATTCATTAAAATAAATGAATTATCTTCATCGGTATAGGCGTTTGATCCAGATAGTAGTAAGTTTGCGTAAGCTTGTTGCTATGGAAGAACATGTATTATGTAAAGTGCAGATGCACGAAAGCTACAAAACATATTAGATGTAATGACCGTCATGAGATAACATTAACAACGTTGAAACGTGATTAATGCCTCAGTCACATTTGCCGCGGCGACCGTGGGGTCTAAACTATCTTCGGCCATTAGCAGTCATAGGTCCGCTGCAGTATTCCGACGGTCACATACTGTCGCAGTCACATATGTTAGGGTAGCCGCACAGCTGTCCTATGGCGTCCGTGGAATTCCTATGGTCACCGCAATTGTTTGGGGGTCCGCAAAAGTAAATTGTAATTCATAAGACCCTAGGGCAGCCGCACGGCAAACGCAAAAGGCAACCGTACGCCCGACGTATGGTCGCTCTTGAACCGCTCTACGGCATGTATACGGCGTGTCTAATTGCTTTGGCGAACCAAGAAATGAAAAAAGTTATAACTCCGCGCTATAATCCCGGCGACTCATACGGCCTGTAAACATATGGATACGCCCTAGGGTGACCCTGAGACCACCGCAGAGGACCTCTGCGGCCGCCGCGTGTATCTCTTGATTTCGTTTGCCTACGGTCGCCGTATCCTAGCCGTAGAGCAAATGTGGCTGAGGCATCAATCCAAACAAATCAACGATGTATTGTAAGTGCATTGTAGAATAACCCTATGCTTTCAATGATTAAAACGACATCCGATAACGGTGGTTTAAAAATATGCGGAGTAATATTAATGTCATAAACTTCATTGAGTCGTTGCTCCGCGTGCGCTACTAGGGTTCGCTAGACTATTGCTCATTCTGTAAATTACATATTAATTAGATTCCTTTGTTTACAAGGTGAAACCCAAACAATAGATGTTCAGTTATTTGTTAAACTTTCTTAATATCGCCCAATACAGCATTGAAAATCATCCTTGATAAAAACTGTAGTAGTATTCGGACTAATCACTATCCAAACCATAAGATAGAACAACCGAATATCGCGGTACTTACTGTTTATGTTGAAAATTACAAATTAGCAAACTTAACTGTAACATTTACCCTGCCGCACTTTTTCTTTTTTTTATGTCTTTATTAATTAACTGTCATAAAAAAAAACATTCCTGTGGAAATTCCAAAAATCGTGTCCATTGTCCGCCATTTTGAAAATGACCTCAAGACAAAGAATTACTCATCGCGGTATTACAATGGGAAAGTAATATATGGGAGCATTGTTGATCAATTTGTGAATGGTGTAAAAAAGACTGATATGAAAGCAGCAATGTGTGTACAGAGACATTTAAACATTTCTTATTATAATTTTGGTAAAAAATTATTTCTAATCCTGGTAAAAATAAATATATAAAAAAGCTCCATGGTTTATGAGGATTGCAAAAAGTCAAAAGTTCTTTGTGGCAGATAAAACTGAAATAAATAGACGCATATTTTTGGAAAGTAGACTAATTTCTGTAAGGTCAGATGGAAGTAAAAATATAAGATTAACATAAGAGAGAAATCGATAATTGCGAAATGAGTCGAAAGAGTCCTAGAAAATTTTGGAAATTTATTAAGAAATATATTTTTTAAAAAAAAGTAAACCTAGTGCATTGGACGTATCTGCTGAGGATTTTGTAAAACTTTTTTTTCAAATTTATCTGCGAATCAAAGAAATAACTTATATCAATTTAGAGGAACTAGATAAGCCTTTTGGTTAAAATGAAATTAATACTATCTCAATTCTAACAAGAAACAAGATATGTGGGTGTATTGAAAACATATTTGATAATATTTTTGAAAGTGTTGTTTATCCAGAGTCTTGTTAAAGTGGTATTATAGTTCCAATTTAAATAGAAGGGGATCCTACTCATCCTGGAAATTATAGAGGTAAAGCGCTAATAATTTCTATGGCTAAATTATTTTCTCTATGCTTAAGGAATATACTAAATAAATGGTATTAAAATGAAAATGTTCTTAATGATACGCAGTTTGGTTTTAGAGATAAACGAAGCACGGTTGATTTTATGATGCATAGCATTAGTCGTAAGGTATTATAGAATAACGGTAGATTGTATTTAGATTATGAGAAGAGTTTTGATACTATTACTCGGAACTCTGTGCGGGTCAAGCTTGTCGAGATTGGTTTATAGTCTATTATGCTGTACATTCTTGAACATTGTTATATTATTTCATGAACGTGTTTATTATCGGGTTAAAATTTCTTCTACTCACAAAAAATCTGATTTTTTTTAAAATGGTACTTGGATTGTAACAAGGGGGAACCTCTATATATTATTCGGAAACGATGTAAGCGAGTCACTTGGTTTTCATAATTTGACTGAGTCTAATTTAAATCAGCTCTCAGTATATCTATTGTTATTTGCAGATGATATTGCCGCTATTACAACAGTCACACGTTTGTATTTGTATGTAATTTTATGTACGAATGTCTTATGTCTGTCTTTGCCATATAATTGTTTTGTAAATGGCCAAAGGTAAATATATTGCTGATTGCCAATACATTTGAAACTTGAAACTTGATAATGTTAAAATTGAATAAGTTGGAAGTTTTATTTATTTGGTTGTAAAACTTGTTAAAACAGGAAATCTCCGTTGTGCTGTCAGATCTTTATCTGAGCAGGCGTTCAGAGCAATGCATAGTCTTATAATCTGATCTTATACACAACATTCCTTATTTGAAAGACTGGTTGTTCAAATTTGATTGTACAGTTCTGAGGTTTGGGGAAAATATAAATAAAATGAAATCCATAAATTACACATTAGATATTGCAAACATATTGGGTGTTAGAAAAAAACTACAAATGTTGCTGTATTATGTGAATTCGGGAGAATACCGTTATTGGAAGCCGCCAGTAAGTAGACGGCTTCCTGTAGGAATGCTTCGAAATTTAAAACATGGAGATATTTGGACCTGCCAGTGTGACCACATATCGGGATTTCTCTTTGTCCTTACTAAGTATATTTTATTTAAGGTAATGAATTTTAAAACATCCCTTTTACACTCTATATACATGTGTGAGTTTTACAAATTTAAAAAGGACAAAGGCCGGTATATTAATGTAATGTATGTACATTTTTAGTTAAGCGAAATTCATACTGTATCGTGTCTAAACAGTAAAATAAAGAACCCTTCTACTGAATTGGAATAAATGTAGTCTGATTCCTTACATCCTATTATATAATACGCAGTAATTAGATTAAGAAGCCACGGCCAGTATTCACCAAACTTTTCAATTTAGATCTTTGACTAAATCTAAATCTTAATATTTTATCCAATTTTTGGATAGCCGGCGATTAAGATTTGGTCCGTATTCCTCAACGCGTTTTAAGTCGATCTAAATTTAGACCAGTTTGTAAATGTCGTGAGCGGCCGCGCACCGACTCTGGTTCCCGAATGAAGTTCAGTAAAAGACAGTACTATTCATATATAGTCTATTTATAGATTTTCTTTTTTATCGTAGCATTTCAATTTTAAGCTCTACCGGCCAAAGGCTAGAAGAGCTTATGCCGTGGTGTGGTGTCCGTTGTATGTGCTTCCATGCGTCCGTGCGTCCGTAAACAATTGATTGTGAACGCGATACAAACTTATACAGTAGTTAGATATCCATGAGGTTCCTTTCGCAAACCAGCCAGATCCGCCCATGCAAGACTGGATTATGGTCCTTGGAATTGTCGGAATTCTTATAATAGACCTTGTGAACACAATAGAGGCTCCATTTAGTATCTGATAAGTATTCCTCTTTCCTTTGTTGTCCCAATCCCAGTAGAGCATAGGCCCTCATGGGCCTCTTGTTCAATCAACTATTCATATGCTTTGTTTTTAATAATCTGACATTCATGTTCAGTATAATATCTTTGATAATTTCAAAGTATGTCAGGTTAAACATCATTGAAATCTTTGTGGCAAAAGGAGAAATTGCTCATAAGGGCAATATCTGCATTTGCTACAATAATTTCAACATTTTTTAATTATTTTTATATTTTATACTTGAGAATTTCAAAGTCGTCTGCTGCAGATTTGTTTTATGTGGGAAATGGTTCAATCCGTATCCACTATCATGACTTACCGATAAACCAAAAACAGATTGTCTGTGTGTTAGCATTTTTTGAAAATACATTATCATAACAGGGCATGTGTTCAATACAAATAGTTGATTGGTTTTTAGTACAAATTGAAATGTATCATAACCTCTTGTCCATTTATATTATATGTCACGTTTCATGATTAGTTTAACTCTAAATCATCTCATTCACTTAAAACACAGACAATGCCAGGTTAAATATCCTACATAAAACTTATATCTTCAAATACCGATATCAGCATTACTGACTACAGATTAGATTTTTCTAATGTTTATGAATTTAAATGTTCTTTTTCCTTATTTCATCATGTGCAACGCAATATTGTGGCTTCTCTTTGATGTTTTGCTTCAAACATTCGTCTTGTCAGTTATTGGTATTAAACGATCTTTAAAGTACTGGATTAAATTTAAGCGAAACAACGGTAGTTCTATTTTGTATGATATGTATGTACACCAATGTAATGTTCTATGCATGAATGACTATAGCCTAGCCTTTTAAAATTAAACCAACTCTTGATAAATTAGGCCTTTCACATGTATGGGATAATATTAATCATGATATCATTTTTTTTCCTATTATACAAAGACGATTTCGAGACCAAAATATCAAAGAATGGAGCGCAGTGCAAATTGAAGCACGCAAATTAGAATAATACGCCAAATATAAAAACATTTTAGATTTCGAATCATACCTACATAAAATTACTGATGATACTTCTAGAAATCAACTAACACCATTTTATTTGTCAGCACATAATTTAGCAATAGAAACTGGTAGATACTGAGAGAAAAGATAGATTATATATATTTTGGAACCCTTTACTTGTGTGTGCAAGGTATATTGACATTAGAAACAATAATCAAAGCACTGAAAGGGCTAACCGCCTAGGGGCTGCAGGAAGGTTGGAGAAGAAGGGAAAATGTGAATGGAAATAACAAGATCATATCAAAAATAGTAAATATTATAAAATCAGGAGGACCTTGTTGGCACTATATGGCTCATCTGAGTGCAGGATCTCACAAGTATACACATTTAAGACATGAAGAATCAAAGGAAAACTTTACAGTAGGTTTAGGAAGAATATTTTGAAGTGTCTGCCTTATTTTCTATTGAGAAATATGTCAATGTTAAAGCAACTTCCATCAAGTAGAAATAATGCTCTTAATCATGTTCTAGACTGAAAGAAAGTGTTTGATCACTGCAAAACTCATCAAGATAATTATCTTGACAAAGATTCAAAATGCAACCTCCAGAGAGTTATCAAGATTTTCCTTCATTTGACCTAGTAACCTATATGTTTATTACCTGATATGACCCATATTCGAGAATGGACTAGATAGTATCACTACATACATTCTGACAAATGTTCAAGCTGCTGAAGCAAAGAATGCGGTCTCCAGAGTGTTAACAAGATGTTCCTTCAATTTGGCCTAGTGACCCATATCATTAAGATAAACATTCTGACCAAATTCAAAACATGTGGCTTCTACAGTGTTGATAAGAATTTCCTTCAAATTGGCCTAGAGACATGTTTTAAAATAGACATGACCAATATTCAAACTTGGCCTACATATCATCAAGACAAACATGCTGAAACAGTTTCAACATTCTCAAGTTAAAAATGCAGTATCCAGAGTGTTAACAAGATTACCTTTCAATTTGGCGTAGTGACCTGGTTTCTGACCCAATATGACCACTAGTCTAACTTGACCTAAATATAATTCAGACAAATTTCAAGCTGCTGAAGCAAAACAAATGCGGCCTCTAGAGTGTTAAAAAGACGTAGTTTTTGAACAGACATGACCAATATTCGAACTTGGATTCTACAGTGTTGATAAGAATTTCCTTCAAATTGGCCTAGTGACATGTTTTAAAACAGACATGACCAATATTCAAACTTGGCCTACATATCATCAAGACAAACATGCTGAAACAGTTTTAACATGCTTAATTTAAAAATGCAGCCTCCATAGTGTTAACAAGATATCCCTTCAATTTGGCGTAGTGACCTGGTTTCTGACCAAATATGACCAAATATGACCAATATTCGAACTGGACTTAGATATCATTAAGAATAACATTCTTACGAGAATGCCGTTGATACCTGCAAAGCGCGATCGGGTAGCCCGGTTGAGGGAGAGGTTGGCGTTTGCACGCTACCGCTACAACTTAGTTCTTGGTGCATTGGTGACTGAAGAGGAGAAGCATGGTCTCATTCACTTCATTGCCACTCTCCCTCTCTTATGGGTTGTTCAAACTCCTTCTCCCTTAGTCCTCCGATCTTTTATAGGGCATCTTGTAGTACTGTTACTCTGACACTTTTGTGATAAACTGTGTTTTAAATTGTTACCTTCTCTGAAGAGCGCGACTGGATAATCTGATGAATGATGCGATGAGCCGACTTTAATAACCTGCGAGCCACCGTGGGTGGTCGGCCAAACGCCGGCCTGTCCACGGGCAATGTCTGCCTGATTTCCGGCCGGGCTCTGAGCGGCGTCTGGATTGTCTGGGTAGTCCAAATTTTGTCCTGGCGCTAGCCCGATTAATGTGCGATCGGCATCGGCCGATTAATGTGCGATCAGTTTGCGATAAGGTTTTAAGTCCGAGTTAAAAATAACTCGATGCCCGCCGCAAACTACCGCAAGGTAATTGTGACTGGGGTTTAAGTGATACTAGGTAGGCTACATTTTAAATTCATAAATATTCTTTTGAAAACAATATAAATCTGCAGCAGAAGACTTTTGAAAACATAAACGTTGATATCCATATCTCTATGTGTAGACATAAGGCACATTCCGGTAAGCATTTTCTTCACCATTGATGGTATTCAGTCGGCCAATAGTTAAAATTCTATTTTCGAGCTTGCAACTTGTCACCAAAAATGTGATCGCTATCCAACGAATTGTGTGGACATTCGGATCACATTCCTTAATCAAGTCGTCAATGGTTGACTGGTCGGTAAGATAAGGGTGATACACCACTCGATTTAAATTTGGAGTGTATCGTCCGATGGCAGGTCTTCCCTGATAAAGTTTACCGACTCGTCATTATGTACTATATCAACTGGCGGGAACAGTAACAAATGTTGTAGTAGCCCGCTGCTGAAGTGAGGTGTACATCGTTTGATTACTTCTTGAAGCACATGATCCAAGCATGGGATAGTTATAACAGGCTTATAATATTACTCCGGAGTATCATCGGTGTTGTTGTTACGGCGTGTCTGTCGGCTACATAAACCGGTACTAGTAGGGACTATGCTGACGGATTCAGCTTCCTGAATAGCCTGCTGTTTCAGTACTGGTGACATATGACCAGGACTGGAAACAAACTCGAGATTAATCAGCGTATTAATTTTCTAAAGTTTAAATATTAAAAAAATAAATAAATAAATTGCAGCGCCATTTCATGGGTTTCTTTGGGTAATATAAAAAAAGTAAAAAATAATAATCATAGTGGAGCTGAGATCGTCGTGATGTGTGTGTGTGTGGCGGGGGGGGGGGGGGGGGGGCACGGGCCCTATGGGCCCCGCGGTAAATTCGTCACTGCATTTGTCACGCACATTCTTTGTTACCCATTTTTTTCCATAAGCTTCCATATTTTACCTCTCGGCGCATTACTTTCTAATCATTTGTTAATTTGTATAGGAGTACTCCGCCTTTAGTTTTGGGAGATCTTAACTTTTTAAATGCAGTTGTATTGAATTCATGATGAACTGGCGCAGTCTCACCCTAAAATGCGTTAAAGGGTGTTAACAGCAATTGGCAGGCTACCAACTCTGAACAATGGTTTAACTACTATGAACAGGGGCTAACTTACGGGCCTCTCGGTAAATTCGCCACTGCATTTGTCGCGAGACGAATTTGTTTACCATTAATATTTCGTCACTAGGCCCCTACGGGTTCCCCGATAAATATGCCCCTGATTTGTCACGCGCCATCTTTGTTAACCATTTATTTTTCCATAAGCTTCCATATTTGACCTCTCGGTGCACTTATTTCTAAGCATTGTTAAATTTGTATTGGAGTACTCACGCCTTTAGTTTTTCACTGATGTTCCAACGGCAGATGTCTCTTATATACACATTGGATAGATTCAGATTTGATATATATTAATGATTTATTAAATGCCGGAGGTGATATAGACCATAAAGTTATATTGGAAAAACTCTTAATTAAGCGAAATTGGATCGCGGAGTTTAACATTGTAAAACATGCGATTCCAAAGAAATGGAAATCGTTGATCATTACAGATGAATCACAAATGACAAAGGTTAAAACCTTATTTCCACTTTCGTTATGCAATAATTGTAAGCTTAAAAACTGTAATAATAAATTTATTTACCAATATTTGATATCGATTAAATTCAATAAACCGATATCACATAGGTACTGGACTGAAAAAATGAATTGCCTTATACCATGGAATAACGTATATGTATTTGTTAATAAAATCTATGATAATAGACATAAGCAATTTAAATATAAATTGCTCCATAGAATTTCTCCCAGCAAAGAATTAAGATTTAGATGGAAAATGGAAGATTCTCCAAATTGTAGTATATGCGACGAATTTGAAGACTATGAACATGTGTTTATTAAATGTTCAGCAGTGCAGTTGTTTTGGACAAGAATTATTTCTATTCTGCAATATTGTGGAATAAAATCTAATGTAAAGAATCTTAAAACTATTGTTATAGGATACAAAATTACAGAAAAGGGATACTTTTTTATCAATCTATTTTTCAGTATAGTTAAGCCAACTATACAGCATCTATAAAGCATATTTTTTGAGTGAATGTTGGTGTGTGCACTGCGACTTGTATAAGATATTTGTTTATGAATTTAAAATAACATACGGATACATGAAACGCAAAAGATGGCATGACTCTTTCTTTGAAAAAGTTTATAGTCAGTTAATAATAAATGATTAGATGATACATGATTTTAGATTATTTATCTTCTGGTCTATTATGTATCTATTGGGATTCTTTTGATAATGTGTGCTATGAATTGTGATCTATACGCTATCTGTTGTTATACTTACAAATATATGTGCTGTAAATAGTATATAAATTTAAATAAAAGAAGCATACGCTTCACCAAAAAAAAAAAAGAAAGATGTTCCAACAACATTATAATTGTTTAACCTTTTAAGTGCAGTTTTGTTTTATCCATGATGAAATTCAACAATTACTTCCTAAATACTATATAAGTTGGCCTTTTATCAACAAACTAATATATCCTTTGAAAAATGATAGAAACAAATATGCGTGAAGTTAGCCGTAGTAGCCGGAACAGCCGCAACACCTGCTACTCCGTTTGTATCAAACAAGCAGAACAGCCGGTGTTCCAACTACTCCGGCTGTTTCAATCAGCCGGAACAGCTGTAGTTCCGATAACTACAGCTGTTCCAACCAGCTGAAAAATACATCGTTCCGGGTATTCTGGCCAGCCTAAAACATTGTCTGCGCATTTTAGTATTGGCTGGATTTTGATTCTAAAGCTGCAACTAGTGAATCTCGTAGGCCTTGCACAAATGCAAAATCGAATTATGGCAGCCGGTTCCAAAACCCAGCCAGAGTTAGGCCGAAGTGTCTCCAAATCTCGATTTGGCGAGCCAAGGGTTCGAGATAGATGGATTTAACTTTTTTAAATTTTGGTCCTTATTTTCTTCAACGCTTTCTATAGCCGATGAAATGTCACGTAATGTAATCATGTGAGTTCCAATTGATGTAATGTCATAAACCTTTAATAGACAACTTGTTCGAATTTGACAGAAAATGAAAACAACTGATTTTCTACTGTAAATGGGACGTTTTTGTTGTTGAGGGGTCAGCACATGTAGGAATTTATTTCAATTATGACAAACAATTAAGATGTGTCGGACCTTCCGAGAATATTGATTTTTTTTGAGTCATGATATGGGGGATTTCTTAGTGGAATCTTACAACATGCTGTAGTGTTTGTTCAACAAAGGAAACAACATAATTGTGTTTACCGCGAAAGTGACTAGAATAGACAAGTTGCCAATGTACTTTTTTTAATTGAGCTGTTTAAATAACACTAACTGACAACTGAGCGTGAAATGTTAATTGTGACAAGAAGCACATATGAATTGGACAAAACGGGAAAATAAGCAATCTATGTAAATATATCACATCTCATGTTAACGACCCTGATCACTCGATATCCTCGATCGAAAACTCATGACGGAATTAATAAATGCAAATAAACGGAACAATGTGGAAGTATGCAGTAAAAGCAGATACGTACGAGAAGGAAAACTAGAATCATCAGTTCGTCCATATACAACAACGTGTTCTATCCAATATTCTTTTCCTAAATCAACCATTATCCAAGGATTATATTGCTTATCGGTTGCAGCACAGCATTCACACGTGTTTCCATCTCTTCTAAGGTCCCCGTCAACAATGTTCGCTAAGTCAGCCCATATGGGATTAATATGCACAGACTTTGAAGTTACTGTTTTATTGAGTGCAACATTGGTTGTAACTGAAATGTAAAAATATTCCACTCGTATATCCCTCTTATCAAATTTAAACCTTTGCGTATTGAAATGTGTGACTAAAAAGAATTTAAACTTTTAAGGTTTTAAATTGAGGCTTTATATACACGTACGTGTCGTTTTATGCGATACTGTAAATCAAACAGGGTGTTCGATAGGTTATATTATCCCGATTGGTGAACGCAAAACGCTTGTAACTACATATTATTTTAGAAGTAGTTACAACCGTTTCGCAGTCGGCAATTGATAGATGTAGCAATATATTAGTTCCACTAGCAGAATAAGGATTCTATCTCATAAACTATTTGTTAGTGTATAGTATGAATGTGAAGTAATTCAAATCAACAAAACTATGCATTCCTAATAAAATCAAAGCACAGAAGTGCTGACGGCCTGGGGGGCTGCAGGAAGGTTGAAGAAGAAGGGAAAATGTGAAAGGAAAAAACTTATATTCATGTATTTAATGTTAAGAAGTTAACAGATCATATAAAAAATAGTGGATACTCTGAAATTTGCAATCGGAAAGCAGGAGGGCATCACAAATGTTTTCGATGATTTCCTGAATCATGCCTAGGAACTTCAAAGTTGGTATGCTGCTTGGTCATCATCAGGAGACGACTCCTGGCCGTTTTGTGTTCAAAGGGCATGACAACAGTGATCTTAAGTTAAAGCATATTTATCAACCCAAAACCGGCCAAATTAAAGATGTTAAACAGTTGTACGCAGAAGTGTTTGCTATCCCAAAGATCATTCAAACTGCGTATGTTGATATTGCCAACACCAATGTTGTTGTTGTTGTTGTTGTTGGTGGTGTTGTTGTTATTGTTGTTGTTGCTGCTGCTGCTGCTGCTGCTGCTGCTGCTGTAGATGCCGACAGAGACCTTTTATTAATTCACTTGTTACTTATTCAAAACCGAGCCCCTGTAGCTCAGTCGGTAGCGACGAGGGTTGTCAATCCAGGGGTTGGGAGTTCGAACCCCAACTCGGCCAGCATTCTTTCCGACAGTTGACAAAAGTCACTGTGACAAGCGTCATTCGTCTTTCACCAATCGAATAACAGTCTATGTGGAAAAGCAGCCAGTTGCTTGGAGAGTATGTTGTGTGGAGTACTGGTGTGAGGAAAAATAGGAAACGTATGAGTAGGTGAACCGGCCGCCGAGATATGACTGAACAATTGTTGAAAACGGTATTAAACCACAATCAATCAACCAACCATATCATTCTACAAAAATGACAAATTAATGATTAAATGTATTTCTAAGGGAAAAAAATGACACGACTTGACCGAAATTCGAACCCGCGCATGTCTTATGCGAAAATATTCTTGAACCGGGTGCGTTACCAATGCGCTAAGCGCCTACAGTTATTACATCATTCGAATTTCCGGTCTATTTTCCACGCAATAAACGCGTGATCGATAACTGGTAACACGAATCTTATCTAGTTAACCAGTTAGTATGTGACATAATAAGTAGTTAACTAGATAGGATTTCAGTTGTACGTTAATGGTCGTATAAGTCTTATTTTTTAATAACTGGTAATACGAATAATTATACAGGTACTTTTGCACTAAATAATCAATATATGGTAGGTAAATCACTTAAAGCTATGCATGTTTGAGTAAGCAATATATTTAAACACAATGTTAATCCAAAAGTCTCGCTGCAACTTTTTGACGCATTTGTAAATCTAATTTTGAATTATGAGAGAGTCAAACATGGGGTTTCAGCAAGTCTAAAGAGTTAGAACGAATCCATTTGAAATTTTGCAAAACAATATTAGGAGTTTAACAATCAACTTGTAATGCCGCTGTATATGTGGAGTTGGGTCGTTACTCAGTATTTATAAATAGGCACATAATGATAATCAAATATTGGATAAAACTCCTACAAACAAAAAATATCTTATTAAAAACAATTTACGATGTAATGTTAAAGATCTTTTCCGTAGGTAAGATAAACTGGTTATCAAAGGTTAAACAGATGCTTCAACAAAACGGATTTTTATATATATGGGAAAATCCTAACTCAGTTAACCACAAGCATTTTGTTCACATATTTAAACAAAGATTGTTTGACGAATTTTCTCAAACATGGACGTCTAATTTGGCATCTAATAATATTTTATCTTATTTATGCATTCATATAAAATCAGAATTCAGAATAGAAAACTATTTGATTGAATATAGTAACGTTTAGGATATACAGAAATTATTTTACAAAATTACGCACCTCTCCTCATAATTTACGCATAGAAACCGGTAGACACGGGCGAGTAAGAATTCCGAAAATGAGAGAGTGTGTATTCACTGTAATTTACAAACTATCGACGACGAATACCACTTTATTATCAAATGCCTTTGTCACCAGAATCTTCGAGAAATATACATTAAAAGTCACATTCCTCCGTGAGGTTTTACACGCTAACATAAACAGAAAAATATTTTCACTAAATCAATTCTTTTCCATATTTTCTTGAATAACATTCTATAGAATCCTATTGTAGTATATATGTCACGATATGAAATTTAAATTGAATTTGTATTTGTATTTGTATATGAAATTGAATTTGTATTTGTACTTTTAACAATGATGTACTTATTTTGTACAAGTTGAAAATAAAGTATCTATCTATCTATCTATCTATCTATCTTAAAAAGCTGTCACTTATTAGTCCGTTTTCAAGAAAAGAAGCCTTTGATATCCCGTTATCATTCAAATTGCATATGTTGATGTCGCCAACAATTATTTAGATGTTGCTGATATTATAGAGGCTGTTTGAGACATATTGGTACATATTAAAACAACTGGTTTTTTTTATCCATAAACCCGTTATTTATTCGGCGGTTTTCAAGAAAGGAGCTTTTGATATTCCAAATATCATTCGAACTGCATCTATCCATGTTGTTTTTGTGTAGATGCTGACAGAGACCTATTGGCATATATTTAATCACATGTTACATATTCAAAATCCTGTTACTTATTCAATACTAGTTCAGCAGTTTTCAAGATATGAGCGTTTGATATCCTAAATATCATTCAAACTGCATGTGTTAATGTTTCCAACAACGAATGTGATGTTGTTGTAGATGCTGACACATACCTATTGGTGCATATCAAATCACCTGTTTCTCTTTTAAAAAACTGTTACTTATTCAGGCGTGTTATATAAAAGGAGCGTTTGCTATCCAAAATATCATTCAAACTGCATATGTTGATATTGCAACCAAACATTTTGATGTTTATGTTTTTGTTGTTTTAGATGCTCACAGAAACCTATAGGTACATATTAAATCACCTGTTACTTTTTCAAAAACCTGTTACTTATTTTACTATCCCAAATATCATTCATATTGCATATTTTGATGTTGCCAACAACAATGTTGACAAAGACCTTTAGGTATATATTAAGGTGCTTATCTCCAGATGGAGATCACAATTTTAAAATGTTGAAACTTCTGCAAATATTGCTAATAGTTACAACAAATAAAGTAATAAATAGTTCAAAACTATTTTGGCAGTGAATGTTGAAAAAAAAATTCAATTGAAAATCATAAAACATAAACAACATTTGTCTTACTGGGCAGGTGTACCCAGAATAAATAAAGCGTACACGATCAATATTTAAATGTTTATTGTTCTGGAAAGTGAAATTATCACAGAATTATGATTCAAATATTCCAAGACAACTTTTGAACAGTTTTAAAACTTTGACTGTAATATCTATAATCTGGAGCACCTTTAAATCACCTGTTACTTTTTCAAAAACCTGTTATCCAATCGTTACTTATTTGGCCGCTTTCAGGAATTGAAGCATTTGTTATCCCAAATATCATTCAAATTGCATATGTTGATGTTGCCAATAACAAATGTGATGTTGTTGTTGTTGTAGATTCTGACAGAGAACTTGGTACATATTAGATCACCTGTTAATTCTTGAGAAAGCGGTTACTTATTCGGCCATGTTAAGAAAAGAAGCCTTTGATATCCCAAATATTATTTAACTGCATATGTTGATGTTGCCAGCAACTATTGTCATGTTTTTGTTGTAGAAGATGCTGACAGAGACCTTTTGGTATATATTAAACCACCAGTTACTTATACGGCAAAAGAAATGAGCGTTTAATATTCTAAAAATATTCAAACTACATATACATATGTTGATGTTGCCAACAACACATGTGATGTTGGTGCTGACAAAGATATATTAGTACATATTCAATCACCTGTTACTTATTCGGCTGTTTTCAAGATATGAGCGTTTGATATCCCAAAAAACATTTAAACTGCATATGTTGATGTTGCCAAGAACAACTGTGATGTTGATGTTTTTGTAGAATCTGACACATACCTATTGTGTCTTATCAGATCACCTGTTACTTATTCGTTACTTATTCGGCAGTTTTCAAGAAAAGAAGCCTTTGCTTTCCAAAACATCTTTCGTATTGCACATGGTGATGTTGCCAACAACGATTTTGATGTTGTTGTTATTGTAACCTATCCGTTACCTAACAGAGGCAGGCGCGTAGCTGGGCGGATTTGTGGACTACGCACCATTCTAGGGGTCTATATGGGCTCAGGTAACTTCTGTCATATATTTCACAATATCTAAATGAGCCTACGTAATACCCTTATGTACGGCATATCTACACAAAATACCCTTAAAACGTTTACAGCATTCGGAATTTATTTTTACCAACATTGACTGGCACTTCAACAAAAGTGAAACATCAAAGAAACCGAACTGAGTGATTGCAGTTCATATGCCCCGGCTTTGGCATCACCATAGTTAAGGAAGAGGTCATCTAAGCTGTCAACGACCGTCGTATACGAGCATTTGTAAGTGTTAAGTGCGACTGTAATTTAGTCCGATTTTCCATGTGTTTTATGCTTACTTAGTTTCATTAAAACGCAACAACCGTTTGCCCGAGAAATAAAACGAACGCCACTTCTTGAACAGTCTTTATCATGTTTCTGGCAAGTGGCTCCTCGGACGCATGATATAGCAAGGTTTACAACGTGAGCTTTGCAGTGGTTGTACACTGCGTCGGGAATTATCTGCCGAACTCGCTCGAACACCACGGAACTTTCCGGACATGTTGGATGCTCCATCGTAGCCTAACCGACTTAGTTGTATGGTCGAAGTACCTCAAACAGAGCGCCACTTGCTCCATATTAAACGCATCAGTGGCTTCGTCTGTCATAAACCCAAAGAACGGAACACTTTTGCATTTGCGCAAAATGTCCTCTCTGATTTGATCCCCGCATATCGTGATTACTTCATGTTGTATAGCGGATGAAGTGTATCGCGTCACCGTTCTTCAAATGATCACGCAGCACAGGATTATATTTGGCTTGGTATTCTAAAAGTGCTTTAAAGTTACTATTTGTATCCTCATGACCACGTATAGCTAGCTTGTGTTTACAACAAAGGACATAATTGTATTAATTATGCCTTGTAATACATATGTCTTTTCTTGCTAACTAGGACATCATTGGCATAGGAAACTGATTGGGCAATGCTTTTCTTGATTTCAGACATAACTGCAGTGAAATGTTCAGCCGCTTCAAGCGAATGCGCATGTGTCTTGCACTTAATGCGAGTGGTGATGACCTTGCCAAGATTGCTTGGGTCGGTTGATTGTTGCAGTTTGCAACTCTAGCGATCTCTTCTCGGATCCAAATAAAAGGCATGGACCACAATTCGCTCCAACAATAGACTTCGAATATTGTACTCCCATGTACAATATGAAAAGACTATATGACTGTATACAAACTACATAGGACATATAATATTATCAATAAATATAGATTAATCATGTGACAATTCGATCATGTCTGAATTGTTCTGGTTGTCCGTTTTCACCCTTACCCTCATTAGGGTCCAGTTTTTATAGCATTTTTCGCATTTGTTTCATTTTCACTTTTGGAACTCTCAAAATATTTCTTACGCACGTGCGTACGTGCGTAAGCCTAGCTACGCGCGTGAGAGGCCTGTTGTCACATGTCAAACCACCTATTACTTATTCAAAAACATGCAACTTATTCGTTAATTAATCGGCCGTTTCAAGAAAAGAAGCATTTGCTGTCCCAAATATCAATCAAATTCCATATGTTGATAGTGTCAGCAACACATGCGTTGTTGTAGATGCTGATAAAGACCTATTAGTACATATTAAATCACCTGCTACTTATTCGTTACTTATTCGGCGGTTTTCAAGATATGAGAGTTTGTTATCCCTAAAAACATTTAAACTGCATATGCTGATGTTGCCAAGAACAACTGCGATGTTTATGTTGTTGTAGTATCTGACATATTGTCACATATGAAATTACCTATTTCTTATACCGAAACCTATTATCTATTCATTTCTTATTCGGGGAATTTTAAATTAGAGGCGTTTGCTTTCCCAAAACCTGTTTATCTTGCAGATGTTGATGTTGCCAACTATAATTGCGATATTGATGTTGTTGAAGATGCTGACAAACACCTTTTGTTACATTTTAAATCACCTGCTACTTATTCAGATATCCGTTACTTATGCTTAGGCTACACGACAAGACGTATTTGCCAAGAACAATTTCGATATTGCTTTTGTTGTAGATTCCGACATAGACCTCTTATTACATATTAAGGCACCTGTTCCTTATTCAAAACCCTGTTTCTTATTCGTTACTTATTCGGGGATTTACAATGGAAGAACTGTGTGTTATCCAAAAACCCGTTCAAACTGTAGATGGTGATGTTGCCAAGAACAATTGCGATATTGGTTTTGTGGTAGATTCTAACATATGTCTCTCTTTTTTAAATTACGGCACCTGTCACTAATTGAAAAACCTGTTACTTATTCGTTACTTTCTCTGTCATGTTCAAGGAAAGAAGTGCTTGATATCCCAAAACACGTTCAAACTGCAGATGGGGATGTTGCCAACTAACAATTTGAATATTGCTCTTGTTGTAGAATCTAACTGAGACCTATTGTTACATATTAATTCATCTGTTACTTATTCAAAAACATGTTACTTATTCGTTACTTATTCAAGGGTTTTCAACAAAAAAGCATTTATTGTCACAAAAACAATATTGCAGATGGTGATGTTACTGACGGCAGCAGTTGCGATATTGTTATTGTTGTAGATGCTGACACATATATTATGATGCTGTTATATATTAAGGCACCTGTTACTTATTCAAACATCCGATACTTATTCGGTGGTTTAACAAAATAACATTTTGTTATTACACAAAACTTTCAAACTGCCGACGGTGATGTTGCAAACAACAGTTCTGATAATGTTGCTGTTGTATATATAGAGGATATTACATGAGTGGTCATTCAATACGGAATTTATTAAACGAGTTTTCTGAAATTGATAAGAACGAGCCTTGGCGAGTTTTTATCACTTTTAGAAAACGAGTTTAATAAATTTCGTATTGAATGACCACGAATGTAATGTTCTTTTTATATCATAAATACTAATTTAATAATTTACAACGCTATATCCATATAAACGTCGCTACAAAGCGCGCGTATTTACAATGTTCGTTATGACGTCACGTTACGTAGCATTGTTATTACACTAGTTGAATTCGCAATTTATTCAATGGCTTTATATCATAAATGACGTCGCCGGAGTGTAATAAAGCCGTTGAATAAATTGCGTATTCAACTAGTGTAATAACAATGCTACGTAACATGACGTCATAACGTAACGTTTAGCGTTGTAAATACGTGCGCTTTATAGCGACGTTTATATGGATATAGCGCTGTAAATTATAAAATTAGTATTTATGATATAAAAAGAACATTACATTCGTGGTCATTCAATACGAAATTTATTAAACTCGTTTTCTAAAAGTGATAAAAACTCGACAAGGCTCGTTCTTATCAATCTCAGAAAACTCGTTTAATAAATTCCGTATTAAATGACCACTCATGTAATATCCTCTATTTATTACACTCCCGGCGAAGTCATTTATGATATAAGCAAATATACACCTCTTGTTACATATTAGTTCACATGTTATTTTTTCAGACACATGTTATATATTCGTAAAATATTAGGTGGTTTTCAAGAAAGAAGCGTTTGATATCCCAAAACAAGTTCAAACTTCAAATTGTGATTTTACCAACACATATTGCGATATTGTTGTTGTTGTAGATGCTGACACAAACCTCTTGTTATATCTTCATATTAAGGCACCTGTTACATTGGCCAGCTCGGTCAACACATTTTCCGACGTTTGACAAAAGTAACTGTGACAAGCGTCTTTCGTTTTCGACCAATGGGCTAAAAGTATAATGGAAAAGCAGCCAGTTGCTTTGAAAATATGTTGTGTGTAGTATCGGATTAGGAAAGCAGGAAACACACGAGTTAGTGAACTGGCCTCCGTGATATGACTGAACAATTGTTGAAAGCGGCGTTAAACCCCAATTAATCAAACATTCATTCGTAGGTTTTAACAGAAGAAGCGTTTGTTATCAAGCAAACTCGTTCAATCTACAGAGGGGTATGTTGCCAACAACAATGTTGATGATGATGTTGTTGTAGATGCTGGCATACACCTCAAGATTGTTACAGAACAGAACAGAACATAACTTTATTCAATAATATTGAATTGAACATAATATGTTGGTTCATCGTCAAAATACAACATATTTAAACATACATGAGTATTGACATACAAATTAAATGTAGATAAATATACAGTTTTTAACACTCTCTTATCATGAAAATATAAATAGACACATATAAATAGACACATATATTTAGATAAATAACACAAAGTAGGATAATACATATTTACATATATTTAGATAAATATTTGCGGAAATAATGCATGATAATGCATGTAATTTCTTCTTATATAATAACATTGTTTAATCTATTTTTTCTTTCTTCATTAGCTTTTATGTAGTATATTCCAACGGCATTTAATGCTTTTATATTTGAACTGTTTAACAACTGAATCAATTTCAAAATACTAGGATTTTGGTAGTAATACATTTTTATATAGTTTTTTCTCAAATCAGTATAGGCAGGACAAACTAACATAAAATGAAACTCGTCTTCAAGCTCTTGTAAACTGCAAAGTGAACAGATTCTATCATTTCTACTAATGTTCCTATGCCTACCGGTTTCTATATATAAATTATGAGCTGATAGACGTAATCTAGCAACGGCGTTCCTATATGATGATATTTTCATTTTTGTAGGATAATCTGACCATCCAAAGCTAGATTTAAGGTGTTTGAAAAAAGACCATGAGGATTTAATGTTAATGTCTTGAAACCATTCACTTATATACATATCAATCAACCTATTACGGCAAAGAGGTACAAAACGTTTTAGATTAACTGAGTCTGGAAATAGCCAAACGTCATAAAATCCTGTATTTTGTAATAATGCTTTAACCTTATTAGTCCAAACGTTTGAGTTTTTATTTAAACTATTTGATGCATTTATAACTGTTTGTAAAATACAATTTGACTTTTTCTCTGTGAAATTTTATTTACGCAGTTCATAATTGTTTTTACTTTAATATTTAATATTAATAAAGAGTGGCAATCTTCCGAATTCTCCGTAAATAGCTGAATTACTAGTTGATGTTTTTACATTTGATAATTTTCTGAGAAACTTTCGTTCGACAATAACAATTGTGTTAAATCACCAAACCTCGCAAGAGTAGTATAATATAGATGCAACGAAGAGTCAAAAAGATCAATCATAACCTTTAAAGGAATTTCCTTATGTTTTGTTACTGCAAGTAATTGACCCATGGCGCGAGTAGATTTACTCGTTAACTTTTTAATATAAAATGACCCGTTACTGGTGAACACTATACCTAAATAATTAAAGGTATTCGCTACCGGAACATTAATCCCCGAATATGTAAATGTCCTATCAACATTTAATGTTCTACCTTTTTTAAATATGACTATTTTGGTTTCATCTACATTGACTGTTAGATCCCATTTTTTACAATACTTTTCAAAAGCTGATATTAAGTTTTGTAATCCTGCCTCAGACTCTGCGATCAAAGCAGAGTCATCGGCAAAAAGGAGTAGATATATAGATAATTGACCTAAAGTAAAACATTCATCCGTGTGTTCTAGTAAGAACAGTTCTATGTCATTAACAAACAGTGAAAATAAATAGTCTCACCTTGCAATAATCCCACGTTACAGTCAAATAATTTCGATAATTGTACAAAGAGCGTATGATATTAAATAACTTTCCCTTTACATTGTGTTTAATGAGCTTATACCATAAACCATTTCTATATATAGAGTTAAAACATTTTTGCAAGTCGATAAAACAACAGTACGTACAGCTTTGTCTTGTCAGAAAATTGATTTTGAATAAATACATTTAGTATGAATATTGCATCGACCTGCGCGTCGGTTAAAATTTCAAATTTATCGGACCATGCTTTAAGCCTTTCATTCAACAGTGATGTAAAATGTTTAGAAAAACAGCTTGTAAGGGTGATTCCTCTATAATTACCGGGATCTGAATGATCTCCCTTCTTAAATATAGGTACGATTACCACCCTTGACCACGATTTGGGGAAGGTTTTCTTATCTAAATTATATTTGAATAATGTTTGAAGCGGTTTATCTAGAAAATCGATACTTTCCTTAAAATACTCATATATATAATATTGTCAAAGGATGGTGATTTATTTGTACTTAACTTTTTAACACATTGTCTTATTTCCGTTATTGTAAAAGGCGAATCTAATTCCTCGTATATACATTCATTATTTCCTGTATGATCAAAATCGGATAAAAAATCTTCACAAACATAATCTTCTCGAATTTTGATATCAGACGCCAAAGTTTTAAAACGATTATAAAATGCTGAGAGTTCTATATCTGATGCAATATTTTGTTCCTTATTTTGCTTAAATAGTTTCCAAAAGTCTGTAGGTTTTTTATTTTTTAAGTTTTGAAGATCATTTGCCATTTTCCGGTTATGTTTACATTTAGCTGCTCTACAATGGTATTTATTAGTCGCCGGGCAGAAGCCCGCGACTTCTATTTTTAATAGGTTTTCTGAAATCACATGGGAGGGGGGATTATTATTAGAAAGAAACACATTTAGATGTCTTGAACATATTACAATTGTGTTTGTTTAAAAACACTAAGTAATGACACATCTAAAATAAAATAAATATTCCGATGTTTTAGGTATTTTCAGTTTCTTTATTTGGACTCGCAATTATGTTTTTTTTGTTTTATTTACGAAGACAAAACAGTCCCTATTAGCTAGACTGGTATACATTTATTTTACACTGTATACTACATGTAATCAAAAGGCGATAACTACAAACCTTCACGTCGCAGTCTAATTTGTTTACTTACGCGCACCTGCGTGACTCGCGAATACCAACTGCGTAGATCAATCTCCTTTGCAGAGAGCCGCTCTTTACACTCACTTACAAATAGTAAATTATAGGTGATTTAAAATGTTTATTTGGTTCGAAACAAATGAAGAAAAGAACAAATCGAGATAAAACTGATTTTAATGGAAAAATGACTTTGAACGAACACTCTCTGCCTATAAAGAGAGTTTCAAGAACGACACCTCTGCGAATAAGAAAGAATCGGGTCTTTCGTACAAAATTATTTCGTCCTTTACAATTTTAAATGTGTCATTTAATTCCCTAAAGGCATATTGCTTCCGATCTGCATATTGTTATGCATCATTGACACAAGGGCGCTCATCATATTATAATTTTAAAACATGAGTAGTTTATTATTTTTATTATAAAAAAGGAAGGAAAGAATTAAAATAAATCAACATGTTGTAGGGCTAAGTTTATGTTCGAAATTAAGTTTAAATTATACAACAATTTCAATGAGATTTAACTGTTTAGTTGATATTATATTTCGAAGATGGTCTAATTTATAAATATTGGACTACATTTCAACATTTGTTAAAGTATGATATAATTAGGATGCCAAGCTAATATCATTTTGAGAAAAAGAGAAAACTCATGTCTCCAGCGATTTAACCCTTATCTCATTATTTTAAAAGTAGATTGCTGCAAATGTGTCCACTGTTGACTTTAAGAGAGGAAAGGTAAAATGACGTGCTATTGCATGCAAATCCTAAATTGTCTGTTTTGTAGTTTTATTGAAAAATAATAAAATTCAAATATTCTGACAAACATCTTGAAAAGTGTATGTGGAATTCACAAATCTTATAATTATTCCTTAATGAAAGTACTCTATACATACTAAGACTAATGATTGGCAAGATTACTCATTTCCATTACTGTTGTTTATGATCAATAATTAGTTGGTTGTGTGTAGAGAAAACTAGACCAGATAAATAAGGGTATAGGTCCTCAGCTGCCCCAACCTATACGTGAAGCCAGAAAAGCTCTACTCCCATTCGCCAAGACAGCCAAAGAAAAAGGGCACATGACCAGAATATACAACAACAAACTTTATATTGATAACGTTATTCAAAAGAAATACATTGATGGAAAAGTAGTCGACAACACTGATTTTTAGGGATGTCAAGAGAAGAATTTGAATTTCCTATCCTGGAATGTTAATGGACTTATCCGCAAACTGTGTGATCCCGATTTTATTGACACAATTAAACAATACGACATTATACTTCTCAGTGAAACCTGGTTATCTGAAAATACACATTTAAACCTTGATATAGATGGTTTTCAATCATATCATTTATTTGGTAATAAATCTGCAGGTGTTAGTAGAGGTTGGCATAGTGGTTTTTTATCAATATATTACAAGTCTGCATTATTAAACAAAATAGTCATAGCCGAAAAACATCAGTCGGGAATCATATGGTTAAAATGTTGTAAAGAACTGTTCGATTTCGACCAGGTTGTATATATATGTTTAACTTATATACCACCAAAAGGTTCCAATTATATTGATTTCAATGAGTTTGACTTTTTCGAAAAAATTGAAATAGGATTAGAAAAATATAAAACACTAGGAAAGGTATTTGTTACAGGCGATTTTAACGGCAGATGCTCAAATGCAGACGATGTTTTAGATTATGACATGTACTTAGATAATGACAACCAGCTGTCAAACTATGTTTATGTACCACTTCGTGCAAGTAAAGACCACGTGACTGATGCGTATGGTAAACGCTTGATTGATTTGTGTATATCGACTTCTACTATTATAGGAAATGGTCGTCTGCATAGTGACCTCGGTATTGGACAGTACACCCTTCACTCGTACAATGGATCTAGTATAGTAGACTATTTATTGTTAAATTATAATGATATTGAAATTATTTCAAACTTTGAAATTTTAAAACCCACTGAATTTTCAGACCATTCTGCTATCTTATTTAATTTAAATAGAAAGCAAATATATGACATAAATAATCATTCAACGAATATCAATGATAACAAGAAGATACCCTTCACAAAATGGGATAATGATAAATTCGAAAGTTTAAACGACTTATTACTGAAAAGAGCTCACACATTTAACAGTTTATGTAACGAGATAACTACAAGTACATGTAATAACATTGAAAATATAGCAAATACATTCGCAGAAGTTATACAAGAGTGTATAGCTGAAACGTTTAAAAAGCATAGTGATAACAGAAAAAAGAATTATAATTCCAATAAAGTAAATAAAAAACCTTGGTTTAACTATGAATGCTGTAATGCTAGAAAACTATTTAATAGAGATAGAAATACATTTCTAAGAAACAAATCTGATGCGAATCGATTAGATTATATTAATTCTAAATCTCATTACAACAAAATAAAAAACAAGAACAAAGGTGAATTCATGCAAAGGGAAAAGCACAGATTATCTCAACTAAGTAAATATAATCCAAAGCAATTCTGGAATCAAATATAGAGGCAATATAAGCAACCCGCTAAAGTTATTAGTCAAATAAATGTAAATGACTTATATAACCATTTCAACTCACTATATCACATAGATGAAAATACTATTAATGATGACAACGATATTCAAGATACTATTTTTGATGAAGATTTAGACTGTGAAATTACCATAAACGAACTGCACCATGCTGTCTTTCAACAAAATGATAATAAAAGTAGCGGTTTAGATGATATCGTAGCGGAGGTATATAAAAAGACGTTTAATATAACATCTCCTTTCATTCTCAAATTATTTAATTATCTCTTCGCTAAGGGCGAATATCCTCAATCATGGGGAAATGGTATAATCGTACCAATATTCAAGGGGGGAGATGTTGATAATGCACAAAATTATAGAGGCATTACACTTGTAAACACTATAGCTAAGATATACTCTCAAGTCATATTAAATCGCCTTACAAAATGGTCTAACAAACACGAAAAGATAATTGAAAATCAATTTGGATTTCAAAAAGGAAAATCTACAGTCGATTGTATTTTCATACTACATTCTATAATAACTAAAACATTAAGCCAAAGAAAAAAACTTTATTGCGCATTTATTGATTTTGAGAAATGCTTTGACAAGATTGATCGATCTTTACTCTTTCAAAAACTTTTTCATGAGGATGTTAGCTCCAAAAATCATAAATGCGATAAGGAGCATGTATAGAACCATCAAATCTTGTGTAAGGGTTAATAATGAATTATCTCCCTTTATAGATTCAAATATTGGAGTTAAGCAAGGGGACCCAAGTTCCAGCCTATTGTTCCTTTTTTTCGTTAATGACATTCTATCTCACTTAAACAATAATATAGATGATCTGTTTATGATAAATGATATCAAGATTTTCATGTTACTTTTCGCCGATGATACTGCCTTATTCGCTCACTCACCACAGGCTCTACAATCTTTATTAAACGATCTAGAACAATATTGCAATTCATGGGGTATTAAGGTTAATACTAAAAAAACAAAAATTATTATATTTGAAAAAGGACGACATACCTTACATGAATTTATCTACAACAATATTCAATTAGAGATTGTGGATTCCTTTAAATATTTAGGAATTAATTTATACAAGAACGAATGCTGGTTTCGTACCCAGAAAAGGACAGCACAACATTCTTTATACGCTTTACATAACTTGTTTATTGTATTCAACCAGTTAAACTTAAATACAAACGATAAATGTAATCTGTTTGATAGTCTAGTAGGATCAGTCCTAAATTACGGAGGAGAAATTTGGGGTTACTTTCCAAGTAAAAATGTGGAATTGATACATACTAAGTTTCTAAGAAAGATCCTAAATGTTAAAAAATGTACTAATCTTGATGCCCTATATGGCGAGTTAGGTCGTTACCCTATGCATATCAAAAGAAAGATTTCAATTATGAAGTATTGGATCAAAATTCTAAATCAACCAGATCATTCCTTAATGAAACAAATCTATAACATGTTGCAGCTAGATTCAGATAATAATATCAATCACTTTAAACTTAATTGGGCACATAACGTTAAAAACATACTAGATGAAATCGGTATGACAAATATATGGATAGACCAAAATCCACAAACTATTGACTTCCGAACCATTAAGCAACGTATCATCGACATATACAAACAAAACTGGTATGCAAACATTAATAATTCAAGTAAGCTTGCTTCTTATTGTATGTTTTAAACATGATTTTAACATTGAATTATATCTGTCATGTATAAACGTAAACAAATACCGAATATCTCTGACAAAGTTACGTTTATCATGTCACAATCTGGAAATTGAAACAGGCAGATATTTGAACATTCCTAGATCCGAGAGAATATGCACACACTGCAACATGAACGTCATTGAATCAGAATATCATTTCTTATTAGTGTGCCAAAAATATTATGAAATACGCAAGAGATATTTAAAAATATATTATTGTCATTGGCCAAGTATACTTAAATTTAATGCATTAATGTCTTCAATTTCTACGAAAACTATAAATAGTTTATCAAAATATGTATTCGTTGCAATGAAACATAGAGAACGGTAGCAATGCTGGATTATTACACCTAATGATGTGATGGTCCAGCTTTGATAACAGTTCTAATATCAAAGTTTTAACGAAATGTATACATCATACTTCTACAATAGAGCAATTTTAACAAGAACACTCATAATGTTAAATTATTGCAAATTCTTCTGGAAAATCCATTTCTCCGTTTGTACATTTTATAATTTCTTTATTTGCTATAAACATACTGTTTGTTGTTTTATGCAATAAAATATATTGAATAGTGTATGGTCAACCTACTTTGGAATGGAGATTGATCATAAACAATGAAAGGCTTCAATTATCATTTACTTCGTTGACAAAACAATGCAAGTTATGATACATTTTCACTTGACTCCACCCCTGATGTTCCAATATGCCCCTCAGTTGATAACTGTTTATTCAACTACTATAATGTTAGTGTTATGCATAACTGCACTATGGATACCCGGCGACATTGATGCGTTGCATCAACTTTCTCTTGTTCGTTACATTTATGGCGGTTTTCAAGAAAGGAAGCGTTATATATCCCCCAAAAATATAGTCGGTGATGTATTCAATGAAATGCTGACAGATACATATCATTACAGATTAAATCACCTCTTACATTTTCTTACATTTTCAATCACCTGTTTCTTATTCTGTGCTTTGTCAAAAAAAGGCTTTTGTACAACAAACTTGTTCTAACTGCAGAAGATGATGTTGTTAACACTAATGGCAATGATGCTTTTGTTATATATGCTTACAGAGACCTCCAAGTAAAGAAAAGTTTGCTGTACACAAAACTATTCAAATTGCAGATGTTGATTTAGCAAACAACAATTGCGATATTGCAGTTGTTGTAGATACTGATAAAGACATATTCTTGCATATTACGTCACGTGTTACTTATTCAAAGACCTGTTACTTATTCGTTACTTTTTCCGTGGATTTCAAGAAATGAACCGTTAGCTATTACCAAAACCATTCTTACTGCAGACAGTGTAGTTGCCAACATTTATTGTGTTATTGTTGTTGTTGTAGATGGCGATGAAGACCCATTGTTACATATGTAATCACCTGTCTAGGACAAAGGCTAGTTACCTACTAAATTACAGTGTTTAAAAATACATACAGCACATTCTTTTATTTCGTTTAAGATGTGAAAAACAATCCTTTTTTGTGTGTGGGAATGTAAGTTTAACAGTTTGATGTAAAATATCCTAAATGTTTTGTCACATTCGGATGCCCGGAGTTAATAAAGAATAAGCTTCTACACGCATGATTTAAATGTGTAAACGTTATTTAATTTTGTGCAATTGTCAAACACTTGAATATTGCATGCACAAAATCTATTATTTGAAAGAAATACCTGCCCATATGCTCGCCAACGCTCCCGGCGTCACATGTTTTCCTTGAGTAGGTAAATACCTTGTACTCGTGCAGATGGATAGGATATATCGGATGCTTATCAGTTTTACACGATAACATTGTTTCTGTTTTCAAGAATAGCTACAGCGCAAAAGCAAAGCCAAATGCACGAGTTCAAATTCATATCGAGTGTGTACACTGTCTAAGCTGTTGTGTATGAGAACCGAGTTATTAGTGCGGCAACATTTTGAAAATCATAGAAAAAACCTATAAAGGGTCTAGTTAAAAGTGTACTGGACTTTATAATTTGGCTTCTATAAAAGGTTTTGTCCCAATCATTTTCACGCAACTATATCAAGTTTACTGGAACACACGTAGAAACTTACTGATCGCGGAACGATTTGAGTTCTTCCCTCAAACCATCATAATATAACCACCCACGTCGTGTCAATTTAATACATGACACAAAATGTCCTGGTCGATGAAGTGTCATGTCATACCAGAGACATATATATCTGGTCATCCCAATAAGTATGGAGGTTGCCTGCTAGATATCTAGCACTTCTGAAAATGACTAAATTTTTTCAAGAATGTCTCCCAGAATTAATGTATTCCGACAATGATATAGCATTTTTTCTTGAAAACGGTCGAATAAGTAACAGGTTTTTGAATAAGTAACACGTAATCTAATATGTACCAATAGGTCTCTGTCAGCATCTACAAAAACAACAACATCACATGTGATGTTGGAAACATCAACATATGCAGTTTGAATGTTTTTTAGATATCAAACGCTCAAATCTTGAAAACCGCAGAATAAGTAAAGAATGATTAACTGATCTTTGAAAAATTAACAGGTAATTTAATATGTACCAATATGTCTCTGTCAGCATCTACATAAACAACAACATCACATTTGATGTTGGCAACATCAACATATGCAGTTTGAATGTTTTTTGGATATCAAACGCTCAAATCTTGAAAACCGCAGAATAAGTAAGGAATAATTAACTGATCTTTGAAACATTAACAGGTAATTTAATATGTACCAATAGGTCTCTGCCATCTACTACAACAACAACAACAAATACAACAACAACATCAAATCTGTGATTAGCAATATCAACATATGCAGTTTGAAATATATTTGGGATAGCAAAGTCTTCTTTTCTGAAAACGATCAAATAAGTTAAACATAAGTAACATGCTTTAAGTTACAGGGGATCTTATATGTACCATAATGTCTTTGTCAGCAATAGAAACATCAACAACATCCCAATACTGGTTGACAACATCAACATGTGCAGTTTGAATGTTATTGTTTTGATAGCATAGGCTTCTTTTCTTGAAAGCGGCCGAATAAATAACAGGATTTATGATAAGTTACATGTTATCTAACATGTACTTATAGGTCTGTGCCAGCATCTACATCAACAACAAACTCAAAACATTGTTGGCAACATCAACATATGCAGTTTGATTAATATTTGGGATAGCAAATTCTTCTTTTCTTGAAAACGGCCGAATAAGTAAAAGGTTTTTGAATAAGTAACAGGTAGTCTAATATATACCAATAGGTCTCTGACAGCATCTACAACAATATCAACAACACCACCATATTTGGTGTTGGCAGCATAAACATATGCAGAATGTTTAGGGGATATCAAACGCTCATATCTAGAAAACCGCCGAAAATGTAACAAATACATAACAGGTCTTAGAATAAGTAACAGGTGATTTAATATGAACCATTAGGTCTCTGTCAGCATCTACAACAACAATAACAACAATATCACAATTGCGATTGGCAACATCAACATATGCAGTTTGAATTAAATTTGGGATAGCAAATGCTTCTTTTCTTTAAAACCGCCGAATAAGTAATATGTGATCTAATGTTTACTTATAAGTCTCTTTGAACATGTACAACAACAACATTAAATATGTTGTTGGCAATATCAACATATACAGTTTTAATGTTTTTGAAATATCAAACGCTCATAGCTTGAAAACTGCCGAATGAGTAAGGAATAAGTAACAAGTTTTTGAAAAAGACCACCTACCACCCTTATAAAGACACTTAGATAAATAGTTTATTTTTTATTTTTTATAACAGGTATCTCATTTGCATATTAATGTTATTCATTCCGTAAAAGGGGGTTAATTACGGAATGAATTGCATCAAACAGCAAACATCAAACGAAATAACCCCACAAGTACTCTCCCATGAGTTCGTCCGTCCGTCTGTCTGTCTGTCCGTCACACTTTTTCGTCACGTTTTCAAATTCTACTCAAAAGATTGGATTGAAACGTCTGACAAATGTTTATATCAATCTTTGTGACAGGTTCACAAAAGGGGGATAATCCAAATATGTTTATATCAGAGTTATTGCCCCTTTTCTGTCAAAAAATAAAATTTTCTGACAAGGCCCCGGTAGGTGACACACGTGCTCCGGGGAGCACTCCATTCTAGTTAACTTAAGATAACTGTTAGATATAACAGAAAGAAATAGAAACATTGCTGGAAAAAGTAAACAGCCTAGAGCAACAGCAACGAAATCATAATGAAAAGTTAGAAAAGGATGTCATAGATCTTAAATCTAGGAGTATGAGAGATAATCTTTTGTTTTTTGGAATCCCGGAAGTGAAAAATGAAACAGATAGTGACTGTGTGCAAAAGGTGCTTACGCTGATCGAAGCAAAATGCAACATTGAAAATGCTACAACGGACATTAAGCTGCATAGAGCCCACAGGATAGGGGGTTTCAATGTGGACAAAATGCGCCCCATTGTCGCTAAATTTGTGTATTATCCGGACAGGGAAAGGGTGCGACGTAGTGCAGATACACTGATATATCCCCAAGGAATAAGTCAGCAGTTCCCTCAGGAAGTTGTCAAAACACGGAAAAGACTGTATCCGATAATGAAAGCAGCACGGGAAAAAAACCAGGAAGCCCATTTTGTGTTGGATCGTCTATATATTGACAGGAAGTTGTACCGCGAACCTACAGCCCGGGAGGAAACTCATTAGGACAATAGCGGAAATAGTATAAGGTGTTTAATATGGAACATTGAGGGATTAACCCGAGATAAGCTGAATGATAGTAATTTTTCTTCATTAATTAGTAATTATGACTTAATATTCCTAAGTGAAACTTGGACCAATAGAAATTCTAAGATTACACTGAACGGTTTTAAGATTTTCCATTCATATAGAAAATTACAGCATAAGAAAGCAAGGCGTTGTAGCGGAGGGATTTTACTGTATGTGAGAGACAAATTTTCACATGGAGTCAAGTTAATCCGTAACAATGTAGACTGTATTCAATGGTTTAAGCTGGATAAAACCTTCTTCAATACCGCTGAAAATATCTATATATGTTCTACATATGTTGCACCTGAGGGATCGCCAGTCTATGAAAACTTTGATTTTGATATATTTGACAAAATTGAATCTGACGTTAGACACTTTCAGAATCTAGGTGCTAAAGTGTTTGTATTAGGCGATTTAAATGCACGTGTTGGGTTTAAATCTGATTATATTATGAATGATAGACCGTTAATCGACCACGATCAGCCTAACAGTGGTCCGCTCGATTTGCATATCCCTCGCGCTGCATGCGATAGGGGCTCAAACTGGTTTGGCGACTGTTTATTGGACCTATGTAAATCTCTTGGTATGTTGATAGTGAATGGAAGAGTCGGCAAAGATAGGACCATTGGTAATTTGACGTGCTTTACACATAATGGTGAAAGTACAGTTGATTATTTGTTGACTAGTTATGAAAATTTTGATCTTTTATTAGACTTTCATGTACATGATTTTAATGTTCATTCCAACCACGCTCCAGTTACTTTCGATTTACGAATTAATACGTCATGTAAAAATGATTGTAAGGATGAGGAAAGGTTTGTGTATAGATGGAACCCCGAACATAGGGATCAATTTGTACATGAAGTTTCATCATCTATCAATGTTTTGTGTAGTAGTTTACACAACAGCATGTCACGTGACTGTGATCCCGATATTATGGTCAGTTTATTCACGGGTTTTCTAACTAATATTGATAATAGCTATTTTGAAAAACATGTCAAATATAAAAGAAAATCAACATTTTGTAATAATTCTGATTGGTTCGATAATACATGCAAACTTAAAAAACATGCTTATGAAGAAGCTTTACGAAATTATAATTTGGCAAAAAATGATGAAAACAGACGAAATTTTCTTACTTTAAAAAAGGACTATAAATACCATTGTAGAGCAGCTAAATGTAAACATAACCGAAAAATGGCAAATGATCTTCAAAACTTAAAAAATAAAAAACCTAGAGACTTTTGGAAACTATTTAAGCAAAAGAAGGAACAAAATATTGCATCAGATATAGAACTCTCAGAATTTTATAACCATTTTAAAACTTTGGCGTCTGATATCAAAATTCGAGAAGATTCTGTTTGTGAAGATTTTTTAACCGATTTTGATCATACAGGAAATAATGAATGTATATACGAGGAATTAGATTCGCCTTTTACAATAACGGAAATAAGACAATGTGTTAAAAAGTTAAGTACAAATAAATCACCATCCTTTGACAATATTATATATGAGTATTTTAAGGAAAGTATCGATTTTCTAGATAAACCGCTTCAAACATTATTCAATTATATTTTAGATAAGAAAACATTCCCCAAATCGTGGTCAAGGGGGGTAATCGTACCTATATTTAAGAAGGGAGATCATTCAGATCCCGGTAATTATAGAGGAATCACACTTACAAGCTGTTTTTCTAAACTTTTTACATCACTGTTAAATGAAAGGCTTAAAGCATGGTCCGATAAATATGAAATTTTAACCGACGCGCAGTTCGGCTTTAAAACTGGTTATAGCACAGTCGATGCAATATTCATACTAAATTCATTTATTCAAAAACAATTTTCTGATAAGAAAAAGCTGTACTGTTGTTTTATCGACTTGCAAAAATGTTTTGACTCTATATATAGAAACGGTTTATGGTATAAGCTCATTAAACACAATGTAAAAGGAAAGTTATTTAGTATCATACGCTCTTTGTACAATGATGTTAAACTCGGTGTAAAACACATGAACTCATTATCGGATTTATTTGACTGTAACGTGGGATTATTGCAAGGTGAGACTATCTCACCAATTTTATTTTCACTGTTTGTTAATGACATAGAACTGTTCTTACTAGAAAACACGGATGAATGTTTTACGTTAGGTCAATTATCTATATATCTACTCCTTTTTGCCGATGACTCTGCTTTGATCGCAGAGTCTGAGGCAGGATTACAAAATTTAATATCAGCTTTTGAAAAGTATTGTAAAAAATGGAATCTAACAGTCAATGTAGATAAAACCAAAATAGTCATATTTAAAAAAGGTAGAACATTAAATGTTGATAGTACTTTTACATATTCGGGGATTAATATTGCGGTAGTGAATACCTTTAATTATTTAGGTATAGTGTTCACCAGTAACGGGTCATTTTATAATGCCATTAAAACTTTAACGAGTAAAGCTACGCGCGCCATGGGTCAATTACTTGCAGTAACAAAACATAAGGAAATTCCTTTAAAGATTATGATTGATCTTTTTGACTCCTTCGTTGCATCCATATTATACTACTCTTGCGAGGTTTGGTGCTTTAACACAATTGTTATTGTCGAAAGACTGCATAGAAAGTTTTTCAGAAAATTATTAAATGTAAAAACATCAACTAGTAATTCAGCTATTTACGGAGAATTCGGAAGATTTCCACTCTTTATTAATATTAAAGTAAAAACAATTATGTACTACGTAAACATTTTCACAAAGAAAAAGTCAAATTGTATTTTACAAACAGTTATAAATGAATCAAATAGTTTAAATAAAAACTCAATCGTTTGGACTAATAAGGTTAAAGCATTGTTACAAAATATAGGATTTTATGACGTTTGGCTATTTCCAGACTCAGTTAATCTAAAACGCTTTGTACCTCTATGCCGTAATAGGTTGATTGATATGTATATAAGTGAATGGTTTCAAGACATTAACATTAAATCCTCATTGTCTATTTTCAAACACCTTAAATCTAGCTTTGGATGGTCAGATTATCTTACAAAAATGAAAATATCATCATATAGGAACGCCGTTGCTAAATTACGTATATCAGCTCATAATTTATATATAGAAACCGGTAGGCATAGGAACATTAGTAGAACTGATAGAATCTGTTCACTTTGCAGTTTACAAGAGCTTGAAGACGAGTTTCATTTTATGTTAGTTTGTCCTGCTTATACTGATATGAGAAAAAAATATATAAAAATGTATTACTACCAAAATCCTAGTATGTTAAAATTGATTCAGTTGTTAAACAGTTCAAATATAAAAGCATTAAATGCCGTTGGAATATACTACATAAAAGCTAATGAAGAAAGAAAAAATAGATTAAACAATGTTATTGTATAAGAAGAAATTACAAGCATTATCGTGCATTATTTCCGCAAAAAGTATTTTCATTATCTGTATATTATCCTATATATATATATATATATCTCTATATATATATGTGTGTATTATTCTATACTGTAGATGTTATATATGTCTAATCATATTTTCATCAAAAGAGAGTGTTGAAAACTTGATATTTATCTAAATATATGTAAATAAGTATTTTCCTATTTTGTGTTATTTATATAAATATATGTGTTTATTTATAATTTCATGAAAAGAGAGTGTTAAAAACTGTATATTTAATCTGTATGTTCATACTCAAGTATGTTTAAATATGTTGTATTTTGACGATGAACCATATGTGTTCAAGTCAATATTCTTGAATAAAGTTCTGTTCTGTTCTGTTCTGTTCTGTTCTGTTCTGTTATCTTGTCCTTTGAATTTAAAATGGCTAGGTGTGACCAAGCTGCATACCAACTAAGAAGTTCCTATGCCCAACCGATATTTAGTAACTGATCGAACTGATCGGAAACATTTGTGAAGCGATATACTACCTATTATTCCAAGTGGGCTTGGGTGGCATAATTGTTTTATAGATAACCGTATAACGAAGAAGGAACAAGTAACTTATTTCAAGTATGAATAAATAATAAATAAAGAACAAGTAACCAACATCACATTTGATTATGAAATGAATAGGGAATAGATAATCTATGTAAGGAAAGTGTCAATGTTTACATATATACATAGACATGCATGTGTATTACATGCTCTTAGATAGATATGCATATTTCAATGAAAGTATACATACATGTATATCGTAAAAGTGTGAACATTTCACAAACAAGGATAGATATACGAAGGGATTAATTAACGGAGTAATCTTCTTTATCAATAATGTTATGCTTGTTTGAAATTCTTTAAACATATACAACATAAATATAACAATTTAAACCAAAACATCAACGGGTTTAAATGGTCGTGAACTCTTCAAAATATCTGATTTACGTACAGCGTAGTATCAATAAATGTATATACAAATACCTGGTTTTACTCCATTTATTAGAAAAAAAATCACAACAAATAAACCAAAACTGTTAAAAAGCATATGGAATGCCATGTCTTAGCCAAAATTATACAATGGTTTTAACCATAGCAAATTTCAACCGTATATATGTAGCTGTGGATCTTTATTTGTATTATGTTAGGTGCCAAAGCGTAACACTTCCTGCTAGTGTACACAATACATCTTTTCAAAACAAAAGATCTTTATTTAGTATCGTAAACTTTAAATAGGTTTTAGTTACATACACAAAGATATAGGACCTTGCAATGGGGACACATATTATGAAACAGCCTGTACATATACTAATAGAGTTTTTTTATGGGCTTTAAGCATTAATCTAACATAACACATACATATACGAGGTGTAACAAAACTTATATTTTAGCTGTATACGCTGTATACGTCATCATTGTTTATGGTACAATACAAGGTATGTGAAGTTGGCACGAAGTTCGGTATTCGATAATCGATATTTAATACCGATATGAATTTCGAACTGAAACGAATATAGAGCCAGCACCAGATTCGTGAACTCCGTTACACATTGAAATATACATTACCATCATTGTGTTGTAGGACGAATATCGATATGAATATAGATCTGATTGTCGAGCAAGGTCGATATTCGGGAAAATGGTCATGTAGAAGCGCGAAAACCGATTTGAATATCGAGTTGAATATAGAGTCATGTCGTTATTCGGGAAAAAGGTATCATCGTCATTCTGATAACGTAGAAGCGCGAATACCGATTTGAATATTGATATGAATATGGAGACAGGTCGATTTTCAGGAAAAAGGTTATTTCCCAACTGTGATCGTATAATAGCTCGAATATCAAATTGAATATGGAACCAGGTCGATATGAGGGGAAATCGTGCCATCGTCTTTCTGATCATGTAGAAGCGCGACTACTGATTTGAATAAAGATTTGAATAGAGAGCCACGTCGATATTCGGGACTATGCCGTCATCGTCATTCTGACCATATAGAAACGCAAATACCGATTTGAATATGGAGCCAAGTCTATATTCGAGAAAACGGTGTTTTGTCTTTCTGAGCATGTATAAGAGTGAATACCGAATTGAATATACATCTGAATATCGAGCCAGGTCGATATTCGGGAAAATAGTGATTTTGTCTTTCAGATCATGTAGAAGGTCGAATACCGATTTTTATCGATTTGAACATTGAGCCATGTCTATATTCGGGAAAATGGTAATTTCGTCTATCTGATCATGTATAAGGCCGAATACTGATTTGAATATCGATTTTAATATCGAGCCAGGTCGATATTCGGGAAAATAGTGATTTTGACTTTTTGAACCTGTAGAAGTGCGAATACCGATTCGAGACTGGCTTTAATAATGTTGCCCATAACTAAAAAAAAAAGTTCAACATTTTCAATTAAAACTTGGTTCACATGTTACTCGAGATAATACCCATGTACACACCAATTCATATAACTCATATTCTTTACTCAGTAATGCCCCTTATTGGACATAGTAAAAACAGACGAGCGTTCGCTCCGCGTTTTGTTTTCGTTTTATTGAATTGTCTGTCGTCCTTGGATTAAATATGTGCACCATTATACAATATTCTGGCAAATGTCTTGACGAACTAGCAAATCTTCACAGTAATCTGTACTATATGTCTATGCGTATCGGCTGTAATGACGTCACAGCTCGGTTCGCCGTATCGTGATTGTTTGGAAAGATAAGCTTGACATGGTAAATCACACAACTTTGACCATATATATCTTCCGTTTTAATTTCGAATATGGACTGCTTTGTTGGAATCTAGCCACTTTATATAGGAAATTTCTTTTATGTTTTCTAATTTTATTTTCATTTCTTCTTTTAAGAATTGACATGTTTATCAGGTAAAATATTCAGTTTCTTTTATAAACGAGATCAACAAATTAACTTCGTAGCGCTAAAAATCATGGTCATGCAAACCGATTGCTAGACAAAATGTATCACTCCGCGTAAAACACACTTGTAACAAGTACACACTTGCTGAATATTCTGATAAATATTGGGTGGTTTTTGTTTGTTATTCGGGGATAAGTTATAAATTACCAAATTACTGCTCTTTACATCGAGAAATATATACTTAAAACCTAACTGAAAGAGTGTAGTTGAAACCAGCGCAAAGGATCAATCAAACTAAATATTCCCTAATTAGTTAATGAGTAAAGAGACAATTGGTTTTCTATATCGGCAACGCATTATGTATGCTTTCATCAGTATTTCAATTATATCATGACAGTTCTTCCGGCATATTTATCCTGACACCGATACATCAATTGTAATGCTAGCCCCGCAACCCTCAGAGTCAAAGAGGGAAATCATTACTGGCTCCTTTAAAGTCGTTGGTATGACCGGGGATTGCACCCTGATCTCACAATGCGGACATTTTAAACACCATACCACGGAGACTGTATCGGCAACGAATGAAGTCATCAAGACTAGCAAACATTAAAAACGACAACGCAGTATCGTTTTATTGTAATACAGCATGTTGTAAGTTTAATTTTTTACAAATATGTTGCGTTTTATAAATGAACGGAGTATAAATGAATCTCTCCTTTGGCAAAGGTACACGTTGGCATTTCTAAATCGAAAAGGTTCCGATCAGCCTGTATATCTTCCCCGTCTTTCCAGAATCTACACAAGTTGACAGAAATTTCTAACAAGATTATGTTTATACAATACAAAACATTTTATTCGTAAATAAAGGCCACTAGCCCATCATACAAAAAATACATTGGTGCATATATAAGTATACAGAGTTATCATATACTACAAAGTTGTAGAAATATATATCAATATTAAATGTTTTACATCTTAGTCAAATATAAATAAAAACACTTCTGTTGTTGGCTAATTTGAGACTTTTTCCTTCTCATGAATGCTGATTTGAAGAGTGTAATTGTCCGTATTACTTCTCATTAGTGAACGAAAACTATCATTATTAGACATACCAAGATACGACAACATTGCCCCAATGCAACAAAAGCAATAAAATGTATTTAAATACACGTCAGTACATGTGTATCGATCGACTATTTTATGTTAGCTCACAGGCATTAAGTTATCTATAAGAACCGGAGGAGGGCGGGGACTTTTATGCTTGTATGATGGTTTACGGTCAGCGTTTCGTCTCTTAATTCGTTTAAAAAAAACCTGACCATGTTTGCATTATTTAATTAAATGAAGTTCAGCAGCCTTTGATGATAACGATCAATCCGTTTTGTCTGCTTTCTTAAATCAAACTTTGAACAATTTAACACAAACATCTGTATATATAAAGGCGATCTCATGGGGATTTCAGATTGGCATTATTTCTGTTTCATTGATTCTTATATCAATCTGGTGCATTTCTTTTATCAAAAAATTGTATATGAGCCTTCTACATACACCGATCGAGTAACAAAATAATCTGTGAACTTAGACTTTTGTTAAAACAATGGTTTGTCTTAAAAGAACAGAAGTCAATTATGTACGGTATCAAAGTTAATTTCATGCGCAATTTTAATTTTGAATTGTAGATCATGTTAAGTGCCTTTCTGCAAATGATAAAAAGACTGGCATACAAAAGCAAAATAACAACATTCAGTTAGGTTGTGTTAAATTGTTCGTGTTTTGTTGATTGATTATTTGGTGTTGAACGGCTCTTTCAACACTTTTTCATTTATATCAAGGCGTTTCATGGGTAAATTACCAGTACTACTGATCTATTTATCCTGACACCAGCCAGTCAGTCGTAATGCTAACCCAAGGAGGGCAGCCATTACTACCATTTAAAAGTTGTTTTTTTGACCCAACACCTGAGGCGGACGCTCTACCACTACACCACCGAGGCGGTGTGTTTTGTTGAGACGGGGAAGTTAACTTAAGATAACTGTTAGATATAACAGAAAGAAATAGAAACATTGCTGGAAAAAGTAAACAGCCTAGAGCAACAGCAACGAAATCATAATGAAAAGTTAGAAAAGGATGTCATAGATCTTAAATCTAGGAGTATGAGAGATAATCTTTTGTTTTTTGGAATCCCGGAAGTGAAAAATGAAACAGATAGTGACTGTGTGCAAAAGGTGCTTACGCTGATCGAAGCAAAATGCAACATTGAAAATGCTACAACGGACATTAAGCTGCATAGAGCCCACAGGATAGGGGGTTTCAATGTGGACAAAATGCGCCCCATTGTCGCTAAATTTGTGTATTATCCGGACAGGGAAAGGGTGCGACGTAGTGCAGATACACTGATATATCCCCAAGGAATAAGTCAGCAGTTCCCTCAGGAAGTTGTCAAAACACGGAAAAGACTGTATCCGATAATGAAAGCAGCACGGGAAAAAAACCAGGAAGCCCATTTTGTGTTGGATCGTCTATATATTGACAGGAAGTTGTACCGCGAACCTACAGCCCGGGAGGAAACTCATTAGGACAATAGCGGAAATAGTATAAGGTGTTTAATATGGAACATTGAGGGATTAACCCGAGATAAGCTGAATGATAGTAATTTTTCTTCATTAATTAGTAATTATGACTTAATATTCCTAAGTGAAACTTGGACCAATAGAAATTCTAAGATTACACTGAACGGTTTTAAGATTTTCCATTCATATAGAAAATTACAGCATAAGAAAGCAAGGCGTTGTAGCGGAGGGATTTTACTGTATGTGAGAGACAAATTTTCACATGGAGTCAAGTTAATCCGTAACAATGTAGACTGTATTCAATGGTTTAAGCTGGATAAAACCTTCTTCAATACCGCTGAAAATATCTATATATGTTCTACATATGTTGCACCTGAGGGATCGCCAGTCTATGAAAACTTTGATTTTGATATATTTGACAAAATTGAATCTGACGTTAGACACTTTCAGAATCTAGGTGCTAAAGTGTTTGTATTAGGCGATTTAAATGCACGTGTTGGGTTTAAATCTGATTATATTATGAATGATAGACCGTTAATCGACCACGATCAGCCTAACAGTGGTCCGCTCGATTTGCATATCCCTCGCGCTGCATGCGATAGGGGCTCAAACCGGTTTGGCGACTGTTTATTGGACCTATGTAAATCTCTTGGTATGTTGATAGTGAATGGAAGAGTCGGCAAAGATAGGACCATTGGTAATTTGACGTGCTTTACACATAATGGTGAAAGTACAGTTGATTATTTGTTGACTAGTTATGAAAATTTTGATCTTTTATTAGACTTTCATGTACATGATTTTAATGTTCATTCCAACCACGCTCCAGTTACTTTCGATTTACGAATTAATACGTCATGTAAAAATGATTGTAAGGATGAGGAAAGGTTTGTGTATAGATGGAACCCCGAACATAGGGATCAATTTGTACATGAAGTTTCATCATCTATCAATGTTTTGTGTAGTAGTTTACACAACAGCATGTCACGTGACTGTGATCCCGATATTATGGTCAGTTTATTCACGGGTTTTCTAACTAATATTGATAATAGCTATTTTGAAAAACATGTCAAATATAAAAGAAAATCAACATTTTGTAATAATTCTGATTACCCAATGAAGGATTGGTTCGATAATACATGCAAACTTAAAAAACATGCTTATGAAGAAGCTTTACGAAATTATAATTTGGCAAAAAATGATGAAAACAGACGAAATTTTCTTACTTTAAAAAAGGACTATAAATACCATTGTAGAGCAGCTAAATGTAAACATAACCGAAACATGGCAAATGATCTTCAAAACTTAAAAAATAAAAAACCTAGAGACTTTTGGAAACTATTTAAGCAAAAGAAGGAACAAAATATTGCATCAGATATAGAACTCTCAGAATTTTATAACCATTTTAAAACTTTGGCGTCTGATATCAAAATTCGAGAAGATTCTGTTTGTGAAGATTTTTTAACCGATTTTGATCATACAGGAAATAATGAATGTATATACGAGGAATTAGATTCGCCTTTTACAATAACGGAAATAAGACAATGTGTTAAAAAGTTAAGTACAAATAAATCACCATCCTTTGACAATATTATATATGAGTATTTTAAGGAAAGTATCGATTTTCTAGATAAACCGCTTCAAACATTATTCAATTATATTTTAGATAAGAAAACATTCCCCAAATCGTGGTCAAGGGGGGTAATCGTACCTATATTTAAGAAGGGAGATCATTCAGATCCCGGTAATTATAGAGGAATCACACTTACAAGCTGTTTTTCTAAACTTTTTACATCACTGTTAAATGAAAGGCTTAAAGCATGGTCCGATAAATATGAAATTTTAACCGACGCGCAGTTCGGCTTTAAAACTGGTTATATAGCACAGTCGATGCAATATTCATACTAAATTCATTTATTCAAAAACAATTTTCTGACAAGAAAAAGCTGTACTGTTGTTTTATCGACTTGCAAAAATGTTTTGACTCTATATATAGAAACGGTTTATGGTATAAGCTCATTAAACACAATGTAAAAGGAAAGTTATTTAGTATCATACGCTCTTTGTACAATGATGTTAAACTCGGTGTAAAACACATGAACTCATTATCGGATTTATTTGACTGTAACGTGGGATTATTGCAAGGTGAGACTATCTCACCAATTTTATTTTCACTGTTTGTTAATGACATAGAACTGTTCTTACTAGAAAACACGGATGAATGTTTTACGTTAGGTCAATTATCTATATATCTACTCCTTTTTGCCGATGACTCTGCTTTGATCGCAGAGTCTGAGGCAGGATTACAAAATTTAATATCAGCTTTTGAAAAGTATTGTAAAAAATGGAATCTAACAGTCAATGTAGATAAAACCAAAATAGTCATATTTAAAAAAGGTAGAACATTAAATGTTGATAGTACTTTTACATATTCGGGGATTAATATTGCGGTAGTGAATACCTTTAATTATTTAGGTATAGTGTTCACCAGTAACGGGTCATTTTATAATGCCATTAAAACTTTAACGAGTAAAGCTACGCGCGCCATGGGTCAATTACTTGCAGTAACAAAACATAAGGAAATTCCTTTAAAGATTATGATTGATCTTTTTGACTCCTTCGTTGCATCCATATTATACTACTCTTGCGAGGTTTGGTGCTTTAACACAATTGTTATTGTCGAAAGACTGCATAGAAAGTTTTTCAGAAAATTATTAAATGTAAAAACATCAACTAGTAATTCAGCTATTTACGGAGAATTCGGAAGATTTCCACTCTTTATTAATATTAAAGTAAAAACAATTATGTACTACGTAAACATTTTCACAAAGAAAAAGTCAAATTGTATTTTACAAACAGTTATAAATGAATCAAATAGTTTAAATAAAAACTCAATCGTTTGGACTAATAAGGTTAAAGCATTGTTACAAAATATAGGATTTTATGACGTTTGGCTATTTCCAGACTCAGTTAATCTAAAACGCTTTGTACCTCTATGCCGTAATAGGTTGATTGATATGTATATAAGTGAATGGTTTCAAGACATTAACATTAAATCCTCATTGTCTATTTTCAAACACCTTAAATCTAGCTTTGGATGGTCAGATTATCTTACAAAAATGAAAATATCATCATATAGGAACGCCGTTGCTAAATTACGTATATCAGCTCATAATTTATATATAGAAACCGGTAGGCATAGGAACATTAGTAGAACTGATAGAATCTGTTCACTTTGCAGTTTACAAGAGCTTGAAGACGAGTTTCATTTTATGTTAGTTTGTCCTGCTTATACTGATATGAGAAAAAAATATATAAAAATGTATTACTACCAAAATCCTAGTATGTTAAAATTGATTCAGTTGTTAAACAGTTCAAATATAAAAGCATTAAATGCCGTTGGAATATACTACATAAAAGCTAATGAAGAAAGAAAAAATAGATTAAACAATGTTATTGTATAAGAAGAAATTACAAGCATTATCGTGCATTATTTCCGCAAAAAGTATTTTCATTATCTGTATATTATCCTATATATATATATATATCTCTCTCTATATATATGTGTGTATTATTCTATACTGTAGATGTTATATATGTCTAATCATATTTTCATCAAAAGAGAGTGTTGAAAACTTGATATTTATCTAAATATATGTAAATAAGTATTTTCCTATTTTGTGTTATTTATATAAATATATGTGTTTATTTATAATTTCATGAAAAGAGAGTGTTAAAAACTGTATATTTAATTTGTATGTTCATACTCAAGTATGTTTAAATATGTTGTATTTTGACGATGAACCATATGTGTTCAAGTCAATATTCTTGAATAAAGTTCTGTTCTGTTCTGTTCTGTTCTGTTCTGTTCTGTTATCTTGTCCTTTGAATTTAAAATGGCTAGGTGTGACCAAGCTGCATACCAACTAAGAAGTTCCTAGGCCCAACCGATATTTAGTAACTGATCGAACTGATCGGAAACATTTGTGAAGCGATATACTACCTATTATTCCAAGTGGGCTTGGGTGGCATAATTGTTTTATAGATAACCGTATAACGAAGAAGGAACAAGTAACTTATTTCAAGTATGAATAAATAATAAATAAAGAACAAGTAACCAACATCACATTTGATTATGAAATGAATAGGGAATAGATAATCTATGTAAGGAAAGTGTCAATGTTTACATATATACATAGACATGCATGTGTATTACATGCTCTTAGATAGATATGCATATTTCAATGAAAGTATACATACATGTATATCGTAAAAGTGTGAACATTTCACAAACAAGGATAGATATACGAAGGGATTAATTAACGGAGTAATCTTCTTTATCAATAATGTTATGCTTGTTTGAAATTCTTTAAACATATACAACATAAATATAACAATTTAAACCAAAACATCAACGGGTTTAAATGGTCGTGAACTCTTCAAAATATCTGATTTACGTACAGCGTAGTATCAATAAATGTATATACAAATACCTGGTTTTACTCCATTTATTAGAAAAAAAATCACAACAAATAAACCAAAACTGTTAAAAAGCATATGGAATGCCATGTCTTAGCCAAAATTATACAATGGTTTTAACCATAGCAAATTTCAACCGTATATATGTAGCTGTGGATCTTTATTTGTATTATGTTAGGTGCCAAAGCGTAACACTTCCTGCTAGTGTACACAATACATCTTTTCAAAACAAAAGATCTTTATTTAGTATCGTAAACTTTAAATAGGTTTTAGTTACATACACAAAGATATAGGACCTTGCAATGGGGACACATATTATGAAACAGCCTGTACATATACTAATAGAGTTTTTTTATGGGCTTTAAGCATTAATCTAACATAACACATACATATACGAGGTGTAACAAAACTTATATTTTAGCTGTATACGCTGTATACGTCATCATTGTTTATGGTACAATACAAGGTATGTGAAGTTGGCACGAAGTTCGGTATTCGATAATCGATATTTAATACCGATATGAATTTCGAACTGAAACGAATATAGAGCCAGCACCAGATTCGTGAACTCCGTTACACATTGAAATATACATTACCATCATTGTGTTGTAGGACGAATATCGATATGAATATAGATCTGATTGTCGAGCAAGGTCGATATTCGGGAAAATGGTCATGTAGAAGCGCGAAAACCGATTTGAATATCGAGTTGAATATAGAGTCATGTCGTTATTCGGGAAAAAGGTATCATCGTCATTCTGATAACGTAGAAGCGCGAATACCGATTTGAATATTGATATGAATATGGAGACAGGTCGATTTTCAGGAAAAAGGTTATTTCCCAACTGTGATCGTATAATAGCTCGAATATCAAATTGAATATGGAACCAGGTCGATATGAGGGGAAATCGTGCCATCGTCTTTCTGATCATGTAGAAGCGCGACTACTGATTTGAATAAAGATTTGAATAGAGAGCCACGTCGATATTCGGGACTATGCCGTCATCGTCATTCTGACCATATAGAAACGCAAATACCGATTTGAATATGGAGCCAAGTCTATATTCGAGAAAACGGTGTTTTGTCTTTCTGAGCATGTATAAGAGTGAATACCGAATTGAATATACATCTGAATATCGAGCCAGGTCGATATTCGGGAAAATAGTGATTTTGTCTTTCAGATCATGTAGAAGGTCGAATACCGATTTTTATCGATTTGAACATTGAGCCATGTCTATATTCGGGAAAATGGTAATTTCGTCTATCTGATCATGTATAAGGCCGAATACTGATTTGAATATCGATTTTAATATCGAGCCAGGTCGATATTCGGGAAAATAGTGATTTTGACTTTTTGAACCTGTAGAAGTGCGAATACCGATTCGAGACTGGCTTTAATAATGTTGCCCATAACTAAAAAAAAACGTTCAACATTTTCAATTAAAACTTGGTTCACATGTTACTCGAGATAATACCCATGTACACACAAATTCATATAACTCATATTCTTTACTCAGTAATGCCCCTTATTGGACATAGTAAAAACAGACGAGCGTTCGCTCCGCGTTTTGTTTTCGTTTTATTGAATTGTCTGTCGTCCTTGGATTAAATATGTGCACCATTATACAATATTCTGGCAAATGTCTTGACGAACTAGCAAATCTTCACAGTAATCTGTACTATATGTCTATGCGTATCGGCTGTAATGACGTCACAGCTCGGTTCGCCGTATCGTGATTGTTTGGAAAGATAAGCTTGACATGGTAAATCACACAACTTTGACCATATATATCTTCCGTTTTAATTTCGAATATGGACTGCTTTGTTGGAATCTAGCCACTTTATATAGGAAATTTCTTTTATGTTTTCTAATTTTATTTTCATTTCTTCTTTTAAGAATTGACATGTTTATCAGGTAAAATATTCAGTTTCTTTTATAAACGAGATCAACAAATTAACTTCGTAGCGCTAAAAATCATGGTCATGCAAACCGATTGCTAGACAAAATGTATCACTCCGCGTAAAACACACTTGTAACAAGTACACACTTGCTGAATATTCTGATAAATATTGGGTGGTTTTTGTTTGTTATTCGGGGATAAGTTATAAATTACCAAATTACTGCTCTTTACATCGAGAAATATATACTTAAAACCTAACTGAAAGAGTGTAGTTGAAACCAGCGCAAAGGATCAATCAAACTAAATATTCCCTAATTAGTTAATGAGTAAAGAGACAATTGGTTTTCTATATCGGCAACGCATTATGTATGCTTTCATCAGTATTTCAATTATATCATGACAGTTCTTCCGGCATATTTATCCTGACACCGATACATCAATTGTAATGCTAGCCCCGCAACCCTCAGAGTCAAAGAGGGAAATCATTACTGGCTCCTTTAAAGTCGTTGGTATGACCGGGGATTGCACCCTGATCTCACAATGCGGACATTTTAAACACCATACCACGGAGACTGTATCGGCAACGAATGAAGTCATCAAGACTAGCAAACATTAAAAACGACAACGCAGTATCGTTTTATTGTAATACAGCATGTTGTAAGTTTAATTTTTTACAAATATGTTGCGTTTTATAAATGAACGGAGTATAAATGAATCTCTCCTTTGGCAAAGGTACACGTTGGCATTTCTAAATCGAAAAGGTTCCGATCAGCCTGTATATCTTCCCCGTCTTTCCAGAATCTACACAAGTTGACAGAAATTTCTAACAAGATTATGTTTATACAATACAAAACATTTTATTCGTAAATAAAGGCCACTAGCCCATCATACAAAAAATACATTGGTGCATATATAAGTATACAGAGTTATCATATACTACAAAGTTGTAGAAATATATATCAATATTAAATGTTTTACATCTTAGTCAAATATAAATAAAAACACTTCTGTTGTTGGCTAATTTGAGACTTTTTCCTTCTCATGAATGCTGATTTGAAGAGTGTAATTGTCCGTATTACTTCTCATTAGTGAACGAAAACTATCATTATTAGACATACCAAGATACGACAACATTGCCCCAATGCAACAAAAGCAATAAAATGTATTTAAATACACGTCAGTACATGTGTATCGATCGACTATTTTATGTTAGCTCACAGGCATTAAGTTATCTATAAGAACCGGAGGAGGGCGGGGACTTTTATGCTTGTATGATGGTTTACGGTCAGCGTTTCGTCTCTTAATTCGTTTAAAAAAAACCTGACCATGTTTGCATTATTTAATTAAATGAAGTTCAGCAGCCTTTGATGATAACGATCAATCCGTTTTGTCTGCTTTCTTAAATCAAACTTTGAACAATTTAACACAAACATCTGTATATATAAAGGCGATCTCATGGGGATTTCAGATTGGCATTATTTCTGTTTCATTGATTCTTATATCAATCTGGTGCATTTCTTTTATCAAAAAATTGTATATGAGCCTTCTACATACACCGATCGAGTAACAAAATAATCTGTGAACTTAGACTTTTGTTAAAACAATGGTTTGTCTTAAAAGAACAGAAGTCAATTATGTACGGTATCAAAGTTAATTTCATGCGCAATTTTAATTTTGAATTGTAGATCATGTTAAGTGCCTTTCTGCAAATGATAAAAAGACTGGCATACAAAAGTAAAATAACAACATTCAGTTAGGTTGTGTTAAATTGTTCGTGTTTTGTTGATTGATTATTTGGTGTTGAACGGCTCTTTCAACACTTTTTCATTTATATCAAGGCGTTTCATGGGTAAATTACCAGTACTACTGATCTATTTATCCTGACACCAGCCAGTCAGTCGTAATGCTAACCCAAGGAGGGCAGCCATTACTACCATTTAAAAGTTGTTTTTTTGACCCAACACCTGAGGCGGACGCTCTACCACTACACCACCGAGGCGGTGTGTTTTGTTGAGACGGGGAAGTTAACTTAAGATAACTGTTAGATATAACAGAAAGAAATAGAAACATTGCTGGAAAAAGTAAACAGCCTAGAGCAACAGCAACGAAATCATAATGAAAAGTTAGAAAAGGATGTCATAGATCTTAAATCTAGGAGTATGAGAGATAATCTTTTGTTTTTTGGAATCCCGGAAGTGAAAAATGAAACAGATAGTGACTGTGTGCAAAAGGTGCTTACGCTGATCGAAGCAAAATGCAACATTGAAAATGCTACAACGGACATTAAGCTGCATAGAGCCCACAGGATAGGGGGTTTCAATGTGGACAAAATGCGCCCCATTGTCGCTAAATTTGTGTATTATCCGGACAGGGAAAGGGTGCGACGTAGTGCAGATACACTGATATATCCCCAAGGAATAAGTCAGCAGTTCCCTCAGGAAGTTGTCAAAACACGGAAAAGACTGTATCCGATAATGAAAGCAGCACGGGAAAAAAACCAGGAAGCCCATTTTGTGTTGGATCGTCTATATATTGACAGGAAGTTGTACCGCGAACCTACAGCCCGGGAGGAAACTCATTAGGACAATAGCGGAAATAGTATAAGGTGTTTAATATGGAACATTGAGGGATTAACCCGAGATAAGCTGAATGATAGTAATTTTTCTTCATTAATTAGTAATTATGACTTAATATTCCTAAGTGAAACTTGGACCAATAGAAATTCTAAGATTACACTGAACGGTTTTAAGATTTTCCATTCATATAGAAAATTACAGCATAAGAAAGCAAGGCGTTGTAGCGGAGGGATTTTACTGTATGTGAGAGACAAATTTTCACATGGAGTCAAGTTAATCCGTAACAATGTAGACTGTATTCAATGGTTTAAGCTGGATAAAACCTTCTTCAATACCGCTGAAAATATCTATATATGTTCTACATATGTTGCACCTGAGGGATCGCCAGTCTATGAAAACTTTGATTTTGATATATTTGACAAAATTGAATCTGACGTTAGACACTTTCAGAATCTAGGTGCTAAAGTGTTTGTATTAGGCGATTTAAATGCACGTGTTGGGTTTAAATCTGATTATATTATGAATGATAGACCGTTAATCGACCACGATCAGCCTAACAGTGGTCCGCTCGATTTGCATATCCCTCGCGCTGCATGCGATAGGGGCTCAAACCGGTTTGGCGACTGTTTATTGGACCTATGTAAATCTCTTGGTATGTTGATAGTGAATGGAAGAGTCGGCAAAGATAGGACCATTGGTAATTTGACGTGCTTTACACATAATGGTGAAAGTACAGTTGATTATTTGTTGACTAGTTATGAAAATTTTGATCTTTTATTAGACTTTCATGTACATGATTTTAATGTTCATTCCAACCACGCTCCAGTTACTTTCGATTTACGAATTAATACGTCATGTAAAAATGATTGTAAGGATGAGGAAAGGTTTGTGTATAGATGGAACCCCGAACATAGGGATCAATTTGTACATGAAGTTTCATCATCTATCAATGTTTTGTGTAGTAGTTTACACAACAGCATGTCACGTGACTGTGATCCCGATATTATGGTCAGTTTATTCACGGGTTTTCTAACTAATATTGATAATAGCTATTTTGAAAAACATGTCAAATATAAAAGAAAATCAACATTTTGTAATAATTCTGATTACCCAATGAAGGATTGGTTCGATAATACATGCAAACTTAAAAAACATGCTTATGAAGAAGCTTTACGAAATTATAATTTGGCAAAAAATGATGAAAACAGACGAAATTTTCTTACTTTAAAAAAGGACTATAAATACCATTGTAGAGCAGCTAAATGTAAACATAACCGAAAAATGGCAAATGATCTTCAAAACTTAAAAAATAAAAAACCTAGAGACTTTTGGAAACTATTTAAGCAAAAGAAGGAACAAAATATTGCATCAGATATAGAACTCTCAGAATTTTATAACCATTTTAAAACTTTGGCGTCTGATATCAAAATTCGAGAAGATTCTGTTTGTGAAGATTTTTTAACCGATTTTGATCATACAGGAAATAATGAATGTATATACGAGGAATTAGATTCGCCTTTTACAATAACGGAAATAAGACAATGTGTTAAAAAGTTAAGTACAAATAAATCACCATCCTTTGACAATATTATATATGAGTATTTTAAGGAAAGTATCGATTTTCTAGATAAACCGCTTCAAACATTATTCAATTATATTTTAGATAAGAAAACATTCCCCAAATCGTGGTCAAGGGGGGTAATCGTACCTATATTTAAGAAGGGAGATCATTCAGATCCCGGTAATTATAGAGGAATCACACTTACAAGCTGTTTTTCTAAACTTTTTACATCACTGTTAAATGAAAGGCTTAAAGCATGGTCCGATAAATATGAAATTTTAACCGACGCGCAGTTCGGCTTTAAAACTGGTTATAGCACAGTCGATGCAATATTCATACTAAATTCATTTATTCAAAAACAATTTTCTGACAAGAAAAAGCTGTACTGTTGTTTTATCGACTTGCAAAAATGTTTTGACTCTATATATAGAAACGGTTTATGGTATAAGCTCATTAAACACAATGTAAAAGGAAAGTTATTTAGTAGCATACGCTCTTTGTACAATGATGTTAAACTCGGTGTAAAACACATGAACTCATTATCGGATTTATTTGACTGTAACGTGGGATTATTGCAAGGTGAGACTATCTCACCAATTTTATTTTCACTGTTTGTTAATGACATAGAACTGTTCTTACTAGAAAACACGGATGAATGTTTTACGTTAGGTCAATTATCTATATATCTACTCCTTTTTGCCGATGACTCTGCTTTGATCGCAGAGTCTGAGGCAGGATTACAAAATTTAATATCAGCTTTTGAAAAGTATTGTAAAAAATGGAATCTAACAGTCAATGTAGATAAAACCAAAATAGTCATATTTAAAAAAGGTAGAACATTAAATGTTGATAGTACTTTTACATATTCGGGGATTAATATTGCGGTAGTGAATACCTTTAATTATTTAGGTATAGTGTTCACCAGTAACGGGTCATTTTATAATGCCATTAAAACTTTAACGAGTAAAGCTACGCGCGCCATGGGTCAATTACTTGCAGTAACAAAACATAAGGAAATTCCTTTAAAGATTATGATTGATCTTTTTGACTCCTTCGTTGCATCCATATTATACTACTCTTGCGAGGTTTGGTGCTTTAACACAATTGTTATTGTCGAAAGACTGCATAGAAAGTTTTTCAGAAAATTATTAAATGTAAAAACATCAACTAGTAATTCAGCTATTTACGGAGAATTCGGAAGATTTCCACTCTTTATTAATATTAAAGTAAAAACAATTATGTACTACGTAAACATTTTCACAAAGAAAAAGTCAAATTGTATTTTACAAACAGTTATAAATGAATCAAATAGTTTAAATAAAAACTCAATCGTTTGGACTAATAAGGTTAAAGCATTGTTACAAAATATAGGATTTTATGACGTTTGGCTATTTCCAGACTCAGTTAATCTAAAACGCTTTGTACCTCTATGCCGTAATAGGTTGATTGATATGTATATAAGTGAATGGTTTCAAGACATTAACATTAAATCCTCATTGTCTATTTTCAAACACCTTAAATCTAGCTTTGGATGGTCAGATTATCTTACAAAAATGAAAATATCATCATATAGGAACGCCGTTGCTAAATTACGTATATCAGCTCATAATTTATATATAGAAACCGGTAGGCATAGGAACATTAGTAGAACTGATAGAATCTGTTCACTTTGCAGTTTACAAGAGCTTGAAGACGAGTTTCATTTTATGTTAGTTTGTCCTGCTTATACTGATATGAGAAAAAAATATATAAAAATGTATTACTACCAAAATCCTAGTATGTTAAAATTGATTCAGTTGTTAAACAGTTCAAATATAAAAGCATTAAATGCCGTTGGAATATACTACATAAAAGCTAATGAAGAAAGAAAAAATAGATTAAACAATGTTATTGTATAAGAAGAAATTACAAGCATTATCGTGCATTATTTCCGCAAAAAGTATTTTCATTATCTGTATATTATCCTATATATATATATATATCTCTCTATATATATATGTGTGTATTATTCTATACTGTAGATGTTATATATGTCTAATCATATTTTCATCAAAAGAGAGTGTTGAAAACTTGATATTTATCTAAATATATGTAAATAAGTATTTTCCTATTTTGTGTTATTTATATAAATATATGTGTTTATTTATAATTTCATGAAAAGAGAGTGTTAAAAACTGTATATTTAATTTGTATGTTCATACTCAAGTATGTTTAAATATGTTGTATTTTGACGATGAACCATATGTGTTCAAGTCAATATTCTTGAATAAAGTTCTGTTCTGTTCTGTTCTGTTCTGTTCTGTTATCTTGTCCTTTGAATTTAAAATGGCTAGGTGTGACCAAGCTGCATACCAACTAAGAAGTTCCTAGGCCCAACCGATATTTAGTAACTGATCGAACTGATCGGAAACATTTGTGAAGCGATATACTACCTATTATTCCAAGTGGGCTTGGGTGGCATAATTGTTTTATAGATAACCGTATAACGAAGAAGGAACAAGTAACTTATTTCAAGTATGAATAAATAATAAATAATGAACAAGTAACCAACATCACATTTGATTATGAAATGAATAGGGAATAGATAATCTATGTAAGGAAAGTGTCAATGTTTACATATATACATAGACATGCATGTGTATTACATGCTCTTAGATAGATATGCATATTTCAATGAAAGTATACATACATGTATATCGTAAAAGTGTGAACATTTCACAAACAAGGATAGATATACGAAGGGATTAATTAACGGAGTAATCTTCTTTATCAATAATGTTATGCTTGTTTGAAATTCTTTAAACATATACAACATAAATATAACAATTTAAACCAAAACATCAACGGGTTTAAATGGTCGTGAACTCTTCAAAATATCTGATTTACGTACAGCGTAGTATCAATAAATGTATATACAAATACCTGGTTTTACTCCATTTATTAGAAAAAAAATCACAACAAATAAACCAAAACTGTTAAAAAGCATATGGAATGCCATGTCTTAGCCAAAATTATACAATGGTTTTAACCATAGCAAATTTCAACCGTATATATGTAGCTGTGGATCTTTATTTGTATTATGTTAGGTGCCAAAGCGTAACACTTCCTGCTAGTGTACACAATACATCTTTTCAAAACAAAAGATCTTTATTTAGTATCGTAAACTTTAAATAGGTTTTAGTTACATACACAAAGATATAGGACCTTGCAATGGGGACACATATTATGAAACAGCCTGTACATATACTAATAGAGTTTTTTTATGGGCTTTAAGCATTAATCTAACATAACACATACATATACGAGGTGTAACAAAACTTATATTTTAGCTGTATACGCTGTATACGTCATCATTGTTTATGGTACAATACAAGGTATGTGAAGTTGGCACGAAGTTCGGTATTCGATAATCGATATTTAATACCGATATGAATTTCGAACTGAAACGAATATAGAGCCAGCACCAGATTCGTGAACTCCGTTACACATTGAAATATACATTACCATCATTGTGTTGTAGGACGAATATCGATATGAATATAGATCTGATTGTCGAGCAAGGTCGATATTCGGGAAAATGGTCATGTAGAAGCGCGAAAACCGATTTGAATATCGAGTTGAATATAGAGTCATGTCGTTATTCGGGAAAAAGGTATCATCGTCATTCTGATAACGTAGAAGCGCGAATACCGATTTGAATATTGATATGAATATGGAGACAGGTCGATTTTCAGGAAAAAGGTTATTTCCCAACTGTGATCGTATAATAGCTCGAATATCAAATTGAATATGGAACCAGGTCGATATGAGGGGAAATCGTGCCATCGTCTTTCTGATCATGTAGAAGCGCGACTACTGATTTGAATAAAGATTTGAATAGAGAGCCACGTCGATATTCGGGACTATGCCGTCATCGTCATTCTGACCATATAGAAACGCAAATACCGATTTGAATATGGAGCCAAGTCTATATTCGAGAAAACGGTGTTTTGTCTTTCTGAGCATGTATAAGAGTGAATACCGAATTGAATATACATCTGAATATCGAGCCAGGTCGATATTCGGGAAAATAGTGATTTTGTCTTTCAGATCATGTAGAAGGTCGAATACCGATTTTTATCGATTTGAACATTGAGCCATGTCTATATTCGGGAAAATGGTAATTTCGTCTATCTGATCATGTATAAGGCCGAATACTGATTTGAATATCGATTTTAATATCGAGCCAGGTCGATATTCGGGAAAATAGTGATTTTGACTTTTTGAACCTGTAGAAGTGCGAATACCGATTCGAGACTGGCTTTAATAATGTTGCCCATAACTAAAAAAAAACGTTCAACATTTTCAATTAAAACTTGGTTCACATGTTACTCGAGATAATACCCATGTACACACAAATTCATATAACTCATATTCTTTACTCAGTAATGCCCCTTATTGGACATAGTAAAAACAGACGAGCGTTCGCTCCGCGTTTTGTTTTCGTTTTATTGAATTGTCTGTCGTCCTTGGATTAAATATGTGCACCATTATACAATATTCTGGCAAATGTCTTGACGAACTAGCAAATCTTCACAGTAATCTGTACTATATGTCTATGCGTATCGGCTGTAATGACGTCACAGCTCGGTTCGCCGTATCGTGATTGTTTGGAAAGATAAGCTTGACATGGTAAATCACACAACTTTGACCATATATATCTTCCGTTTTAATTTCGAATATGGACTGCTTTGTTGGAATCTAGCCACTTTATATAGGAAATTTCTTTTATGTTTTCTAATTTTATTTTCATTTCTTCTTTTAAGAATTGACATGTTTATCAGGTAAAATATTCAGTTTCTTTTATAAACGAGATCAACAAATTAACTTCGTAGCGCTAAAAATCATGGTCATGCAAACCGATTGCTAGACAAAATGTATCACTCCGCGTAAAACACACTTGTAACAAGTACACACTTGCTGAATATTCTGATAAATATTGGGTGGTTTTTGTTTGTTATTCGGGGATAAGTTATAAATTACCAAATTACTGCTCTTTACATCGAGAAATATATACTTAAAACCTAACTGAAAGAGTGTAGTTGAAACCAGCGCAAAGGATCAATCAAACTAAATATTCCCTAATTAGTTAATGAGTAAAGAGACAATTGGTTTTCTATATCGGCAACGCATTATGTATGCTTTCATCAGTATTTCAATTATATCATGACAGTTCTTCCGGCATATTTATCCTGACACCGATACATCAATTGTAATGCTAGCCCCGCAACCCTCAGAGTCAAAGAGGGAAATCATTACTGGCTCCTTTAAAGTCGTTGGTATGACCGGGGATTGCACCCTGATCTCACAATGCGGACATTTTAAACACCATACCACGGAGACTGTATCGGCAACGAATGAAGTCATCAAGACTAGCAAACATTAAAAACGACAACGCAGTATCGTTTTATTGTAATACAGCATGTTGTAAGTTTAATTTTTTACAAATATGTTGCGTTTTATAAATGAACGGAGTATAAATGAATCTCTCCTTTGGCAAAGGTACACGTTGGCATTTCTAAATCGAAAAGGTTCCGATCAGCCTGTATATCTTCCCCGTCTTTCCAGAATCTACACAAGTTGACAGAAATTTCTAACAAGATTATGTTTATACAATACAAAACATTTTATTCGTAAATAAAGGCCACTAGCCCATCATACAAAAAATACATTGGTGCATATATAGGTATACAGAGTTATCATATACTACAAAGTTGTAGAAATATATATCAATATTAAATGTTTTACATCTTAGTCAAATATAAATAAAAACACTTCTGTTGTTGGCTAATTTGAGACTTTTTCCTTCTCATGAATGCTGATTTGAAGAGTGTAATTGTCCGTATTACTTCTCATTAGTGAACGAAAACTATCATTATTAGACATACCAAGATACGACAACATTGCCCCAATGCAACAAAAGCAATAAAATGTATTTAAATACACGTCAGTACATGTGTATCGATCGACTATTTTATGTTAGCTCACAGGCATTAAGTTATCTATAAGAACCGGAGGAGGGCGGGGACTTTTATGCTTGTATGATGGTTTACGGTCAGCGTTTCGTCTCTTAATTCGTTTAAAAAAAACCTGACCATGTTTGCATTATTTAATTAAATGAAGTTCAGCAGCCTTTGATGATAACGATCAATCCGTTTTGTCTGCTTTCTTAAATCAAACTTTGAACAATTTAACACAAACATCTGTATATATAAAGGCGATCTCATGGGGATTTCAGATTGGCATTATTTCTGTTTCATTGATTCTTATATCAATCTGGTGCATTTCTTTTATCAAAAAATTGTATATGAGCCTTCTACATACACCGATCGAGTAACAAAATAATCTGTGAACTTAGACTTTTGTTAAAACAATGGTTTGTCTTAAAAGAACAGAAGTCAATTATGTACGGTATCAAAGTTAATTTCATGCGCAATTTTAATTTTGAATTGTAGATCATGTTAAGTGCCTTTCTGCAAATGATAAAAAGACTGGCATACAAAAGTAAAATAACAACATTCAGTTAGGTTGTGTTAAATTGTTCGTGTTTTGTTGATTGATTATTTGGTGTTGAACGGCTCTTTCAACACTTTTTCATTTATATCAAGGCGTTTCATGGGTAAATTACCAGTACTACTGATCTATTTATCCTGACACCAGCCAGTCAGTCGTAATGCTAACCCAAGGAGGGCAGCCATTACTACCATTTAAAAGTTTTTTTTTTGACCCAACACCTGAGGCGGACGCTCTACCACTACACCACCGAGGCGGTGTGTTTTGTTGAGACGGGGAATATAACGAGTGACCATCGCTACAGGTAATGGACCCTTTATAACAGCGTTTCAAGGTACAACATTAAAGAAAATCTGCAGCAGACGATTTTCAGTTATTTCAGACTTCATTGTGGGGAAAAGGGTCGCGTCGCGGATCTTTAAAAACGACCCATAATATGTTGAAACATGAGTTTTTAAATTAATTTAAAAAAATGTCAATATACATTATCTTAAAGAAAGAAATGTATTTACCTTACGGATGTAGCAAGGATATAAAAACATATACTATGTGTTTAATGTTATAGCCTGTGATAACTGTACCTTTGGAATTAACTGCCAGTGGGCATGTGGGTCTTGCATTGAGAAACAACCTTGCAACAAAGTAGACGGGTAGTGTGAACGATGTGATCCGGGCTATCTCGGGGACATATGTGGTAGAGGTAGTAGAAGTTCTTAATACATTCTGCCAAATTAGAATGCACATAAGACAGATGCACCGATATTAGTTTTTTATGTTATAATATGTCATGGCTCAAATCGCTGCTTGATAATGGAAAGCCACGTTAGTTACCGATATGTCTCATACAATTAAATAGCATTTCTTTATGTACTAATTTTAATGTTTTACAGGGTGTAAACCAGGGATTTGTTTGTTTGTTTGAATGGGTTATGCTGTTTTCAACAGTATTTCAGTTATAAAACTGCGTTTCATGGTTAATTGCTATGACCCGACAGGGGTCGAACACTAATTTTCCGCTCCTAATGTGGAAACTCTAACAACAATAATCCAAGGAGATGGTCTAGGGTTTACGGTCAGGATGATATTTAGTTTAAAATTAACACTTATTTGTGAAATATTATTAATGATTTTCAGAGTGTTTATCAGGGTATTACGGTCAAGACGGTTCCAACTTGTGTGGATTCTGCTGGAGATACGAACCATGCAATCATAAAACTGGTCTGTGTGCCAGCGGTTGCGCAGCAGGCCTTCAAGGTTAAACATGTAAAAAAGATAGGCCTTGTGAAAATGCAATTGAGATATATGTTGTAACTCCAACATGAAAGTCAAAACCACATTTGAATGAATTAAGTAAAATATTTTTTTTCACAAACCGATATTGATAGTGGCATTACATCTATAAGGTTGACCAAAATATGTTAGGTTCTAGGTCTCGTGGAAATACTAAAAGTTCTACATCTAAATCGTCCATTGATTTTCATATATTGATATCTTATCTTTACAGCTTGCGAAAACAACACATTTGGTATGAAGTGTTCACAACAATGTCACTGTGTTACACATCCTGTGATTTGTTTACTGGAAATTGTGATGATGGCGTGAGTGCAGAAGGCTTCTTTGGTGTTGGCTGCAAGCAAATAAACGGGTTGCATTAAAAGCACTAAACAACATTAATAACGATATTTGATCAGACAACGTTAATGCGTTTAAGGGCAATAACTTTGTTTTAATGAGTGTATTTAGGATGAAATAGTATTGTAAAGCATATTAATCTTGATTGAGCCGTTAGAGCCGGCTAAACGGGCCAGTCTGAACGATTAGAGTCGATGCAACTATTGAGCTCCAGCAGGTGGATGGTATTTGTTTCATACCAACTTGTTTTTTATCTCGATGTAAATATAAGTTGTGAGAATAACATCATCTTTCCTGTCCGCCGCGATATGACCTTAGCTGTTGAAATCGTCGTAAAACCAAAAACAAACAAAAGTGGCCGTTGTAATTTAGTTGTATATGACTTAAACTATTTACTGCTCCTGATATAACTCGACGGATTAAAATGTCGTACTTGACTAGGTCAATTACGGTACCAAATATGGTAGTGGAATGTCACTGAAATTTGATGTGACGTCATTGAAATATGAACACACGTCATTCAAAATGAGGTAGTGGGGCTTGGTTCATTTATTGTATGTGTAAATTGTGTTTTTTCGTTATATAAGATATATAAATTTGTATATGTTTTCCTTATTCTGTCTTAAAATGTAAACATAATAAAAGGACTCGGTCTCGCGAGATATCAAATGTCCACGCCCCTCGTAGGACAATACCAAATCCGATATTGCTACTGCAACATAATATTCCCTATATATTAAATACACCAACATAATAAATAAATAGAAGTGCCTTGTATCTTCGTTCATGAATACCACCTCGATGACGTAGTTATAGAGCGTCCAAAAAACTAAAACAATATTAAGAATTGTAATCCGAGACAATTTTCTGAGGGGATGAAACTTTGGTATAAATGGTAAGTACTATAATGTCGTCAGTTATCAATGGTTTTTTTTTCATATTTATTGGATAGAAGGAAATATTTAGAAATATTTAGCCAAGATAATAATTTCTACAGAATCTAGGTTACGACCAGGTCGATTCCTTTGAATATTTTCCTCCAAGATGGCTAGGCTATATTGAGGATAGGCTATATTGAGGAAGAGAAAGAAGGAAAACAGGCGACAATCTAGCTTTATATCACTTATACATACATGTATTCCCATGGCTCTAAAACATTATAACTATGTCTGCATACTTCCAACATGTTCGGTGTTTTTAACTCGTTTAACCCTTTCCTACATACGACATCCTGTTGTCACGATGTTTTCAAAAGTCGTCTGCTGCAGATACGTCAAAATACGTCAATAGGTGGGAAAGAGTTAAATGTTCAATTTACTAATGTTGGTGTTTTTTACATTGCATGTCTGCAAATATTATACTTAAAAAATGATATCAAGTTAGAGAACGAGGCGTTACGTTCAAAAACACTATAGTGAGGTTTTGGTGTAAAACATGATTCAAATTGTTTTTTTCATTCAATGACGTCAATGTACCGTACTCACCGGCTTATGCATTTTGCACCATACGTTATATCCCTTGACACAATGTTCAAGAGTTATAGGTGTGCATGTAGTGTACTTTTCTTTTAAACACTGGAATTATCTAAGTGGATGTTCTAATGGTATAAATAGTAAGGAAAAGATCATGTTGTGAACAGGGTAGATCCGTCACTTGAAATGAATACATTTACTAAAAAACTATAATAACAAATCCTTATGAATGTATACGAATATAATTATAAAGTAACATAAAGCTTCAAAATAGCAAACTTAGCTCTTTACTATTAAGCATCCGTCCCCCTACCACCATATCATATACCTTTCGAAATTTCAGAGAACTAATACAACCGTTATATTATATATAACTATCCCATATCTTCATTTTAACAGTAAGACATCTGCAAAATATGTTAACATCTGAAAGAAATCTACAAACGCTGACCAAACAATTGTGAAACCAGTCGTATCCCTTTCCCACATAAAGACGCTTTCTCAGGGCTCTGCAGAAGATATTTTTACAAACAATGAGGCAAAAGGAGAAATTACTCATAATGATCCTCATGACTTCTGCTGCAGAATCATGTTATGTCGGAATTGTTATGTTATGTTATTCAAATACAAGGAGGTGTAAACATCCTTTCTGTGCAAGCGTAATACTCGCTAAAATCTAATTTAATGAGAAATTAAACAAATCATAAACCAGTGGCTCGTTTCTATATTTCTGAGCATACACTCGAAAATGTTTATATTTTCATTTTTAAACGGATAGCACAAATCAAAGTTGTTTTAACAAACGTTTTCGAGGACATATAGAAAACCCATCAATTAAGTCAGTCTGGTATCCATAAACAAGTGCTATAGAGGTTATATATTCCAGACGAATTAAAACAGATAGTGTGAACGACTACATGTAGGTGTTTTCACTGTAGGACATGTTCCGCCATTTACACTACAAAATAAGAACTGTTTGTATCTTATAATTGTTCAAATAGGTAATGGTTTATAACTCAAGTCACCGCGCACAATGCACACATCGGAGTATATTTGTTTTCCAGAGATGTGTCCGAGGCTCATCTCTTACAAATGAGCCTATAAGTGTCTAATGGAGATGAAATAAATGATCAATTTCGGTTTTTGCCTCCTAGTTGTCATAAATCGTGTTATACAGATGCGTAAAAGTACGACGGCATGCGGGGAATTGTTAATTTCCCCCAATTGCCTTGAAACTGATTTGAAACAATTTTAGGAATAGAACATCTGGTATATGGATTTCTAACTGTGTTCCTATTTATGTTGTATAGGCGCCAAACGTGGCCTTTGTAATACATTGACAATATCTATCCTATATTCGTGGAACAGCAAATAATCGAAATAGCTAGAGTATATATTGATTGTATAAGATTAAGTAAATAACCAAAACATATGTGCAATAAGATGTTATCAATTTTCAATTGCTATGCATCAAGTTATTGATCGAGGGCGTCAAGAAAGTTGAATTTTCCCTGCAATTCGCAGTCTTATATGAAACAATGAACATTATTTAGAAGTCGACTTCGAATGTATTCACAAATCACTACCCTAACGGTACTGAACATAAATTCATATTGCAATATTCATAATAGCATGTAAGAAATCATCATCAATTTACAAACGAACATTTTCAAAAATAATAAGTAATATTTGCAATAATACCATTATTTAACACGACTTATATTTATATATCGTATATAATATATATCAACTAATTGTAAAAAAAACACGTTATCAATTAGAATCGAAAAAACTCTCATCTCGTAAACGTGTTCCGCCATTATGAGATGATGAAAATTCACCGTAAAGCTCCATTATATACAGCTGATTTTACTGCATTTGAAGATCCTCATAGTTGTGCTCATCAGTATGTTGTGTTTCTCCCTTTAGAGGTTTGTTATCATGTTTCCTACAAATGAAATCAAATGAGCAAGTGCATGAGAAAATTCAATACAAATTTGCATTTGTGAACAGTGTAGGTGCACAGATCATCTTGTCCAGCTGTTCAGTGTTACCAGAATGTATACAAGTTGACAGAATATTCTAACACGATTTGAACAATGTAGATCTGGATATATACGGTTCACAAAATGCAATAGTGTACATTTTCTTATGCACTGGCTGAAATAAACCATTCCATACGAAAATGAGGTTAGGTCGCTGAATTTTCATTGAATACTCTCTGATTAAAAGGAGGAAAGTTAAGTCGTTTAATATTTTTTCAGACAAGTTTTAAATAAACCTTCAACGTGGATTAAACGCAAACTAATATTGATCCGCCTTGAGATTTAATCTATGTTATCAACAGTACCAAGTTTGACCTAGCAAAGGGATATCTGTCTAGGGTTCCATCCAGACTCGTCTATTGATTATTCGACGATTGACAAATATTTTCGTTTTTTGTAGAAAAAACCCATTCTATCAACAAAAATATAGTAACCTTATTTGCAGTAAGCAATCAATTTAGCAAAACGATAAATACGGTTACACGTTCCTTCTTTGCAGAAAAAAACATGTAAACAAACTCAAGATGTTTACCACCCTTACAGAAATAAACATTCTATCACAACGACAAAGATAATTACCTTCTTTTGAGAAAACAAACACCAGTTACTAAAAGTACAATGATGATACATCCTAGGACAGACACAACTCCAATGAACATAGCCAGCGTCACAGTTCCGTTATTGTTATCGCTTACTTCTGGACTCCCTATGGATTAGAAATCATTTTTTTTTATATTGTATATAGTGTAATAGTCAGCGTACCGGTAAGAAGTGTTTTGCTCAAGCGGTGAATTTATACGGAATTTAGAGTGAAAAACAGACTTTATCCAACAACAAAATACATTGGATCTATATATGTTTGTTGGTATACATATCTGTATATTCGTGTGGTACACTGACGGATTATGTATTATATGTTGTAAATGTTTTCACGGGTCAATGGATTTAAATCAATAAATTATTTGTCATTGCCATTGTCATATTGAAATTGTTCTGTAACTGGTGACAGTAATGTTGCACGATGTCTGATTTTTAATATATGAGTCAATTTCAAACTTGGCATGTTTTTCCTCGTTACACGAAAGATATTTCAGACTCTTATCTTAATAATAAAAATATACAGTGCACTACAATACAGTAATTCCTGTGGAAATACAAACAATTTCTATATTTAATTAAATGGCCAGACAATTTATAAAATATACAGTCTAATGAAAAATAATCGGCGTTAGTTTATACACCAAACTGTTACACCATGGATATTTAGCTTTCCTTTATTATTATTTTCAAGTAAACTCCCCCTGTTTATTATTAAAATGATTTCTGCTGTTAATAAAACTGATAAAGAATGACAAAGCACATTACATATGGTTGCACCTTCAAAATGCATATAGTGTCATGCGAATATATTACATATATTTTCAAGTCTGATATATATTTGACTTATACCTAAGACACAAAACTGTCGGACAACGATAAAGCATAATTTGAATAATATCTATTTTTATATTTGTCATTTTCTTTATTGTATTAAATACATTAAAAGTGGATGTATTATAAAATACATTATATTAGCATAATCAGTAAATATCTAAAAGCAAAAGATAATACTTTTCGACTAAGAATAATTTTTAGAAAAAACAAATACACATATCAAGCAGCACTGTTAAATTGTAAATTACAAGTTTGTATTCTATTTAACCAATGTCACTTTTTTTTTTTTTTTTTTAAATATTTCTTATATTTTTTACAAGAAAACCTGGCCCTTTTGAAAATGACTCATACAAAACTACGAGATATAGAATTCAAGTCTGAACGTTAATGGAAATGTTTATACTAATGAAAAAACGTGAAATTGTATAGCAATAAGCTTTGAAGAGTTTTAATTTGCAATAAAATATAACAACATTGATGCAAGTTAACATACATAAAATGCATAAACAATTTGATATAAATTAATATAAACAAAATGGAAGCATTTCATAGTTTGTTTTAGCTAACCTTTAATTTGCTGGCAGTCAACACCAAAGAAGCCCTCTGTACATGCGCTGTCATCACACTCGCCAGTTATTGAATCACAAGATTTGTCATCAACGCAGTGGCATTGCAGTGAACAATTGGCACCAAAAGTATTATTATCGCATGCTGTAAATGTAAAATATCATTGATCAAGAACGTAACATGATTAAAAATTCAACCCAAACTAGAATATATAGGAATCTGATCAAAAGAGTAGGTTTAATGTCATATCGACTATTTGACTGTGACTTTTTTTAAGGTCTCTTAATACATTAACAAAGTGGCTACCTTGTTTACATGCATCTCCCTGACGACCTGCAGCACAACCACTCGAGCACAGACCAGTTGTATGATTGCATGGTTCGTATTTCCAGCAGAATCCACAACAGCTGGAACATTCTTGACCGTAAGACCCAGATGTACACTCTGAAAATTAATAACTTTATTTTTAAAGAAGTATTTGTTAAGTTAAAACGATCTTGACCCGACATCCCTGTTATGGACACTGACACACTTTAATGTTATCCAACATTGATGTGTTATATAACCCTTTCCAACATACAGACCATTTATGACGCCTCGCAGCAGAGAAATTTTAAAAGCATTGTGGTAAAAGGAATTATTATGATGTGTAGCAGGCTAATCCGGGCCGACACATTCCGTCTCAGGGGGATAGAGGTATAGAGTAATGATTCTTGAAATAGAAAATCCATTCTGTGTTAGCCTGCGCGGCATGCTTAGGCTACTCCGGGTCGATGTTTTATGCAGAGTCCACACTTTTGGTTTTCTCGTAGATCGATTCATTGATTCTCCCTCAATGGCGGAGAGCCCTTGGGCAAGGCACATTTTCTAGCTTAGTACTGGTTTGTTTATCCAGGGATCATGAATAAGTGAACTGTCGCCGTGGTATAACTGAAATAACGTTGAAAGCGGCGTAAAACACCAATAAAACAAAGATCTTCTTTCTCACATGGGCTACATTATCTATGTTGAAAGGAAACCAGTTGCCTCTATAAAATGATGGGTGGAGCACTGGAGTATATTCAGACTGTGCAAACACTCGGGCGTGTGCTAGTTTAAGACAGTTATTTGATTGGTGGATTCGGCTAGCACAAGCTGGAATGTTCGGTGTGTTAGGACAACTGAATACAGTCAATGTGCAGGAAAGTCTCGCGTGTTAAGCGGTGAACGGACTGTTTTGGTATGAATGAAATACCGTTGAAAACGGAGTTTTACTCCAGTCGAGTAATCAACAAAGGACCTACCTCTATCACAAAGATCACCGAGATAGCCCGGACCACATCGTTCACATGTTCCGTCTATTTTGTTGCAAGGTTCTTCATCATCGCAATGGCCACACGTCGAATGACAGTTACTCCCATATGTACCGTCATCACAGACTGAAGCAATGGAAACATAGTATACACGTCCCTTTATTTATACCCTGGTCACGCACTCGCATAGGGTCAACATATCTATACATCACTATATAATGAACAAATACCAAAGTTTATATGAAATCATCACTTTAAAGATACAAAGAATACTTAAGTTTCATCTTGCTGCCTAATAAGAGGTATATGTTCCGAGTTTAATTGGTAACTCTAAAATATTAAAAGTATGATTATGTTTATAATTTCACTAACGGTTTTGACATTAATCTACATACGATAGCATCACAAATTATCACTCGGTTTGATAAAATATACAATTTTTGCACTCGCTGTAATACGATTTCATGATATCCACTCACAGAGAATGCAAGTAGATAACTAAATAAATATTAGTTCTGAAATCTTTCCTATCTAGTTATGTTTACCTACTGAACTTTAACATGAATAAAATGATTTACCTGATAAACATGTCAACCCTTTAAATCCCGCCATACAGTTGTCACATGCACCAGTAACTGTATCACAAATAACGTTACCATAACACTGTCCACAGTTAGAACTGCAGTCCTGTCCAAATGTCCCCTGATTACAGGCTTTGAAGTAAAACATAGTTTATTTTTATTATTTTCGTTACGTTAATTTATTCAATAATTAGTTAATTCAGTTTTCCAACGAATACAACTTAATCTAGTTATGTTTATACTTCTTTGAACTAAGAAGAAGTGTAGCAGTTTCCAAATAATCCAGGAAGGATTGTCTTTTTTTTTCAGCGTGCATTCGGGTGAACTGGTGTAGGAACTACATTTACTGGCAGGTGTTCCGCCTATTGTAATCCCATATGTTCGGGGATTAATTTCACTGATTCGATGTCTCTAGTCTCTTCTATCATATGTGTTTGATTGACTTAACTGACAACCCCTGGTTTGATTGCACTCGTCGTGACGGACTGTGCTATCGTGGAGGCTCGACAACAAGCAGCTTAACGGTTTAATCTAACAGTGCTTACTCATAACGTGTTGTAAAATAGCAAGGTATGTCGGCTACAATTACTTTTAATAGACGTCATGCACTTGCAATCATTCAGAATTTAAGTTGAACACAATGTGAGTAATCGTGTAGCCGAGTTAACGAAGCAACACTTCTAATACCTTCATAAAATGAATACTATTTTTCAGTTTATGTGTAAGAATGGAAACAAAGTGAACTTTTAATGATTTGCCGGTGAATGCATTATGGATCTAAATTCAGAGGCGCAGTACTCAATCATGACTTCATTCCTCCTAAGTGATTATACTTCTTTCGAAACCATGATACGTTTCCCGTTCTGCATTGCGAAAGTATAAATAATTTCGAGAATACAGAAAATATACCTTGTTTACAGTCCAAACCTTGAAAACCAGGACTACACGACTGACATTCACCGGTTTTAGTAGCACAGGGTTCTCTATTGCTACAGTGCCCGCACTCTTGAGTACAATTACTTCCATAGGTACCCTCACTGCAAACTACAATGGAATGCAAGCTAAAATTTTCAAACGTGTATGAAAAACAACATTGTTCTATGTTCATGGTTAAAAGTGATGGTCGAACGTTCGTCATATATCATGATCACCAAATGTAAGGGCAGCAACAGTAAGAATGATAGAATATACCGAAAAGGAAAGTCGGCACATCCATAATTCACTTGTTCGTTTTATACATGTACGTACACAAAAACAAACATATTTTTGAAAGTGGGAAATTCGTTTTAATACGGTTCTGGAATTAAGAGCTATTTTCTCTTTTATGATTTCTTGTTGAATATATCATGAATATGAATGCAGATGCGTATAATATGTCCATTCATACGTTCGTTGTTCTTGGTCGGATTTCTACCTAAACATGATACCTTCACCGACATATCCGTTCCAGAAAAAAACCGGTTCCAAAATACAGAAAATATATCTTGTTTACATTCAAAACCTTGAAAACCAGTACCGCACGACTGGCACTGACTAGTTAGTGCTTGTATCGCAGTTTTCTCTTTTGCTAAAGTACCAGCATTCCATAGTTACATTTACGTTAAACTGCAATTGGCATTCTCCGTATAAATTGCACTGTCGATGTCACATAACTAGTAAGTCAGTGAACATTTCATATTCTTCTCACAATTTATTTATTTAAACATTACGTTATATGGACGAGAAACGAAAGAAAGGTGTGAGAGATGTGTATTTTGTGTGAAACAGGAGACATTGAAGATGAGTTCCGTTTTATTTGCAAATGTAATTTCTATTCGGATATTCGAGAACAGTTTATCGACAAGTACTATATCACCCGTCCAAATATGTTTAAATTCGCAAAACTTCTTTCATCAACTACAAAGAAAACAATTAATAAACTAGCTATTTATATATCTGTGGCAACAAAACGTAGAAATAGTAATATATAATCATTATTCTATACATGTTCACCATGCACATATTCATAGTTATATACGAAATTGTTCATCCTATGTAGTATATGCTATAAAACAAAAAGTTTATGTATTGATGTAACCGTGTTTGATTTTCTTTAATTCATTTATAAATATGTTTTGTATGACGAGATACATGTATGTTGTATAAGATAATAAAATATATTCTATTTTATTCATATTTATATATTGAATTAGGCTATTCTTTTTTCAAAGTGGCGCTGATTGGTGTTAATGTTGTGAAGACAAAGTCACACATCCATGGTTATATTATGCTATTAATCATATAACCTCTCGGCAATAACCTTTTTTGGTAATTGTTTTCCGTTACATTAAGATCGCCTCAGTAGTGTAGCGTCAGATTCCCTGTCTTGGATGCGGCAGGTCGCAGGTTCAATCTCCGGACGGGTCATACTGAGTGTTTTGCATTGTAGTAATAGCTTTGCGTCCTTCGCGCTCAGGATTGCGGGATTAGCATTACGACTGACTCGCTGGTGTCAGGATAAATAGACCAGTAATACTGTTAATGTATCTAGGCAACGCCATGATATAATGGTAACATTGTTGAATGCGGCATAAAACACAATACAAACAAAGATTAAACGTTTAATATGTTAATATTAAACTTAAGTAATTAAGGACATCACATTCTTAATGTAATTGTCAGTCAGCAACAAATACTGAAATAAAAACAAGTAAGATATCATCTTATATTTAGAAAATGAATGGAAAATATTATGGAGTGCTTGGAATAAAATATGCATAGTTTACAAAATTACCTGTTTGGCACAAAGCTTCTTTGTACCCCGGTGCACAACGTGTACAACTACCTGTTACTTCATCACATGGCTCTCCGTTATAGCAATGTCCACATGTTTGGTCACAATTTACCCCGAACGTGCCAGATTTACACGCTAAAATGTAATAATTACATATTATATAATAGCTAGGTCATCACTTGTCGTAGTTGTTTATATCATTCTAACGGCAAATAGCAATTGTATACTGACTTCATTACCGTCTGACTAATTTGTATAAACGTGAAGAAAATGCAATGGATGATTATTTCAAAATGCTTTTTTATGAAAATAACTAATAGGGTTTCTTGTGCATCTTATAATGATATGTGTATTTTATAAAACAGGAATATCTAACTGTGTTCGCCGTCTTGGTGGTGTAGTAGTCCTACTCTCTGCCTCGAGAGCAGAGATCAGGGTTCGATCCTCCAGTCGGGTCATACCAAATATCTCAAAACAGTAGTAGTGTCGTCCCTCCTTTTCACACAGGGAAGCTGTGATATTGCTTGATGATAAACTGTTGTAAGCGACGTAAAACAGGATACAAACAAATACGTCGTTCAATATACTGCAAGACAGCGTATGTGCATTAGTACGCAATGACATAAAAATAGTCATAATTGGGTCATTATTTGTCCATTATATAACCAATCTCTATCTGTCCAAACAAAATCTTTGTTTTCTGTTCTTCAAAATCATAAGTAACCAATTTCTGATTGCAAGAACAAATGAAACCTAATGATCGACCGGGTTTATTGATAGAATATAACACCGAGAAAGAAAAATAAAGCGTCTCTCAATAAGTTGTTATCCAATCGTAATCAATGTGTCTTTATATCAGGATATTCCCTTTGTTATAAACCATTGAAAGAGGTCAAAGTAAAAGACAGTATTATGTACGGAACTGTCTTTTTCCGTATTGACACCTATGTTATTATAAAATAGCAGTGAGCGTTAACGTCAACGATCGCTTGTTTTACAATCTTGCAAACAGGTCAGTTATGAGTAAAAGCATGTATACCTGAGCCATAAACTTCCAATTCACATACGGGCAATACTCTAGCTGTTCCCTTCAATAATAAGGTAACATAACGGCTTTTCAACTGTTCTCCTACTGACACATTCACGAAGTCAATCCAACCACTGTCTTCAACTGTGTAAAATGCGCTATCTTGTATCACTGAAGCGTTTGTAAAATGAAGCTGTAAGCCAGAGAAACTTTCTGAAAGGGAGTTTATTTAATCACCCGTAAGACAGCATAGTTATAATAAACAATCGTGTGTGCAAGGAAGTATGAAGATCTGAAAACACGCAAAGTCAAGCTTACTGTAACATTTGACCAGGTAACAGCGACTGTTTACTTTTGAAAATTTATAAAATCAAAGCGCCAATGGCACTGTAGTGGCGATCGTATGGAAAATCCTGCAAAATAACAAGCAGTATATCGGTGTAGGGCTTGCGATGACTCTGGTGCGGGTAAGTTTGAGAATGTATCAACCCTGCATCTTTTGACAGTAGAATAATGTTAGTTTGCCAGAATGATGACTTGTTGATTTTTTAGTTACGTTCTGAAATTGGTCATGATGTGTTCAAAATTAGGCCATTCCAAAGTTATGAAAAATCTAGTTGGTATTCGATAGACTACCGTTTTAGCTCATTAGAATGGCTATTTGTAATCTAAATTGTTCGGGTAATCACATGTTCATCATCAGGTCGCTAGGCCATATTAAGATAACATATGTTTTATAATTTAGAAATGATTAAATGATCAAGAAAGGAGAGAAAAGAGTATCCATTAGTGTGTGTTTGTTTCAATGATGTCCGATATTAAACAGGTCTGTTCAATTTAGTCCCTTCACATTGCATGATTGAGGGTTGTCAGAGACATATAAACACAGTGTATTTATATGTCTCTGAGGTCGTTAAACTGATTCGAATAATGTGAGTGCAAAAACAAACACAAAACATGCTCAAAAAGCACAATTTCACTATTTGCCAAACTGTTCAATTTATAAAAATATAGGCATATATTATAATGCTCGATCTCCAAACTAAATTAGGCTACACTTTCAGCATTGATTGCTAATTGACTCTAGAACGTGCAGACGTGTATACATATCGTGTGTACACACTGACATCGTGTGTCCTTTAAACCTTTGTAAACCAGTCTTATCATCTAGACACTTTCATATATTTAAACAACTACACAATAAAGCGTTTATAATATTGAGTCTCGCGAGCTATTTATAGAACCTTTTGGAATTTCCAGATTTGAGTATCAAGAGTTATTTGCAAGGCAGATAGAACGCGCAATGATATTTATTATCTGCCCAATCATGACGAAGATAATATTGACATAGTTTAACACTATGTAGATAATGTCTCGATAAAACTCAAATATTAGTAACAATCCGGTACCAAAGTTGCACCGACATAATTAGTATTAATCACGTCTCTGCATCAATGATGGAACTATAACGGATGTGAGTAAATTAGTTTGCAGTAAGGAAAACAAATATCAACCGATTGTTCAAAACCGACTATGTAAATATTTTTCGTTGTTGTTGTTTCTGTTAGCATTGTGGCGATTGTCAAATCAATCGCCACAAAAAGTAGTTCCGTCCTGTGGAAAATCTAGACATGTAGCAATGCTTGTTCCAATGCTCTGATTGTGTGCCTAGCTACGCTATGTCAGTCGACAATGACTAAGAATGTGAGATCGAACTCATGTTAGACTCGTATACTATTTGCAACATTTGACATGTGCAAATGTGACCAGCGTCCTTCGATTCCCACCAATCGGTCTAAAATGCTATAGCTTGTTGCTATGGAAGAACATGTATTGTATAACGTTCAGATGCAGGAAAGCTACAAAACACAATTATATGTAATGGCCGCCATGTGATAACATTAACAACGTTGAAACGTCAAACTCTAACCAATCAACGATGTTTTTTAAGTGCATTTCAGAATAACACTATGCTTTCAATGATTAAAACGACAGCGATAACGGGAGTTTTAAAATATGCGGCGTAATATTAATGTCATAAACTTCAATAAGCCGTTGCTCCGCGTGCGCTACTAGGGTTCGCTTTGAAAGAATATTGCTCATTCTGTATTATTACATATTTGTTAGATTTCTTTGTTTACAAGGTGAAACCCAAACAGAAGATTTCAAGTTATTTGTTATACTTTCTTTATATCGCCCAGTACAGCATTGAAAATCATCCTTGATAAGTAGTATTGTAGTAGTATTCGAACTAATCGCTGTCCGAACCATAGGATAGTACAACCGAATATCACGGTACTTACGGTTTATGCTGAAAATTGAAATTAAGCAAACTTAACTGTAAACTTTACCCTGCTGCACTCGTTCTATTACATGTCTTTATGCATTAACTGTCATAAAACATTATTCCTGTTGAAATTTCCAAAAATCGTGACCATTGTCCGCCATTTTGAAAATGTCCCCAAGGCAAAGAATCACTCATCGCGGTAATTACAATGGGATAGTAATAAATGAAAGCAATCAAATTAATCCAGGGACACTATATGTAATATAGTGTCCCTGATTAATCCTTGAAATGAAAAGTACTTGTTTTTGAAAATAGTGTTGATTAACTTGTGAATGGTGTAAGAAATACTGATGAAAGCATCAATGCTTTTACAGAGACAATTTTAAACATTTCTTATCATATTTTTGGTATAACATTTATTTCTAATTCTGGTGTATACGTATAAACAAAAGATCCATGGTTTAATGAGGATTGAAAAAAGGCAAAAGAAGATTTTTATACTATAAAACGTATTTTTGAGGCAGATAAAACTGAAATAAATAGATACATATTTTTGACAGTAGGACTAATTTGTGTAAGGTAGTGGAAATATAAGTTTTACATAAGTGAGAAATCGGAAATTTGTAAAATGAGTCGAAAGAGTCCTATGTTATCTTCGAATCAAAGAAATAACTAAAATCAATATAGTGGAACTAGTTAAACCTTTTGATTAAAATGAAATTAAAACTATCTAAGTCTAACAAGAAACAAGAACTGTGGTATTGATACAATAATTGATAAGATTTGTGAAAGTGGTGATTGTCCAGAATCTTAGAAAAGAGGTATTATAGTTCCAATTTAAATCAAAGGGTTCTAATCCTACTAATCCTGGTAATTATAGAGGTATAACGATAATCATTTATATGGCTAAACTATTTTCTCTATGCTTAAGGAGTAGACTAAATGGATGGTGTGAAAATGAAAATGTTCTTCATGATACGCAGTTTGGTTTTAGAGATAAACGAAGTATTGCATAGCATTACTCGTAATTGCCCTATCAGATTGGGTCGAATGCCATTCCGTTTGTTTTCCGGATAGGAATTTGTGTGTTCGGGGAGCGAACGGATTATATTCGGGAAGCTTTCGTTGTATTCTAGGAGCATACTGGCTGTTCGGCCCCGTACAGATGCATACGAAACGGCATTCGGAAGCTCCAAAAATGTGTTGTGAATGTTTAAAATAATTTTCATTAACCATCCAAATGTGGCGTCCATGTGTATTCGGGAAGCATTCTAGGAGCATACGGCATGTACGGAAAACGGTCGGGAAGCATGCGGGAAACCTTTCGAAGTCAACATGCGGGAAGTATTTGATCTATTCTGAAAGCATTCTGAAACCATACTGAAAACATTCGGAAAGCAAACGGAAAGCATTCGTTTAAATCAAAGCACTGAGTGCTTTCGGCCTGAGGGGTGCAGGAAGGATTGGAAAAGCAGGGAAAATATGAAAGGGAATAACAAGTATAGCTTATGTTTATGTATTTATTGTTAAGAAGTTGAAAGATCATATCAAGAATATTAAATATTATGAAACTGGCAATTGGAAAACAGGAGGACCTTTTTGGCCCTATATCGCACACAATGATACACATTTCATACATGAAGAATCAAAGGAATATAGGCAGGACAATTTTGAAGTTTCTGTCATACTATATTGATAAATATGTCAATGTTAAATCAACTTCCATTAAGTAGTTTCTGTGTGTTTTACAAATTATACCCAGTCGAGAAAACTTGGTGTAGTTTCAAAGAGGTTCAGGGAAGGAACATTTCAGAGAAATTATTTTGAAATCCGGCTGGGCCAGTAGTTTCTGACAAGAAGAATTTGATAGTTTTTCGTTTTTGTCGCCATGGCAGCAAGTTATGTACTGAATTGAATTATGTGATCATCTGTAAAAGTGGAAGACAGTGGTGCAGAGGTAGCGCGTCGGCCTCTCGCACCAAAGGTCCCGGGCTCGAATCCCGTGATGAGCGGGTTCTGACTTTTTAATTTTTCCACACAAACGGCGCGAGTACTGGTTCCAGGAAGCAGACATCAAGCGTGATTAATATAAGCTGAAAGTTTATTTCGCAGTCGATGTAAAATAAATAGGTTTAACCTAACTGTAGAAGTGGGGCCATGCAAGGAACATCCATACAAAGTCCTATCAACTTGCAGCAGGTGGATTTTGAGAAGAGCTACGGACAGTGAGTGATTCAAATAGATCATCTATAGCCTATGGCTTAGGTGATCTAAAAAGCTTAGGTTACAGGACCAAAAAATCAATAATTTATTGAATACGTAAGTTTAGAGACATACACTATTACTTATAACTAGTTACAGGACAAGGTGAATGAATGAAAAATAAGAAGTTTCACAAAGAGCAATATGCTGCACTCAATTAGCATGTGATACTCCTACACATTGAAACAATTAATTCATCATGTATCAGTTATGTATTGATTGGGCCCAGTTTTACGGACAGAGTGAAAAATAGTGGAGTAAAGAGTTCAGAAAGATAAGAGCATTCTGAACCCTTAGTAGACCATTTTGAATAGCGTGCTGGTAAGGGATTGGAAAAATGTGTATATATGGAGCACATGGTTGTGTAGCATGTGTGTGAAAAATGCATCATGGTCAGCTAGTCCCCATGAACACTAATACTTTGACAAATGAGCTAGTTTGAGCATATTGGACAGTTTTGAAAAAGGCCCAAAGTACATGAGGAACAAATAGTATGACAAAGTTTCATGCTGATTAAAAAATAGACAATTAAAATTCTACACCTATGCAATAAACTGAACTGGTAATGATGTTGGGAAAAAAAGGTTGAAAGAAAATAGTTCTCTAAACCATGGACTAGACTGGGAGAAAGTGTTTGATCATGGCTATACTGAACATACAAATTATTGATAACAATTTACAGTATATAGTGAACGAATTAATACCAATGAAGCACATGAGAGCACATAAGCATACACTTGCAAAGAAACATAAACAATAATTTAAATAAGACAAAAGGAACCATGCTTGGCCCCCTTTGCAATAGCAATTGCTGGAACATACCCGACTGAGGTTCAAACCTAGGAACATTGTTGCCAAATGATATTGAAAGTAGTTACTTTTTTCAGACAAGTAGTTTTTTCTATAGCACTGGAAGAAAAGCAGCCCTAGCCTCAACTCCACAGTTTTGTTTTGGGGGGATTTGCAACAGCTTGAGCAATCATGTAAGATGATCAAAGGAGGAACATTTCGGCAAAATTTACAATCCACCAGTAGTTTCCGAAAAGACACTTTGTATATATTTGTTTGCAATATTTGCCATAGCTACAAAGTTATGCATTGAATACAATCCACTTCTAGGCATACATTTGAAAGGAGACTATCCAAGGAACAATAGCGATATATAGAAACACTCCTGAAAGCTATGTTTTAATAAAACAGATTAAAAGCAAACTCTGAAAATGTTTCAAAACAGGGCCAGTTCTTTCTGATAAGAACAGTTTCAAAGGTTTTCCCTGTGTGTTGCCATGGCAGATCTGTAGTAAAAGGACATACACACAAGAAAAGGAAAACAAATCCAATGTGTTTTTTCATTATCTTAACATAAAGCAATACCCTGCGTAATTATTAATGAGATCAACACTCAACACAAATCAATATAATCTCTGCACTGACTCAGACTAGATCATTCAAAAATGTTGTTTGTATATGCTGATGGAACAAAACAGAAACTTTCATTTACAGCTTTTTACGGCACAAGGTTAAATTATCCAATTCGAGCAGTGAGCAATGACGAAAGGTCATGGATTGTTCTATTATCCAAAATAGGGATGAGCATAACAATTTGCGCCCGTTTGGATTATAAGTAAAAAACCTGACACACCACCAGTTCGAAGGCGGTTTAACAATAGCGTTGAATGCGTAATGCTAAGGTCCCGAGTTCGAGTCGTAATGGATTATATCTTTTTATTTTATGTTTTTTATGTTTTGTCTACGTAATTGTAAATCACACGATGTCCCTAAATTTCGTGATTTTAAATTTACCTGCGAAGGTATAAATGTGGCATAAACATGTAGAACGACGTATTTAAAAAGCTTACACAGCCATGCAGTCGAGATCGCATTATAGTGATGATGATGATGATGATGATGATGATGATGATTATGTTTATGATGATGATATATTGTTTACACTATTTCTGTCCAGCTGTTTGATGATCTGTATGTAATATAGTTAGAATGAATATTAAAAATAAAGAAAATAAACAAATCTAGAAATAAAAAAAGATAAAAAAAAATAAGGAAAACTTAAAAAAAATATATACATACACAAAAAGGTAAAACGTAAAGAGAAAAAAGAGTAAATTAAAGTGGGCTCGAACCCATGACGCATTGGTTTAAAAATGTTAATCTTACCGCTTTAACCGACTAAGCTAAGAAACTCTTAACCAATTGTAAATCAATATTTATATATATATATTTAACTGTATCGAGGCGTTGCGAATTCAACATTTACCTGCTTCACCTACAACATGGACATGGATTGATCCTTCAGATGTCAAATTCGGAGTAAGCGAGAAAGTAATATTAACCATTTGCTCCATAATACTGCATTTCCCTGCAGCCAATGTAGAGCAGGCATTTGACAACAGTGTAGGAAGAGTTTAGATTGTTGGTAATGAGCATAACTTACAAGTGGCGAATGAATACTTAAAAAAACACACTTTGCTCCACAAGCATTTTCCTACCCCTACACGTTCAAAGAATTAAGTGACATTTATTCATCACTTATCAGTTGTGAATTTGGCCACCATTTAAAGTGTGGAAAACAGTGCATGGAGAGAAGAGAGCATATGGCTCATTATAATTTATGAGCATTCTGAACTCTGCCTTTCCCGTTTAGTAATGATTTTCTGTTTTGGGTACATGAAATGTGTATTTCTGAAACAAAGTGTTCAATATAAGACATGCGGGAAATGCACCATATTGCTTTATGCACTGTATGACTGACCGAAGACCAGATCTACCATTACTATGCTTTGTGCAAGTGGCATTGTTTTGACACATATGACACATGTTAAACCCTTTGCTCCATAAGCATGTTCTTGAACTCATCCAAATTAAAAGCAGTAATTCACCACTTATCAGTAAAGGATGAATTATGTTTACATTTACTGACATAAAGGGGAAAAAATGTAGGTAGAGTTCAAACTGCTCGTTACGAGCAATCTGAACTCCCCTCCACTGTTTTCAAATGCCTGCTTTATTGGGTGCAGGAAAATGCGGTATTATGGAGCAAAGTGTTAAACAAATCCACTCGTGACTTCGTGTTGGTTCTCTCTTCTAGAGACCCTTAGAGTCGGTCTTCGTTTCTGTCCGTTTGTTTGTGGCAAGCGTATCGCCAAAACTATTCAACGGATTTCGACCAAACTTGGTAGGGATGAATGGTTTAAGCTCTAGTTGTTCCTTTTGTAGTATGGTCGCCATAGAAACCACCGTTGCTATGGAAACGGGCGAAAACCGCTTTTCCTGCGAAAACTATCTCCTCTTACAGTTTTTCGAATTTAGAAACCACTCGGTATGCGTTGTGTAGCCCATCAGTTGCTACATCGAATGATCGTCCCGATTTTTTATCCGTCTCTTCGTTTTCTTAATATTTGAGTTGCCGTAAGGGGTACCATTTCCGCGGAAAACACAGACACGTCAAAACTAAATATATCGACACAAAAAGAAATGGTTTCCTATTACCTGATCGCTGATTGGCTAAAAATCCGGATACGACCAAATATCGACCAACCAGAGAGCACTTCACATAGCCATTACAACTTCCGTTTCCCGTACTTTTACAGAGGAGAAGAAATATTCAAGTGAATTTGACGCTGTTCTCGCGACAACTCAATAGCTTGTTTCATTATTCGTGCGGTGTCGTGAGAGAAGAGACAAGAGAGAACCATCGTCGCAGTATGCTTGTCAATTTATTTCTTCATTTCAATTTTCCGAAAAATATTCGCAAACTTATTTTTTTGTTTCTAAACTATATATTATGGAAAAGGAAATTACAGAAAATAGAAAAAATGTAAAATTCGAAGCCATAATGGTAAAATCAGGTATAAAGATTTGTTTCACAATAGCAAATTATTCTATTCAAACTGAATTGGACAATCTCTGTAAATACTCGAACATACTCGTACTTTTCCGTTCCACTTCGCGAATGTTAATAAGATTCCATATTTGACCCCTCGGTGCATTAATTTCTATAGCATTTGTTTAACTCATATTGGAGAACTCACGCCTTAAGTTTACATTATTGTATGGACGTGTTTCTTCACGGTTTAAAATTTCTTCTACTCACAAACTGTCCGATTTTTTTTTCGGCGATAGCTGATTGACGTGGGTTTTGACCTAGATGTTAAACAAATGATCTAGATTGTAGAACAATCAAATGTTGTATTTAATGAATAATGTCGAAGAAATAAATGAAATGAAACGTTTTGATTGGTTCATAGTTAACTTGGCGATCCTTCGAGAAGCACCAATAAGGTGAAGTTTTAGAATGAAAATAGATTTCAGTGAGGAAAATCAGTGAACACATATGAAATACAATATTTAAGAGCAAAATATTAATTATTTTTGAAACATGATAAGTTTTCAGTTATTTATCGTCAATTGAAACTTATACTGTGTTACACCTCTTGGGAGCCTCGCGTAATCGATAGTCATTTGATGAATTCTCGGCCTTGAACGGAACGTCATGTCGTGCTATTGTAATGGATGTTGACTTGGATTGCCAAGTGAAAGGTCTGTGGTTCGCTTTCCGGCAGAGGCAAGCTTTTGTTTCTCTCTTATTCATATCAAAACCAAAGTATATATATGAACTAAAACATTTATAAACCAAATATTACATCGTATTGTTTTCTGTCATTCTAATAAGTAAGATCAAATATCAAATAATATGCGTATGTTTCATTTCTTAGTGTTTTCTCATATTGATCGCCGTTTATCTTTTTTAAAGATATTTCTTGTTTGAAATGGCACTTGGAATGAAACCCTCTGCTCTATATATTATTCGTATACGATAGAAGCGAGTTACTTGGTTTTCATAATTTGACTGAGTTCCGACAACTCAGGCTGTATTAAATTTTTCGGAAAAGTCGTCGTTCTGGCAATTCTGGCGAGCCTTAAATGTCTATATGGACAAGCTTGAACCATATGAATTATGTGCAAACACATTAATCTTGTCTGGATGTTATACTTAGTGCGACGCGGAGACAGAGTTTGCACATGCACCTGACATATGTCAGGTTGCTTTTTTAATTTATTTACTCGAACAGGACGAGTGCAGGGTCGGGACATTGTCGGGAAATACCAACTTCGGCGGGGCATAGCAGCCGGCTGCCGCAAGTCTGCCAATTGGGACATAATGCAACACTTATTCAGTTTGGGGCGCTTGCACCTGGCATGCATCAATGGAATGCCAAATCCATATATCTCGAACAAAAGGCACGCCAAATCGTAGCCAACCTGGCTGCCATAAATCCGGTTCGACGCCACCTAGTAAGAATCGAAGCCATTGTTTGGTGCCTTCCCCTGACACTAGCCAGACAGACAGCTTAAGTCTGTAACTCGAGCAATATACAACCGGAATTGGGAAGTCGGCTGCCATAGATGCGACTGGACGCCAGAGAGACTCGGAGCAAGAGTTGGGCCCTTGCCATAGCATCCGGCCGACACAAGGCGCTAAAACGGGACATAATGCAACTCGAAGTCAGTTTGGGGCTCTTGCACATGAAATGCACTAACGTACCCATCTATTTCGAACAATGGGCACACCAAATCGAGGATGGGAGCCACTCTGTCAGCCGAACTCCGGCTTAGGTTTGCAGCTGCCATATATCCGACTGGACGCCACCTACTTCAACTCGTAGGCAGTATTTGACGGTTTCACCTGAGACGTGCCGGACAGTTACCTTTAGTCTGTAATTTGAGCAATGAACAGCCGGAGTTGAGTTGTTTGACTTGTCAAAATCACAAATTCACCTGAACATTGCAGCCGGATACAATACGCTACCTAGTGCAACTCGGAGCCAGAGTTTGTCACTTCCAACTGACACATGTAAGTTTTCCAGTTAAACTCTCTAATGCAACACGAAGACAGTTTAAGGCACTAAATCAATTGGCCGCCCAATCCATCAATCTAGAATAATAGCCACGCCAAATCGAGAGTTGGAGCCACTCTGTCGGCCCATTGTGTGACTCAAAGCCAGCGTTTGGCGGCTTTCCCTGAGACGTGCCGGACAGCCGGCTAAAGTCTGTTACTCGAGCAATATACAGCCAGAATTGGGCTGTAGACTTGCCTAAAATCCCAACTTCAACTTCACATGGCAGCGAAATAAATGCGACTGGCTACCATATAGTGTGACACGGAGCCAGAGTTGGGTAATTCAACCTGTCCAGTTGCCAGTTAAACTCTCTAACTCGAACAAGACAGATGCAAAGTCGGGACCTTGTCAGAAAACCCAAACTCCGGATGGGCATAGCCGACGGCTGATGCAAGTCGTTGAATCGGGACATAATGCAACAAGAAGTCAGTTTGGATTGCCTGCATTTGACACACATCAATGGGCCGCGTAATCCATCTATCTCGAACAATAGGCACACACAATCGAGGGTGTGAGACACTCTGTCGGCCCAACTCTGGCTGGGTTTTGCAGCCGACTGCCAGTACATTCGTGCAAGGCCAACGATATTCACTATTTGCCGTTTTAGCATCAAAATCCAGTCAATATTAAAGTGTTCAGACACTGTATTTTCACATAATGCATGTGGTTTAAGCATTAGGCTTGCCAGAATAGCCGGAACGATGTCTTTTTCGGATAGTTAGTTCAGCCGCAGTAATCGGAACTACAGCTGTTCTGGCTTATTAATACAGCTGGAGCAGCCAAAGTTCCGGCTTATACGACTATCTTCACACACATAGAAAACATAATTAAAATAGCAGCTTTTCTTTAAGAAGCTTTTAAAGTTAGAAAAAGTGTGTATAGGACAAAATGAAGTAGAATTCTTAGATAATCCTAACGATAATTTGCTAGAGTTTACATGTATATTAATATATATTGACTACTTTTTTTTTATTGTACATGAATATTTTGTGTATGTATGTATGTTGCTGTGTGTCTTTGCCATATTTCATTTTAAGTCGTTTGTAAATGGCCAAAGGCATGTTTTTATGCCCAATGCTAATAAAGTTGTTTTGAGTTGAGTTACAAACGCATTGGTATGGTACTCCCGTCATTTATTTAAATCCAGAACCACCACAAACATACAGGCAAACAAGAGCGCCGCAAGCGAACGCCAACGCTCGTCTACCTTTTACTAAGTTGCAGCAAAAAGGCATTTCTAATTCATTGTACTGTTCCTAGGAACATGTGTACCAAGGTTCATTTGAAAATCTTTAACGTTTTTTTAGTTATGAGGTAAGTTTAACGTTTTGTGACGTAGCAGACGACAACGACAACGTCAAGGGGTAACACAATAGCCCGACTTCATTTCTTCGAAAAACAGACGAGTTAAAAATTACATATTTCACATATTTAAATGTTGGTCCTTATTTTCTCCCATGCTTTCTATAGCTGATGAAAGTCATGTAATGTAATCATGTGACTTCCAGATGATGAGATGTCATAAGCATTTAATAGACAACTTGTTCAAATTGACAGAAAATGAAAACAACTGGTTTTCCACACGTAGGAATTCGGGATCTTGCAACATGCGGTAATGTTTGTGCAACAAAGGAAACACCGGAATTGTGTTTACCGCGATATCCGTCAAAACGCGATATTCGTGAAAGTGACTATACTTTTGAATAGACAAGTTGACAATGTACTTTATTGAAATGAGCTGTTTAAAATACACCAACTGACGACTGAACGTGAAATATTAATTGTGACATAAAGCACTAGGACTGTAGAAGATATGAATTGGAAAAAGGAAAAAATAAGCAATCTATGTGATTATATCACATCTCATGTCAACTACCCTGATCACTCGATGACTTCGATCGAAAACTCATGAGTTTATCAATGCAAAATAAACGGAACACTGTGTAAGTATGCAATTAAATCTGATACATACGATAAGGATAAGTTGAATCATCAGTGCGTCCATATACAAAAACGTTTTCTATCCAATATTCTTTTCCTAAATCAACAGTTATCCAAGGATTATCTTCCCATTTGGTTGCAGCACAGCATTCACATGTTTCTCCATCTCTTCTCAGGTTCCCGTCGACAATGTTCGCTAAGTCAGCCCATATGGGTTTATACACAGACGTTGAAGTTACTGTTTTATTAAGTGCGACATTAGTCGTATCTGAAATTAAAAAAGTTTGGACTTGTATCCCTCTTATCAAATTTAAATGTGTCCATATTGAAATGTGTGACTACAAATAATTTAAACTCTATATCAATTCGTGTCGTAAAGAGACAGGTTAAAAAACAACCGAAAGAGATTAATATCATGTTTAAGAAAGGTAGAGAATATTTGAAAGTTAGTACAAATGAGATAACTGGGTTAGACTACAAGGTAACCTACATGTAACCTACATGTATTACGTGTACCATACAACACACTTTAAGAGATAACTTCACAGTGTAACACGTACGGATACATTTCCACGTCGAAGCTTCATATATTCAAAGCAAATTCATAGCAGAATAAGAAGATATTCTTTTGATATATTTTTTATCTTTTTATACTTTTCATGGTAAAATAACTAGATTAATAATATTTTACTGCATATACTGCGGCTATTTATAGAAATATCCGGGGATGAGACAAATGAGCCGTTCCACGAGAAAACAAACAGTGTAGACTCTGTGCAAAGTATCGACCCAGATCAGCCTAAGCATGCCGCGCAGGCTAACCCGGGCAGACTGATTCAGGAATCATAACTCTATACCTCTATCCCCCTTGTTTTAGATACTGTCAAAGACATATTGGTACTTATTATACCTCACTTTTGACTACAATGGTAAAATCCCATTACCCGAAAAAAGAGATATTTTAACTATCAGAAACATTTTCAACCTTTTTGACACGTGACCAAGCGAAAATTGACTGTCAGGTCATGTGACCGCAGTGATATTTTGAATGTCATATAAGGGCAGATAACTACTTCAATATTTTAGACGACAGGAACTGTCAACAAGTAAACATGTGTCGATTTGCAAGTATTTCTGAAGATGATTTAGACACTCTTGATGGACAAGAAGACTAAAAAAAAAAAAATATGTACTTAATTTTGTTCGGTATAATAAAATAAATATCATATGGCAGCATGTGTGACATTGCAATTGTTCACATATTCGGACGTCTTAAAGAAAAGAAGCGTTTGCTATCCCAAATATCATTCAAACTGCATATGATGATGTTGACAACAACAATGTTGATGTTGTTGTTGTTGTTGTTGTTGTTGTTGTATATGCTGACAGAGACGTATTGGGACATATTAAAATACCTGTTACTTATTCGTAACTTATTCGGCAATTTTCTAGATATGAGCGTTTGTTATCACACATACATTCAAAATACAGATGTTGATGTTGCAAACCAGAATTGTGATGTTGCTGTTATTATAGATGCTGACAGTGACCTATTGGTACATGTTAAATCACCTGTTATTTTTTCATAAACCTGTTACTTATTTGGCGGTTTTCAAGAAAAGAATCTTTTGATATGCCACATATCATTCAAACTGCATATATTGATGTTGTTTTTGTTGAGGATGCTGACAGACACCTATTGGTATATTTCAACCACATGTTACTTATCCAAAAGCCTGTTACTTATTTGGCCGTTTTCAAGAAAAGGAGCGTTTGCTATCCCAAATATCATTCAAACGGCATATGTTTTGATGTTGTTGATGTTGTTATTGTTGTTGTTAATGTTGTTATTGTTGTTGTTGATGCTCGCATAGACATATTAGTACATAGTAGATCACCTGTTATTTATTCAAAAACCTGTTACTTATTGGTTACTTCTTCGGGCGTTTTCAAGAAAAGGAGGTTTTGCTCTCCTTAATATCATTCAAACTGCATATGTTGATGTTGCCAACAAATTGTTAATGTTGATTTCGTTGTAGATGCTGACAAATGCCTATTGGTACATATTAGATCACCTGTTACTATTTCAAAAACAAGTAACTTAATCGTTACTCTTTTGGCGATGTTCAATATATTAGCATAGATATAAAAAAAAACACCTTCAATCTGCTTATGCTGATATTGCCAATCAACAAATGAGTAGATGATGATGTTGTTGTTGTTGTAGATGTTGACAGAGACATATTTATACATATTAGATCACCTGTAACTTATTCTAAACAAGGAAAGAAGCTTTTGCTATCCCGAATATCATTCATATTGCATATGTTGATGTTGCTAATACAACAATGTTGACAAAGACCTATTGGTACATATTAATTTTAAAATGTTGAAACTTCTGCAAATATCGCTGATAGTGACAACAAAGTAAGTAATAAATAGTTTAAAAATATTTTGGCAGTAAATGTTAAATTATGATTCTAATATTTCAAGACAACTTTGACTATACTATCTTTAATCTGGAGTTCAGCACCTTTAAATCACCTGTTACTTATTCAAAAACCTGTAACTTAATCGTAAAGAAGCATTTGCTATCCCAAATATCATTCAAATTGCATATGTTGATGTTGCCAACAACAATTGTCATGTTGTTATTGTGTTGTTGTTGTAAATTCTGACAGAGATCTATTGGTACATATAAAATCACCTGTAACTTCTTCAGAAACCGGTCATTGATTCGGCCTTGTTTAAGAAAAGAAGCCTTTGATATCCTAAATATCATTAAAACTGCATATGTTAATTTTGCCAGCCACTATTTTGATGCTGTTTTCCTTGTAGAAGATGCTGACAGAGACCTATTGGTACATATTAAATCACCTGTTACTTATTCGGCAGTTTAAAAGAAATGAGCGTATGATATCCTAAAAACATTAAAACTACATATAATGAAGTTGCCAACAACAAATGTGATGTTGGTGTTGGTGTTGTAGATGCTGGCAAAGACCTATTAGTACATATTTAATCACTGTTACTTATTCGTTACTTATCCGGCGGTTTTCAAGATATGAACGTTTGTTGTCATGAAAACATTTTAACTGCATACGTTGATGTTGCCAAGAACAAGTACGATGTTGCTGTTGTTGCAGAATCTGACACAGACCTATTGTCAAATATTAAATATCGTGTTTCTTATTCCGACACCTATTACTTATTCATTTCTTATTCTGGAACTTTCGAAATTAGAAGCGTTTGCTTTCCCAAAACATGTTTAACTTGCAGATGTTGATGTTGCCAACTTTTATTGCGATATTGAGGTTGTTGTTTATGCTGACAAACATATTTTGTTACATTTTAAATCCCCTGATACTTATTCAGAAATACTTTACTTATTTGTGGTCGTCAAGACAAGACGCGGTTGCTATCCCAACTATTATGCAAAATACAGATGTTGATGTTGCCAAAAACAATTGCGATATATCTTTTGTTGTAGAATCTGAGTTCTCATTCGTTACATATTCGGTGATTTTCAATGAAAGAACTGTTTGTTATCCAAAAACCCGTTCAAACTGAAGATGGGGATGTCGCCAAGAAGAATTGCGATATTATTTTTTAGTAGATACTTACATAGGCCTCTTTTTTCAAATAACAGCACCTGTTACTAATTGAAAAACCTAATAGTGCTGTATATGCAAATATACACCAATTGTTACATAACATAAATTATTAGGTGGTATTCAAGAAAAGAATCGTTTGATATCCCAAAACCTGTTCAAACTTCAAGTGGTGATTTTACCAACAAATATTGCGATATTAATACATATTCGTTATTTATTCGGTGTTTTTTCCAGCTCGGTCAACACATTTTCCGACGTTTGACAAAATTCACTGTGACAAGCGTCTTTCGTTTTCGTTCAAGAGGCTTAAAGTGTATGGGGAAAAGAAGCCAGTTGCTTTGAAAGTATGTTGTGTCGAGTACTGGACTGGAAAGTCAGGAAACCCATGAGTAGGTGAACTGGCTGCCGTGATATGACTGAACAATTGTTGAAAGCGGCGTTAAACCCAAATAAATCAAACATTCATTCGTGGGTTTTAACAGAAGAAGCTTTTGTTATCACGCAAACTCGTTCAATCTACAGAGGGGGATGTTGCCAACAATAAAGTTGAGGATGATGTTGTTGTAGATGCTGACAGACACCGTAAGATTGTTACATATTCAATCTGTTGTTACCTTTTCACAAACCTGTTATTTATTCGTTACATTTAAGGCGGTTTTCAAGAAAGGAAGCGTTATATATCCCCAAAGCGATTCAAACGTTGGACGGTGATGTATTGAATGAAATGCTGACAGATACATATGATTACAAAACCATTCAAACTAAAGATGTAAATTAACCAAACAACAATTACGATATTGCAGTTGTTGTAGATGCTGACAAAGACCTATTGTTGCATATTAAGTCACGTACCTATTCAAAGACCCGTTAATTATTCGTTAGTTTTTCGGTGGATTTCAAGAAATGAACCGTTAGTTATCACTAAAACTGTTACATATGTAATCACCTGTCTAGGACCAAAGCTGTTTACCTATTAAATTACAGTGTTTAAAAATAATTACATTATATTCTTTGCAGATGACACAACAACAACAACATCAACACTGTTGTTGGCAACATCCACATGTGCAGTTCGAATGATATGTGGGATAGCAAAAGCTTCTTTCGTAGGAAACGGCCGAAAAAGTAACGGATAAGTAACAAGTATTTGTATAAATAACAGTTGAATCTACATGTACCAATATTTCTCTTTCAGCATCTACAACAATAACAACATCATGTGTGTTGTTAGCAACATTAACATATGCAGCCTGAATGTTATTTGGGATATCAAATGCTCATATTTTGAAAACCGCCGAATAAGGAACGAATAAGTAACATCTTTTTGAATGAGGAACAGGTGATAAATATGTACCAAGAGGTCTCTGTCAACATCTACAACAACATCATCAAAATTGTGGTTGGCAACAATAACATCAACATATGCAGTTTGAAATCTTTTTGGAATAGAAAAGGCTTCTTTCCTTGAAAACCGCAGAATAAGTAAAGAATAAGGAACATATTTTGGCATGAGGAACAGTTGGTTTAATATGTACCAATCTCTATCAACATCTAAATTGTGGTTGGACATCTACATATGCAAATTAAATGCTATTTGGAAGAGCAAAGGCTTCTATTCTTGTAAACGGCCGAATAAGTAACAGGTTTTTGAATAAGTAACAGGTAATCTAATATGTACCAAGAGGTCTGTTTCTGTCAGCATCTACAAAAACAACAACATCACATGTGTTGTTGGCAACGTCAACGTCTGCAGTTTGAATGGTTTTTGGGATATCAAACGATAAATTCTTGAAAACCGGGGAATAAGTAACGAGTAAGTAACTGGTCTTTGAAAAAGTAACAGGTAATTTAATATGTACCAATAGGTATCTGTCATCTACTACACCATCTACTACAACAATAACTACAACATCAACATTGTGATTGACAATACCAACATATGCAGTTTGAATGATATTTGGGATAGCAAAGTCTTCTTCACTTGTACACGATTTATTAAGCAATAGGCTTTTGATTAAGTTACATGCGATCTAATATGTACCAACATGTCTCTGTCAGCAATAAAAACAACAACAACATCACAATTCTGGTTGACAACATCAACATATGCGTCTTGAATGGGTTTGTTTTTATAGCAAAGGCTTCTTTTCTTGATAACGGCCGAATAAGTAACAGGATTTTTGATAAGTAACATGTTATCTAAAATGTACTTTTAGGTCTCTGCTAGCATCTACTTCAACAACATAATCAAAACTATTGTTGGCAACATCAATATATGCAGTTTGATTGATATTTGAGATAGCTAATTCTTCTATTCTTGAAAACGGCCGAAGTAACAGGTAGTCAGTCTAATATGTACCAATATGTCTGTGACAGCATCTACAACAACAAAAACACCACCACCACATTTGTTGTTGGCAGCATAAACATATGCAGAATGTTTAGGGGATATCAAACACTCATATCTAGAAAACCGTTGAAAAAGTAACAAATACGTAACAGGTCTTAGGATAAGTAACACGTGATTTGATATGTACCAATAGGTCTCTGTCAGCATCTTCAACAGCAACAACAACAACAACATCACAATTGCGATTGACAACATCAACATATGCAGTTTGAATGATATTTAGGATAGCAAATGTTTCTTTTTTTTGTAAAACGGCCGAATAAGTAACAGGTTTTTGAATAAGTAATAGGTGATCTAATGTGTACTTATAAATCTCTAATGGCATGTACAACAAACAAAAACAAAACAATTACATCTGTTGTTGGCAACATCAACTTATGCAGTGTTAATGTTTTTGAGATATCAAACGCTCATAGCTTGAACACTGCCGAATGAGTAAGGAATAAGTAACACGTTTTTTAATATGTTACAGGCAATCATATATTTACCAAAACTTCTCTTTCAGCATATACAACAACAACACATCAAAAGTGCGGTTGGCAACATCAACGTATGCACTTCTACAGTTTGGACGGTATTTGGTTAATAAATACTTTTTTTTACTTAAAGGGTACCAAGAATGACATTCAAATACGCGATTAATATGTAGGGCAAAGTCATTAAAACCTAATGTGATAAGAATTTCCTTCTTGTGTGACGATATTACGAACAGTGATGAACCTGATTAGTCTTAACAGAAGAGCATATTTATCTGAATATTCCCAACTATCGGAAGGCGGGTTTTCATTTGACACGGTATTATTATTACGAACCACGTGCAACTTAGTCACCCAGATCAAATGGAAAATTACTGACGCATGCAATACAAATGACCTTGACAACAGTGCTTTGTAGTTCATTTATCCCTTTCTCCATATAAAAAATTCTGAAATAGACGACATTTGAAAACGAGAGAAATTGCTCATAGCGTAATGATCCCAAACACAATGAAGCAACCCTGTATAAATATATTCTTCTGTTGTATAAATTGTCTGTACGTGGGAAAGAGTTAAAGAGCTTCTAATTTTTTGTCAAGATGTTTTTAATTTCGTCGGCAATTTTGTTGAGAGAGGAAAGGGTTTACGCACCCCTTTCACAGATGTAGATTCATTTTGACGCAACTAAAGCTGACGAGTTTGGTAAACATTGCAGCAAAATGAGAAAGCCTAAATGCATTAAATTTAATAGATAACTTTTGCCACAATGATTTGAATTAATTCAATAATTATACTTTCATTTTTTATAGATTTTCTTTATTTTTGTCTCGACATTTTAACATTCGTTTGCTGTGATTTGTTGTAAGGGGGAAAGGGATGAACAGCTGACATAAGTGGTTATTGTTTTCATCCACACAAAACCGGCGGGTCTTTTATGTGGAAAGAAATCAGAAGGGCAATAAAATTGGTCATTTACGGTGCGTGTTATGACACTTACACAATACTGGTCAGTTATTTTGAGAACACCTGTTTGATTAAGATGAGTTAGCCAATTTTCATCTATTTTTAATTATTGTCTGTACATTGCATTATTCAATATGGCCGATTTTTCGAGTCTGAATCTGGTTTTTTTCTGGATTCACCCCGTCTGACATTCAATCAGATATTTCTGATCTGGAAGTCGTTTCCGATGATTGTTATTCTTCCGACAACGATTTTGTCTCTGTATGCGCTTGGAATAATGAGTTTCAACAACCAAGGGTAAGTCAAATAAGAACTTAATCGTCCTTGAGAATCGGGAAAATACGCGAACATGTGTTTAAATTTGACTTATGGAGTAGAAACAAAAATCCCTGTCAAAACGAACAGATATCAATCTAAAAGTAGTTCTAGATATAAATAATAAAAGTTTAAATGCTTCTTAAAATAACCTTTTACAAAAAATAATTTATTCTCGCATGTTATCAATACTTTTAAGCTGAAAATAGCACGAATCATTCATCACGAACAATTTCACGTCCTGCTTCGTCTTCAGACTCGCTGCTCGTTTCAGATCGTTTTACTGACTCAAACTGGTATGGTCTGATTCCTAAAGGTGCTAGACCGTTGCCTAGGTCATCTGTCTCGCTGTAAATAGCTGACTCATCGCTGTTTTCTTCGAAAGAAGACGACGAACATTATAATTCTTCATCTAGAGCTCCGTAATTCAACTCATCCGCCATTATTGAAATCGAAACAACTCCTTATCACTACGTCATTACGGTAAACCGGAAGTCAGTTTATTTTCCGTGAAAGCGTAATTTTATTGCACACAATTTATCTTTTCATACTTAAAAACGTTTTTTAATTATTTTTTGTTGTTCTCATGTTATTATTTAAGCATTAATTTTTTGATAGTCAAATTTTATTTTTTGACTCTTGGTACCCTTTAAGATCACTGTTATCTTGCCTTTTTGAACTTAAAATTTCTAGGTGTATTACTGATGATGACCAAGCTGCATACCAACTAAGAAGTTCCCAGGCCCTATCGATATTTAGTAACTGATCGAACTGATCGATAACATTTGTGAAGCGATATACTACCTATTCTTCCAAGAGGGCTTGAGTGGCATAAACAATTTATAGATTACCGTATAACGAAGAAGGAACAGGTAACTTATTTCAAATCTGAATAAATAATAAATAAATAACAAGTAACCAACTTCAAATTTGAATATGTACTGAATAGGGAGGAGGTAATCTATGTAAGGAAGGTTTCAATGTTTACATATATACATAGACATACATGTATATTACATGTTGTTTGATAGCATTGCATATTTTAATGAAAGTATACATACATGTATATCGAAAAAGCGTAAATATATCACACATAATGATAGTTATACGAAGGGATTAGATAACGTAATCTTCTTTATCAATAACTTATGCTTGATTGAAATTGTTTAAACATATACAACATAAATATAACAAAACAAACCAAAAAATCAACGGGTTTGAATGGTCTTAAACTTTTCACAATATCTGATTTACTTACAGCGTTGTTGTGATACATATATATACAAATACCTGGTTTAACTCCATTTATTAGAAAAGCAATCAAAACAAATAAACCAAAACTGTTAAAAAGCATATGGAACGCCATGTCTTAAACCAAAATTATTCCATAATAAATTTCAACCGTATATATCTATAAATAGCTGTAGATCTTTATAAGATCTTTATATCTTTATATGTATTATGTTTTGTGGCAATGCGATACTCCCTGCTAATGTACGCTATACACCTTTTCATTACAAAAGTTCTTTATTTAGTATCGTAATCTTACATACACAAAGATATTGGACCTTGCAAATGAGGACACATATTATGAAACACCCTGTACATATACTAACAAAGTTGTGTATGAGCTTTAAGCATCAATCTGACATAACACATATACGAGGTGTAACAAAACTTATATTTAAGTTGTATAAGTTATATACTTCATCATTGTTTATGGTACAATACAAGGTATGTGAAGTTGGCACGAAGTTCGGTGTTCGGTAATCGATATTCAATACCGATATGAATTTCGAGCTAAAACGAATATAGAGCCAGCACCAGATTCGTTAACTCCGTTAAGCATTGAAATATACGTTACCTAATTGTTTAGTTGGACGAATATCGATACGACGAGCCAGGTCGATATTCTGGGAAATGGTGCTATCGTCTTTCTGATCATGTAAAATCGCGAAAACCGATTTGAATATCGATTTGAATATAGAGTCATGTCGTTATTCGGAAAAAAGGTATCATCGTCATTCTGATCACGTAGAAGCGCGAATACCGATTTGTATATCGATTTGAATATGGATCCAGGTCGATTTTCGGGAAAAGGCTTATTTCCTAACTGTGATTGTATAATAGCTCGAATATCGATTTGAATATGGATCCAGGTCGATATTAGGGGAAATCGTGCCATCGTCTTTCTGATCATGTAAAAGCGCGAATACCGATTTTAATAAAGAATTGAATATAGAGCCAGGTCAATATTCATCGCCATTCTGATCCCGTGAAAGCGCGAATACCTATTTGAATATTGATTTGAATATGGAGCCAGGTAGATATTTTGATCATATAGAAACGCAAATACCGATTTGAATATTCATGTTTTTTTGTTTTATTTACGAAGACAAAACAGTCTCTATTAGCTAGACTGGTATACTTTATTTTACACTATATACTACATGTAATCAAAATGCGATAACTACAAACCTTTCCGTCGCACAGTCTAATTTGTTTACATACGCGCACCAGCTTAAGCAGACTGTTTGTTATGTGTAAATAACGAGATGAAAATTACGTCTTTTAATGGCAATTTTAACTTACTGAATGATATTTTCATGTTCAAAGAGATGTCTTGATTTGTGAAGAAGGCATTTTATAATGTTTATCCATGTATATCTAAAATATGAACTGTTTTTAAGCTAAAACTGTTGATCGCGTGACTCGCGAATACCAACTGCGTAGATCAATCTCCTTTGCCAAGAGCCGCTCTTTACACTCACTTACAAATAGTAAATCATAGGTGATTTAAAATGTTTATTTGGTTCGAAACAAATGAAGAAAAGAACAAACCGAGATAAAACTGGTTTTAATAGAAAAATTACTTTGAACGAACACTCTATGCCTTTAAAGAGAGTTTCAAGAACGACACCTCTGCGAATAAGAAAGAATCGGGTCTTTCGCACAAAATTATTTCGTCCTTGACAATTTTAAATGTGTCATTTAATTCCCTATAGGCATATTGCTTCCGATCTTCATATTGTTATGCATCATTGACACAAGGGCGCTCATCATAATATAATTTTAAAACATGAGTAGTTTGTTATTTTCATTATAAAAAAGGAAGGAAAGAATTAAAATAAATTAACATCTTGTAGGGCTCAGTTTATGTTCGAAATTAAGTTTAAATTATACAACAATTTCAATGAGAATTTACTGTTTAGTTGATATTATATTTCGAAGGTGGTCTAATTTATAAATATTGGACTACATTTCAACATTTGTTAAAGTATGATATAATTAGGATGCCAAGCTAATATCATTTTGAGAAAAAGAGAAAACAAACTCATGTCTTCAGCAATTTAACCCTTATCTCATTGTTTTAAAAGTAGATTGCTGCAAAGGTGTCCACTGTTGACTTTAATAGAGGAAAGGTAAAATGACGTGCTATTGCATGCAAATCCTAAATTGCCTGTTTTGTGGTTTTATTGAAAAATAATAAAATTCAAATATTCTGACAAACATCTTGAAAAGTGTATGTGGAATTCACAAATCTTATAATTATTCCTTAATGAAAGCACTGTATACATACTAAGACTAAAGATTGGCAAGATTACTCACATCCATAACTGTTTATGATCAATAATTAGTTGGTTGTGTGTATGGTCAACCTACTTTGGAATGGAGATTGATCATAAACAATGAAAGGCTTCAATTATCATTCACTTCGTTAACAAAACAATGCAAGTTATGATACATTTTCACTTGACCCCACCCCTGATGTTCCAATATGCCCCTCAGTTGATAACTGTTTATTCAACTACTATAATGTTAGTGTTATGCATACCTTCACTATGGATATCCGGCGACATTGATGCGTTGCATCAACTTTCTCTTGAAATATATTGATATCTTACATCTACAGCATGCGAACACAACACGTTTGGTATAAACTGTTCACAGCAATGCCACTGTGTTGATGACACATCCTGTGATTTGTTTACTGGAGATTGTGAAGATGGCTGTTTGCAGAAGGCTTTATTGGTGTTAGCTGTCAGTAAATTTACGGTTGCACTAAAAGCACTAAAACAAAATGAATAACGATATTTGATCAGACAACGTATACGCATTAAAGTGCAATAACTTTGCTTTAATGAGTGTATTTAGGATAATAATACACGAAAAGTACCAATAGTATTATATCGGCTTGAACATCAACGTTTAGGAAATTAAAATATCAAGTTATATTTCTAAAAAGCATATTAATATAAATATGAGGAATGAAAAAAGTAGAATTTAGTCAATTAGTTTTAGTCAATTGAAACTTATACACCTAATGGGAGCCTCGCGTTGTCTCCAGTCATGTGGCGTATTCTCGGCCTTGATAATCTATTTATAGAAACTGAAGCTGGATGGAGATGGCCGATTAGCCTTTGGTAAACACATATATTCAATTGCGTGTTCCTTGTAATAGTGTTTTCTCATATTGATCGCCGTTTATCTTTTTTAAAGATATTTCTTGTTTCAAATTATGTCACCTGTTACTAATTGAAAACCTGTTACTTGTACGTTACTTTCTCTGTCATTTTCAACGAAAGAAGTGCTTGATATCCTAAAAAACTGCAGATGGTGATGTTGCCAACAACAATTGCGATATTGCTTTTGTTGTAGATGCTAACAGAGACCTATTTTTACATATTAAATCATCTGTTTCTTAATCAAAAACATGTTACTTGTTCGTTACTTATTCAGGGGTTTTCAACAAAAAAGCATTTATCATCACAAAAACCGATCAAATTGCAGATGGTGATGTTACTGACAACAGTTGCGATATTGTAATTGTTGTAGATGCTGACACAGACCTCTTGTTACATATTAAAGCACCTGTTGCTTATTCAAAAACCCGATACTTATTCGGAGGATTTAACAAACGAAGAGATTGTTATCACACAATACGTTCAAACTGCCGATCGTGATGTTGCAAACAACAGTTATGATAATGTTGTTGTTGTATATGCAAATATACACCTCTTGTTACATATTAACTCACCTGTTTTATATTCGTAAATTGTTAGGTGGTATTCAAAAAAAGAAGCGTTTGATATCCCAAAACCTATTCAAACTTCAAATGGTGATTTTAAAATTAAATGTTGTTGTTGTTGTTGTTGCATCTTCATATCAAGAAATACATAATCGTTATTTATTCGGTGGGTTTCCAGCTCGGTCAAATGTTCCGACGTCTATGGTATATGTGGAAAAGCAGCCGGTTGCTTTGAAAGTCTGTTGTGTGGGGTACTGGACTGGGAAAGTCAGGAAACACATGAGTAGGTGAACTGGCCGCCGTAATATGATTGAACAATTGTCGTCGTTGTTGTTGTTGTTGTTGTTGTTGTTGTAATAGTAGTAGATGGCGATACACTCCTATTGTTACACCTGTCTAGATAGGACCAAAGCTATTTACCTATTCAATTAAAGTGTTTAAAATAAATACATCATCTTCTTTAATTTCGTTTAAAATGTGAAAAGAAATCATATGTTGGGTGTGGGAATGTAAGTTTAACAGTTTGAGCTAATACATACATCCTAAATATTGTGTCACATTCGAATGCCCGTCGTAAATAAAGAATAAGCTTCTACACGCATGATTTAAATGTGTAAACGTTATTTATTTCTGTAATTGCCAAACACTTAAATATTGCCTGCACAATGCCTATTCTTTAAAAGAAATGCCTGCTCACATATTTCCCCTGAGAAGATCAATACCTTGTACTCGGTTAAAGTATACCTGAAGTTTTGATGTGCAGATGGATAGGATACATCGGATGCTAATCGGTTTTACACAATAACATCGTTTCAGTTTTCAAGAATAGCTACAGCGCACAAGCAATGCCAAATACACGTGTTCAAATTCATATCAAGTGTGTACACGGTCTAAGCTGTTGTGTATGAGAACCGAGTGATTAGTGCGGCAATATTTTGAAAACCATAGAAAAAACCCATAAAGGGTCTAGTTAAAAGTGTACTTGACTTAATGATTTGGCTTCTTTAAAAAGTACTTTACTCTATTAATTTTCACGGAAATTTTACCGGGTTGTCCACCCGGACGTAGACGCTTACTGCTCGCGGAACGATTTGAGTTCTTCCCTCAAACCATCATTAAATAACCAACCATGTCGTGTCGATTTAATACATGCCACAACATGTCCTTGTCGATGAAGTGTCATACCAATAAGTATGGATTTCTAGCACTTCTTAAATTGCTCAATGTCTTTAGGATGTCTCCAAGAATGAACGTATTCCGACAATATTATTTGAGATAGTAAAGGCATCTTTTCTTGAAAACGGCCGAAAAAGTAACAGGTTTTTGAATAAGTAACAGGTTTTTGAATTAGTAACAGGTGATATAATATGAACCAATAGGTCTCTGACAGCATCTACAACATCACACTTGTTTTTACAACATCAACAAATGCAATTTAAATGTTTATAGGATATCAAACGCTCATATCGTGAAAACGTCCGAATAAGTAACGGATAAGTAACAGGATTTTGAATAAGTAACAGGTGATTGAATATGTACCAATATGTCTCTGTTAGCATCTACAACAACAACAACATCAGGCTTCTGAATGGCAACATGCAATTTGAATGATATCTTGAGAACGGTCGAATAAGTAACGAATACATAACAAGTCTCTGAATATATAACAGGTTATCTTATATGTACCAATACGTCTCTGTCAGCAGATAACACAACACCAACAACATCAACATTGTTGTTGGCAACATCCACATGTGCAGTTTGAATGATATGTGGGATTGCAAAAGTTTCCTTTCTTGAAAACGGTCGAATAATAAACCAATAATAAACAATAAACATGTCCCAATATGTCTCTGTCAGCATCTACAACAATAACAACATCACATTTGTTGTTGGCAACATCAACATATGCAGTCTGAATGGTTTTTGGGATATCAAACGCTCATATCTTGAAAACCGCCGAATAAGTAACGAATAAGGAACAGGTTTTCGAATGAGAAACAGTTAGGTGATTTAATATGTACCAATATGTCTCTGTAAACATCTACAACGACAACATCATCAACAATTTTGTTGGCAACATCTTCATATGCAGTTTGAATACTAATTGGAATAGCGATGGCTTATTTTCTTGAAAACGGCCGAATAAGTAACGAATAAGTTACAGGTTTTTGAATAATAACAGCTGATCTTATGTTTAACAATACGTCTCTTTGAGCATGTACAACAACAACATCACATCTATTGTTGGCAACATCAACATATGCAGTAATTTATGTTTCTTTAGATATCAAGGGCTCATAGCTTGAAAACCGCCAAAGGAGTAACGAATAAGTAACATGTTTTTGAATATGTTAGAGGCAATCGTATATGTACCAATACGTCTCTGTCAGCATCTACAACAACAACAATATCAACGTATGTACTTCTTCAGTTTGGTTGATATTTGGTTAATAAATTCTTTTTAACTTTAGATCACTGTTATGTTGCCCCTTGAACTAAAAATGGTTAGGAGTCATCTTCTGATGATGACCAAGCTGCATACCAACTAAGAAGTTCCTAGGCCCAACCGTTATTTAGTTACTGATCGAACTGATCGGAAACATGTGTGAAGCGATATACCCCCTATTCTTCCAAGAGGGTATGGGTGGCATAAACACGTTATAGGTAACCGTATAACGAAGACGGAACAAGTAACTTATTTCAAATCTGAATAAATCCTGAATTAAGAACAAGTAACCAACTTCACATTTTAATAAGGAACAAGGAACAAATAACCAACTTCCCATCTAAATATGTAATGAATAGGGAATAGGTTATCTATGTAAGTGGCATTGTGTATATATATATATGATTCATGTGTGACGCCTTTTTTGGAAAACTGCTCAAGCGTGTGGGGTGGAAAGATTTATCAATCAAAAGATAATGTACAAAATCGCGCAATGCGGTATGTTATAGGTGTTCACCGTTATGTTCTAACACTTTCGTTAACTGGATACACGCGATAGCTGTCAAGCAAGTATAGAAGGTGGATAGCAATGGTACGATATTATAATACAAGTTTACCGTATGGACTATAATCTAAATGAAAGTAATTTGAGTTCAAAACTAAAATGCGTGTTGCAGAAGTTAGATCTGACATATTATTACAACAATCGACTTTAGCGTAAACCTCTCTAACATTAAGATTAATATCAGTAACTAATACTTCAGCCTAAGGCAAATAAAATTGAAAAGGGCCTAGGCTCCGGAATTATTTTTTAGAAAAAGAGACTTTTCTTGTGAAAGATATTTAGAATTAAATCTAAAGAAAAATGAGCGCGCATTGCTGGTCCAGTTAAGATGTGGAATGTTACCGCTTCGCATATAGACAGGCCGTTACCTTGGTGAACAACTGGATTCATTATATTTACAATGATATATTTAACAATCAGTTTATGTTAATGTCTTATCAAGAGCAATTTATTGAACTTATTCAAACAAACAAAAGAAAGACAAACAAATGTATAGTGAACGCGTATTAGCTAAGACAGCGTAAGCTGTTTAACTAAATGAATATTTACCTTCTGATGAAACTACGGTAGCATATCACTGCCGTAAGATAACCAGTTAGTGTTTTGTAAATATTAACTGGTTATCTAGTTAGGGTTTGCGAATTTCACTTAATAAGTAACATACTAACTAGTTAACTAGATAAGATTCGTGTTACCACTTATTTGATATTCTCGAAACGTAAGACGAAAACAGGCATGAAAGTGCCCAGAACTGCCACCAGTTACCTTTTCTTGCTGTAAATTAAGACTTAAACGACCATTAAGGTACAACTGAAATCCTCCGCAGTATCACTAACGTACAACTGAAATCCTATCTAGTTAACCACTTATTATGTCACATACTAACTGGTTACATTCGTGTTACCAGTTATAAATAAATACTGCGGAGGTCCTTTGTATTTTTTCCGCTATGGAAGTTGCAAGTTCATTTAGAAAAAATACGAAGGACCTCCGCAGTATCAATAACGTACAACTGAAATCCTATCTGGTTAACCACTTATTATGTCACATACTAACTAGTTAACTAGATAACATTCGTGTTACCAGTTATAAATAGATACTGCGAAGTTCCTTTGTATTTTTCCTTTGAACAGTTATCGATCCAAGGGAAAAACACAAAGGACCTCCGCAGTATCTATTTATAACTGGTAACACGAATCCTATCTAGTTAACCACTTAGTACTAGATACTGCGGAGGTCCTTTGTATTTTTCCTTTGGACAGTTATCGATCCAAAGGAAAAATACAAAGGACCTCCGCAGTATCTATTTATAACTGGTAACACGAATCCTATCTAGTTAACCACTTAGTAATAGATACTGCGGAGGTCCTTTGTATTTTTCCTTTGGACAGTTATCGATCACGCGTTTATTGTGCAATACACGCGTGATCGATAACTGATAACACGAATGTGTTTCAGTTGTAAGTTAATGCTCGTGTAAATCTTATTTTACAGCATGGTAAGGTAACTGGTGGCAGTTCTGGGCACTTTCATGCCTGTTTTAGTCTTTCGTTTCGAGAATATAAAATAAGTGGTAACACGAATCCTATCTAGTTTACTAGTTAGTATGTTACTTATTAAGCGAAATTCGCAAACCCTAACTAGATAACCAGTTAATAATGTACAAAACATTAACTGGTTATCTTACGGCAGTAATATGCCACCATATGAAACACACACAGACGACTTGTGAAAGCATTGCGTGAAACGAAGGTATTGTTTGAAACAACCAATAACCACTTTTCTCACAATGATTTCTTCAATGTTCTAACTTTGATATTTGTCAACATGATGTTTCATTGTTGTTAGATACATGTTTATTTACGAGGGAAAGGCTACACATACTGCAGTTTATTAATTTTGAAAACATTTTTCAGATAATTGAACGTCTGATCACGATATTTCGTATACAATTCATGTTTATTTGTATGATACATATAATGTAACGTATATTATTTGGTGGCTTATAGGCCCATAGGGTCGGGTGTACTTTAACAAATAATTATTGTTAAATTATGAACGTATATTATAAATTGTTATCACATGTCACAATAATAAAGTTAAAACAATTACTTACTTTACTTTACTTACTTTACTTACTTATATGTATGTACATAGGCATATATGTTTATTTCATATTATTAGATGAACATTAGTTAGATATGCATATTTTAATGAAAGTATACATACATGTATATCGAAAAAAAGCGTGAATATTTCACAAATAATGATAGATATACGAAGGGATTAAATAATGGTGTAATCTTCTTGATCAACAATTTGTGCTTGCTTGAAATTCTTTAAACATATATACCATAAATATAACAAAACAATCCAAAAAATCAAAGGGTTTGGATGGTCTTGAACTTTTTAAAATATCTGATTTAGGTACAGCGTTGTTGCAATAAATATATATATAAATACCTGGTTTTACTCCATTTATTAGAAAGGCAATCACAACAAATAAACCAAAACTGTTAAAAAGCATCTGGTATGCCATGTCTTAATCCAAAATCATACCGTGGTTTAACCATAGCAAATGTCAACCGTATATATATATACATGTATATATATAAATAACTGTAGATCTTTATTAGATCTTTATATTGATTATGTTTTTCGGCAAAGCTTTACACTTCCTGCTAGTGTACGCAATACATCTTTTTTTTTATTTAGTATCGTAAACTTAACATAGTTTCTAGTTACATACAAACAGATATAGGACCTTGCAATGGGGACACATATTATGTAACACCCTGTTCATATATTAACAAAGTCGTGCATGTATGAGCTTAAGCATTAATCTGACATAGCAAATACATAAACGAGGTGATGCAATACTTGAGATATTTAAGCTGAGATATTTAAGCTATATACTTCATCATTTGTTAATGGTACAATACACTATTAAAATGAGCATCAAGCATGGTAAATGTCAGAATAGTTTCTATGAATAAAAGTCAATCGTAGAATAAATGCTTCTTGGTTATATTTAGCAAAATTACGATAATTGTCACTTTTTAAAAGTTCAATACATTTATAGATACATGGTTGATTATGTAGTTTTAGATATTTAGTTTTGATATTTGAGTGAGCCGGACAGATTAAAACAAAATGATATTCGTTTTCAATAACTCTTTTATCACAACCAGTACATCGTCGCCGGTTCTACTTAACATAATGACATGCATAACGTCCGAACTTTTACTTTGAATGGTGTAATGAAAATCTTAACTTTGCCAGATGCATATATAATTGACTTGGTATCACATCAATATATCATTCTTTTTTCAAATGAATCTTTAAAATGAACATATGTATTAAGAGACCGACTACTTTTTGTATCAACAGACAACCTTTGGATAAATATATATATTATGTTTTGCTTATGTTATACTGTTGTTATTCGATTGTCGTAGCTTAATCATGCTGTTTTCCCTTCGTTTCTTGTGGAAGTCTACGTGCCGCTATCTCTCGGGGATATTGCATTGATATGAAATGGTTCGTTCCACGTACCTCAGATGTCAATCCCTGTCCTTGAAACGATACAATTTGGAAACCATCATGCGAGGATTGCTTTGAACCGAACCAGTGTACTCTTTCAAATTTAATCTCATCAACAATAGATAATGCCATTTTCAGATGACTTGATATAAAATAGCGAAATAATTGTTTAATTTGTACGTCTCTCCTTACAGCCGTGGTCACATCTTACGGTCACGCACGTAGTTGACCGTAGTGGGGTATGACCGTAGTGGGCCGTAGTTAAATGTAGTTAGACGTAGTTAACTGTAGTTCAACGTAGTTATAAACGTAGTTTTAACTTCAAGAGACCCATGATTTGGCCATAGTTAACAAACAAATATTCAACATGTTCAAAATATCTCTACGGTGAGCTTGGATGCCCAGAGCTTACTGTGAGGTTTGAACGTAGTTGACCCTAGTTGACCATATTTGACCCTACTTGACCGTAGTTCAACGTACACGTAGTGATACCCTAGTTAACCCTAGCACCCTAACCATCACCCTACGTCTACGTAGTTGACCGTAGTGACACACTAAGGAGAACATTTAGTTCATATGAGTGTTTTAATATAAGAGGATACCACATTGTTACGCCTGACGTTCGATTGAACATAAACATGTAAAAGCTCTTGCTTCTTATCCACGTGTTCATATTGTAGCTGTGTTAACTACTCGTGAGCTAGACCAATAGACAATTCAAGCGTATCAACTATGTCAGCCATCTTTGTAACCTTTTCCAGCTCTGTCGTTTTCTGATTATCATATACATGAGATATCAATGACTTCGATTCTCCTTCAAAACGGCCGTCTTGCTCTTCCAAAGTGGCCAATGCATTCAAACAAATTTATCACCGCCTCGGGTGCGGGTGGTCGTCGGGGGGTTCGATCCCCGGTCGGGTCTTACCGATGGGGTTTTTAAATAGTATAAATGGCTGCCAGGTTGCGGGGTAAGCATTACGACTGGCTGGCTGGTGTCAGGATAAATAGACCAGTAGTACTTAAAACTTACCAAGGAATCGCCGTGATAAGACTGAAATATTGTTGAAAGCGGCGTAAAACACTAATCAATCAATTAATCTTTTTTTTTATCAATTTAATCCGATTTTTCGTCTAAGCTTTTCAAATAGTCGATAATCACGTTCAATGAAGTTTGTTCCGCTTTTTCACCACTCTAGATCTCTAAGGCAAATTTTCCCTTTACATCATTTATTTCTTACCCCCAATTTCTTTTGCTTTAATAAGATAGTTCTTAGTAGTGTCATGTGGGCTGTACCTGTCTTACTTCGGAACCACGACCTTATGACGCCATTGAGTAAGCACACAAGGTCAACTAGGTGATATCATTGACATAGAAAATGATTGGAATGTGTAACAAGGTCATTTATTATCCCTATATCTGATGGAAAGTTCAAATTTAATGACTCGTATCCGTACACGAACGGGCAGTTGCAGACAGATTGGTGTTTGGCGAACGGGACTAAACGGTTTCGTTTGTGCGACAATTCGTACGCGCGTATTAATGAAAATAAAAACAAAACGATATGAAGTTAAAGAAAAATTACCAAACAGCAATGGTTTATAGAACGTACTCGAGCGTGAGAAGAGTAAATTGTATAGTTTATCCTTATCATAAGAGACCTTTAACAAAAAGTAAAGTTTACCAAAATGCATGTGTACAGCATTTTATACCGGCTTCTTTTCCTGTTATTTATTTGTTAATATCATTTATCTTGGTACCATATATAATTTCAATTTTTCTACTCCATTTCATACGCAGAAAGTATGTGTCTTTCTTTAAAAATAGCAAAACTGGCTCGATGACGATAAATGGCACTCGAGTTAAGTTTAAGTTTGAAATTACATTTTATACGAAAATATCCATCGACAGGTTCATGCAGGGGTTGTTGGAATTCATGGTTTAACGTTGTCCCAGAGTAAGTCTCGAGATACGAACCGTCGTGAAAATAAAAAGGAGCGACGAGGAGTTGTCGGTGTGGGAAAAAAAGCTATGGAAAGACAAATCATCGTATGAAAAGAGGTCAAGATCATATTGGTCTTCCTACAAGGATCCATTATGAGGTTTGGAAAAGAGGAAAGGGATGCGTTTAAAAGAGTGTGTGCGGCGGTCAAAAACGTGATTTCGGAGGCCAGAGGAGGGAAAATATCGCTGAAAAAAAAAAAGACATCCTACATAACAAGACTTAATGCACATAGTTTACATGATTTAACAGTCTCAAGTGGACAAGGGTTAACATTTACGACACCATAACACTAGCACCTGGCTGAATACACTTATTACGCGAGTGCATATATTGGTTGAGACAAAACTGTCACTGGTGCAATGGGCTTGCGCATGCGCCGATTTAGTCGTCTTGATCGCGAATGCGTCATATTTTACCGTAAGCTCTCGGATATTTCCGTAGCAGTTCGTCACAAGACTGGTTCTCGTTCGAGTTTGTATGCGAGTAGTTTTTAGCTCACCTGTCACGTAGTGACACGGTGAGCTTTTGTGATCTCCCTTTGACCGTCGTCTGTCGTCCGTCCACAATTTAGTGTGAACACGATCAAGTCTTCATATATTATCCGATGTTTACCAAACCTATTCAGTAGCTAGATATACATGAGAGGTCGATTCCTTTCGAAAACCAGCCAGATCCATCCATGCATGACATGTAATGGCCCTTTAAAATTGGCAAAATTGCTATAATTGACCTTGTGAACAAGATAAAGTCATCATTTATTATCAGATGTTTACCAAAATACAGTAGCTAAATATACATGAGAGCTCGGTTTCTTTCGAAAACCAGCCAGATCCGTTCATGCATGACGGGATTATGGCCCTTTAAAATTGGCAAACTTGCTATAATTGACCTTGTGAACAAGATAAAGTCATCATTTATTATCAGATGTTTACCAAACTTATACAGTAGCTAAACATACATGAGAGCTCGGTTCCTTTCGTTTTTTTGTCACTTGTCCTTTACATTGGCAATATTGACACATTGTTGGATGATGCAGATATTGAAAAACAGAAATTCTACCTTTACATTCGCTCCTGGAGAAGGTCAACGACCTCTCTTTCAAGATAAAGATTCAGATTGTTCCTTAAGTGACCCACTATCAGATTCCTTCAAGTCATGTTGATTTGTCAAAAAACATGGCCGCTAGGGGGCGAGGCTATTTTGCCTTAAATGGATTGAGTGAAAACTTAATTAATTCTTCCTCTCCGAAAGTGTTTGGCCAATTTTTACATAATTTTGTAGAAATATTCCTAGGGTGACCCTCTATCAGATTCCGTTGATTGGTTGAAGACTATGACCGCCAGGGGGCGAGGCTTATAGCTAAAGTGAAACAAAATAAAATCAGGTGAGCGATATAGGGCCATCATGGCCCTCTTGTTTTATGATTAAAATGTAAATTAAAACTAAAGCTTAACGTGCACCGGCGTTAAGCTATCGGTCACCCATCCAGGCACTAACCGCGATGAACGTTGCTTAACTTTACGAAAAGGTCAACCACGCTATCTACCAACGTCGCTATAAAAGCCGGCTGAAGAAGTGATATTTATACCCGTTCCCGTTACATTTCTCTTGACTGCGAGCCGAACTCAAACAACTGAACACAAGCAGTATACCAGAGCGGAGTCTTTGTAACATCACTGGTAACCACCAGGGTTTTAATAAAAGGAAAATGGGAATATTTTCATAAATGCGAAGTTATTGTGCTACATTTTGCGATTTTAAGAATATATTAAGGGGGTAAAAGGACGCGCATGCACAGCCAAATGTTTACAATAACTTTTGGAGATCGAGGTCAACACGTTGGGAAAAGGTATTTTTGTTTTCGTTTTACGTATTTAACTACAAAACTATTGTTATCATATTGTTATCATATATATGAGCGGGTCCTGACTTTGGGATTTTTCCACAGAAACGTCGCGAGTACTGGTGAAGTCTCCAGGAAGCAGACATCGAACGTGATTAATCTAAGCCTAAGGCTTGTTTCGCAATCGATGTAAAATAAATAAGTTTAAACTAAACTAAACTATCATATATTTTTATCATATTTAAAAGCGGGTTTCGTGTTTTTCGAAACAAACATTATTTCTTTAGCCATTACATGCTGATTCCCGCGCTAACATCGAACTGATGCATCTTGCAGCAACTCTTGTAGAATGTATAAAAGGAAGTAAATTGTGGATTAAGAGCTACGGACAGTCAAATCATCGCTGTAAAAGGAATACGAGATGATATTTGTCTTTTAACAAGGACCTATTATGAGGTTTAGAAAAAAGGAAAAAAGGAAAAAAGGCCTTTAAAAGTGTGTGTGCGGCGCTCAAATGCGTATGTCAGGAGGGAAAATATCGCGGAAAAAGAGCCATGGAGCATAAAAAAGACGCAATACATTTAGTTTTGTTGTTTGCCGTTCATAATTTGGTTTAAACCGCTTTCCAACACGCATATGCATTTCGACACATTAGCGGTAGACGACTTTTTCAAATCATTGTGGCAAAAAGAGAAGTGTTCATTATGTTGAAGAGAGAACTTCATTGCAACGGGGTCAAAATGATACACCGGCAGCCTGGAATGGTTGAGCATAAGCTAAATACTGGCCTTGAGATTGCAATAGATGTCATAAACAATGGATTCGAGTTGCATGCATTAAAATTCCGTTCCATCGACTTGCGCAGACGTCTACAAAACCCAGCCCGAGTTGGGCTCATTTAACTGCTTTCACCCGCGATTGTTCATGCCTACTGTCATGAGATAGAATGAGCGGGCGGCATATTGATACATGCCATGTACATGCACCCCGCACTGTTTTCGTGTTGACTGGGTGCAGTTCCGTCAAAGTTCATTTGGAGCATTGGAGTTGTAATTTTTCGTCTAAGTCCCGAGTTTACACCCGTCGTGTTCGAGATAAAAGTGTTGGTGGTAACTTGACACGTACCGTGTGCAAGTACCCCGGCGGGCTTCCAATTGCTTTAAGTGCTTTTCGTTCGAGTCTCGGCAGCCATTCACAAAAGTAGGAATTTTAGCAGTCGCGCAGCCCAATTCCGGCTGTGTATAGATCGAGTTATAAACTTAACCAAGTAACTTTACATGTGTCAAGGGCTAGCACCAAACACTGGGTTCAAATTGCACTATATACCCTTCCATTGAATTGCTCCCACTCGCGATTTTGCAAATCGTCAGGGTCAATACTTAATTCGAGCTTTCCATAGGGTTGAAACGAGTAACTGTAATACTAAACCACACAAGGGCCTTCCAGACGGAATCATCCTATAGTTTACTTCAGTTTCCTATATGAGTCGAGTAAGTGTGTTGGAACAACCCCCGTATGTCAATAGGTGAGACATGCATGCCACTACAGTTTGATGTACAAGACCTTTACACTACAGTTTTATGTCCAAGACCGTGACACTAAAGTTTGATGTTCAAGACCTTGACACTACAGTTTGAAGTGCAAGACCTCGACACTACAAAAACTAATTGTATGCCCAAAGTTTCATACAAGAGGGCCATGATGGCCCTGGATCGCTCACCTGATTTATTTTTTGTGATTGGTTATGTTAAGCACAATAACACATTTGAGACAAAAATAGAGGCTCAGCAGCCCTCCATTGCTATCGATTTGGAAAAGTGTTATGAAGTTTTAATTTTGGTAGAAGGTGCCCCAAGGAACATTTGTGCAAAATAATTTTCAAATCGGGTCAATACTTTTGGACAAGAAGATTTTTAAAGTTTTAACAATGCACATATAAGGAAAACAAGCTTCGCCCCCTGGCGGCCATGTTTGTCAACGGATCGGACATATTTGAACAATCTTGGTAAAGGATGCCCCAAGGAACATTGGTGCAAAATAATTTTCAAATCGGGCCAGTACTTTTGGACAAGAATATTTTTAAGATTTTAACAATGCACATATAAGGAAAACAAGCTCCGCCCCCTGGCGGCCATGTTTTTCAACGGATTAGAAATATTTGAACAATCTTGGTAAAGAGTGCCCCAAGGCACATTTGTGCAAAGTAATTTTCAAATCGGGCCAGTACTTTTGGACAAGAAGATTTTTAAAGTTTTAACAATTCACATATAAGGAAAATAAGCCCCGCCCCCTGGCGGCCATGTTATTCAACGTATCGGAAATATTTGAACAATCTTGGTAGAGGGTACCCCAAGGAATATTTGTGCAAAATAATTTTCAAATCGGGTCAATACTTTTGGACAAGAAGATTTTTAAAGTTTTAACAATGCACATATAAGGAAAACAAGCTTCGCCCCATGGCGGGATTTTTAAAGTTTTAACAATGCACATATAGGGAAAACAAGCTTCGCCCCCTGGCGGCCATGTTTGTCAACGGATCGGACATATTTGAACAATCTTGGTAAAGGATGCCCAGGAACATTTGTGCAAAATAATTTTCAAATCGGGCCAGTACTTTTGGACAAGAATATTTTTAAGATTTTAACAATGCACATATAAGGGAAACAAGCTCCGCCCCCTGGCGGCCATGTTTTTCAACGGATTAGAAATATTTGAACAATCTTGGTAAAGAGTGCCCCAAGGCACATTTGTGCAAAGTAATTTTCAAATCGGGCCAGTACTTTTGGACAAGAAGATTTTTAAAGTTTTAACAATTCACATATAAGGAAAATAAGCCCCGCCCCCTGGCGGCCATGTTTTTCAACGTATCGGAAATATTTGAACAATCTTGGTAGAGGGTACCCCAAGGAATATTTCTGCAAAATGATTTTCAAATCAAGTACTTCTGGACAAGAAGATTTTTTAAGATTTGGCAATTTTCCCCTTTTCTGATGCTGCAGCAGCCAAAGTTCTACTTGGAATTAAATTCTTTGAACAACTTTGAAAGAGGACCACCCAAGGACCATTACTGTGAAGTTATTTTGAAACCTATCCTATTGGTATAGTAGGAGAAGTCAATTGCAGGACGGACAGACGACAATGACGGACGGTGAGTGATCACAAAAGCTCACCTTGCACTTCGTGCTTAGGCGAGCTAAAAATAAGCAGGCATATCTCAACGTCCATGTTGTAATTGTGTAATCGAGATGGTTGAAATGTACCGTCAAGACAGAGAATAATTACGATATTTACAAGACGCAGGTTTCATGAACTTGAAACTTGTACACTATTTTAGAGTAACTTCATAATTCAGATTTTTACCCTTTTCCCACATACAACAAATCTGCAGCAGACGAATTTGAAATCATCTTGGAAAAAATATGGAAAATCTTTTGAAAAGTGTTAACAGGAGCATTTGAAATAAGGCGAGACATCCCTATTTGGACATGGATAGAACGTCAGATTGTAAAGTTTTTAGTTTTAAAACATCTAACTACATGGTATAATGGTCCTCGACTTTAGCCATTGTGTACATATAAGTATATGCACATGGCTTAAAAGAATGCAAACAAAGGGTTTTACAGACAATTTGACGTCCATTTCTATTCCGACCAAGCATTATTGCGTAATGAAAAATCTCGTAGAGGGTAACCAAATAAACATTTCTACAATTATTTGAAAATCGGCCAAACAGTTATGAATAAACAAAAAAATACTCAATACAGTCTCGCCATTGACGACCAAGTTTTTAGAAAATCAACGTGGCCAACCCTGGTGGCCATGTTTTTCACCAAACAACATAGTTTGATAGAAACTGATAGTTTAACCCATTTCTACAAAATTATTTGAAAATCGGCAAATCAGTTTCGTCGGAGATTACGTTTTCACTTTAGTTATATAAGGAAAAACAGCTCCACTCCATGATGGCCATGTGTTTCAATCAATCAACATGTCTTGAAGGATTTCCATAGAAATTCACCGAAGGAACATCTCATAACAAGTTTTTGAAATAAGCTAGGTTTATTTCGTAGGAGAAGATTATTTAAGTGTTTACTATAGCCATCCATATAAGGCAAAACAGCCCCGCCTCTGGCTACCAAGTTTTTGACAAATGAACATGTCTTGAATGAATCTGATAGAGGGTTACTTAAAAAACATTTCCATCAAATTATCTTGAAATCGACCAAGCAGTTTAGGGGAGGACTTTTAAATGTTTGATTTCTTTCGGTTGTGGACTCTTGAATTGTTCATGGATCCGAAGCCTTTTTTTATTGAAATTCCTAGGAAACAATACCCTTTTTGTAAGACCTCCTTGGATCCTTGATGCGTGAATTTAACCTTCATATAATCGCGAAAAGATACAGAGTGTATAATCTTCTAATTATCATTTGTCCTCATACAATGTTTCATGATCCAATTAACGTAGATGGCGACTGGTACTGGATAAATCTATAGCTTCTCGAGTTAAACTTGTGGGGGATTTATAACTAGGTTTCAAGATTAAATAATTGCAAAATATGATTCCACTGTAAAAACAAGAGGGCCATGAGGCCCGGGAATCGCTGACCTGAGAATGGGCTATTTAAGACTTAACTCTTTCAGCGACAATGGCAATACCATCAAGACAAACTTTCTGACAAAATTTCAAACTGCTCAAGTCAAAAATGCGATCTCTATAGTGTTAACTAAATTATTTTTACAATTTGGCCTAATGACTTAGTTGTTGACCTGACCTGACCCATATTCGAACTTACCCTAGATATCATCAAGACAAATATTCTGACAAGATTTTCCTTAAATTTGGCCTAGTGACCTAGTTTTTGACAGGACATGACCCATATTCGAACTTGGCCTAGTTATCATCAGAACAAACTTTCTGATAAAGTTTTAAGTGTTAACAAGATTTTCCTTAAATTTGGCCTAGTGAACTAGTTTTTGACTCGACACGACCTATATTCGAACTTGACCTAGATATCATTCAGAAACATATTTCAAGCTGCTAAAGCGAAAAATGCGGCCTCCAAAGTGTTAACAAGATTTCCCTTCAATTTAGCCTAGTGACCTAGTTTTTGCACCAACATAACCCATATTGAACTTGGCTTTAGATATCATTCAGCTCAACATTCTCACCAAATGTTTAGCTGCTGAAGCTGAAGCTGCTGAAGCAAAACATGCGGTTTCTACAGTGTTAACAAGATTTCCTTTCAAGTTTCTGATCTAATATGACCCATATTCGAACTTGACCTAAATATTATTAAGACAAACATTCTGACAAAGTTTCAACATGCTCAAGCCAAACATGCGGCATCCAGAGTGTTAACAAGATTTTCATTTATAAGCTCACCTGAGCTTTGCCCAAGGTGAGTTATTGTGATCGCCTTTTGTCCGTCGCCCATCGTGCGTCGTCCGTCGACTTCTTCTTCTCAGTAACCAGTGGGTCAATTGGGATGAAACTTAATAGAAAGCATCCTCTCAATGACCTCACCAGATTTCCTTCAAATTTTTGGGATCCATGCAGAATTCTGGTTTCCATGGCAACGAAATGAAAAAAACTTCAAAATTCTTCTTCTCCCAAACTGGTTGGCAGTTTTTCAAATAATTTTGTAGAATGTTCCTTGGATGACCTTCTATGAGATTACTTCAAGCCATGTTGATTGGTCGAAAAACATGGCCGCCAGGGGGGGGGGGGGGGGGGGGGGGGCTATTTTGACTTATATGGCTATAGTGAAAACTTAAAAAATCTTCTCCTCCGAAAGTGTCAGACCGATTTTCAAATAATTTTGTAGAAATGTTCCTTGGATGACCCTCTATCAGATTCCTTCAAGCCATGTTGATTGGTAAAAAAACATGGCCACCAGGGGGGCAGGGCTATTTTGCCTTATATGGCTATAGTGAAAGCTTAAAAAATCTTCTCCTCCGAAAGTGTCGGGCTGATTTTCAAATAATTTTGTAGAAATGTTCCTAGTGTGACCCTCTATCAGATTCCTTCAAGCCATGTTGATTGGTCGAAAAACATGGCCGCCAGGGGGGGAGGGGGGGGGGGCGGGGGGGCTATTTTGCCTTATATGGCTATAGTGAAAACTTAAAAAATCTTCTCCTCCGAAAGTGTCAGGCCGATTTTCAAATAAATTTGTAGAAATGTTCCTTATGTGACCCACTTTCATATTCCTTCAAGCCATGTTGATTGGTCAAAAAACATGGCCGCCAGTGGGCAGGGCTATTTTGCCTTATATGGCTATAGTGAAAACTTAAAAAATCTTCTCCTCCAAAAGTGTCAGGCCGATTTTCAAATAATTTTGTAGAAATGTTCCTAGGGTGACCCTCTATCAGATTCCGGCAAGCCAAGTTTATTGGTCGGAAACTATGGCTGCCAGGGGGCGGGGCTTATATAGCTAAAGTGAAAAAAAAATCAGGTGAACGATTCCAGGGCCATCATGGCCCTCTTATTTTTGATCTAGTGACCTAGTTTCTGACCCCAAATGTTGCCTCTAAAATGTTAACAAGCAAATGTTGACGACAGACAAAAGGCGATCACAATAACTCACCTTGAGCACTTTGTACTCTGGTGAGCTAATAAGAATTAACACTTCAATAAACTATACAGTTGTATTTACATAAAAATAATACTTGAACATATAATTTGACAATCACCTTTCTGTTCATAAAATAAATGACTTGTTTTTTAATTAAATAACGTACTCTTTGGAATACTACTGAAAGGTAACCAAAGACGTTATTATCAGAGAAATTATTTCAAAATCAAGCACTATTTTTTTTTTTCAACTTAATTCTACATTGTTTTGATTTTCCAATCTTTGCACCATATTTAACTAAACTGGGCAATACATGGTAAAATAAAAAGAGGCAAGAAAACTCACTGAAATCACACAGAAGCGTATCTCGGAACACATGTCGCTTGACGGAAGTTGGATAAAGTGAGTAAATGGCCTGACAAAAAAATAACAAAGGGATTCACAAAACAAGAGGACCATGATGGTCCTTAATCGTTCACCCGATTTAATAATAATCTAAGTTTTCAATGTTCTTACTCTATGCATGCATGGAAAACTTCCCTTGGTGGTCATGTTTATCAATGGATCGTAATAATTTTCACAATCTATGTGCTAATATTCTAAAGTCAAGCCTTAACACTTGGACAGGTAGATTGTTTAAGTTTTTACTATATATGCGTATAAGGAAAAACAAGCCTATCCCCCTGGTGGCCATGATTTTCAAAGGATCAGACTAATTTCAACAACTTAGGTAGAGGGTCACCTTAGAAACCTTTGGGCCAAATTAGTTTCAAATCCGGCCTGTGCTTTTGTACAAGAAGATTTTTATAGTTTACACTATTATTCATGTAAGGAAAAGAAGCTCTGCCCCCTTGGCAGCTATATTTTTTAACCAATCAGAATAATTTGAACAATCTTGGTAAAAGGTTATGCAAGGAACATTTTCAAGTTGGGCCTGTACTTTTCGACAAGAAGATTTTTAAGGTTTTGACATTTTCCCCTCTATCTGATGCTGAAGCAACTATAGTTCCACATGGAATTACATTCTTTTTAACAATTTAAAAGAAAGAAACGACCAAAGTAACATTCTTATGAAGTTTGGTTTGAAATGGGCACAATAATAGCCAACAAGAGCTGTTTGCAAGACAGCATGCTCGTTTTTTTGGCCATTTGATACTATAGACAACAGTTGCTACTGCGATAGTGGCTTGATAGTATAGTACGATAAATCAAGTTGGATAAGTTATGTTTGAATAGCATCTGCTAGCTGTTTGTGAGAAAAGGCCTTGCATGCAAAACTTTTAACCCAAATTTCTAAATTCAAAAAAAGCCATAATTTATAATAAATTCATTCAGGAGTTACCTTACCTGATTGTTTGATACCTGTAAAGAATATATTGAAGTTTTAAAAGGACTGAATCCCATATGAGAAAAAAGCGAAATTTTTTTTTATTAAACATTGCTATTACCTTGATGTTTTTGCATGTAAGGCATTGAGATTTGCTGACTGATGTACTACAATATATGCACACTATTATTATTGCGGAGATTTTTCGTTATTTTGCATTTTAAAATCTACTGGGTTAGTAACCCAGTAAATCTAAAAATATCGCTGTATATTTATCACGTTATCACTACAACCGAATTGACAATCTCCTTCCCAGAGTTGTTGTTCCTTACACTCACGCATACATGAATGTAATGAGTCGATAGTGTTAGAGAATGCCGAATTGAATCCACAAATTCAAATGAGCAAGAGGAAATTCCACGGTATTTTTAAACGGGAACGGTTTTTTAACTGCTTATTTCCTATGAAATAATGAAAAACAAGACTTGTACGACCTTCTACAACATTACGTTACATATCTATAGACGTATTTTGGATTAATTAGAATAAGTAATTTATTGGAAGGACCCACTTTGTTACTGGAAGGAACAAACTGTCACATAAAGCAATATTATCATAAATGTTTAACCCTAACATCTGCAAACAAGTAACCAAACCTGTGGAGAAAACTCCAATAAAACTGCTTGAAAAATACAGATATTATTTAAATGATTGTTATAAGATAAACACACACACATTGACTATGTTATTGGAAGGACAAACCATGTCATTTGATGGGGAAAAAAATCAAGTGATAAATAGGATGTTATAAATGCTGCATATGAAAACATTGACTAGATTTTAAGCTGCACATTTGTGAATTAAATAAGAGAGACAAACACTATCGAGTCCTTTACCAAGGAAAAAATGATTTATGTCTAAATCTGTAAAGCACAAATATGTTTATGTTACTGCAAGGACTTACTTGCTTTATAATTATGCAGTAGATATACATGTTTATTCAATGTGGTCAGCTGAAATATATATAAATGTACTATGACCAAACTATTAATGATAATTAATCTTAGAGTTAACCCCATCTCCCATCAATTGGCTTTTGAGGTCTGCAGAATATGGCATTTGAAAACAGTGACAAAAGGAGAAATTGCTCATAATGAGCAAGTTGTCCATTTGCAGCAATATACTGGACTCAATTTATTGATCTAAACGTCTTTTAGAAAGGGTATTCTCAATGTTTGCCCTCATGTTTTCAAATTTATTTGCTGCAGACTTGTTTCATGAGGGAGAGGATTAAAAAGTAACTATCTAAACTGCAGCTGCAATGGCGCTTTTCAATTTGTCAACATACAACACATCTTCTTTGAAACATCATGTCTTTAATAGTACTTAACTTTATTCCTCTTATGCAATTTTAAAGCGACTGAAATCCAGATGGCACGAAAGAAACACACTCGAATTCGCCCTAAATGTTATTCTTTATGTTATCCAAGTAAAACCAGGGTAGAAAATGTATCGTTTTTTATCAATAAAGTGAACTTGAGTCATTTTTAATTGTCCTGATGAAGGGGTTTCCTATTTAAAAATACCACGGAATCCTTCAGACGGGCACCTTGCAACGATCACGTAATATAACTGTATAACGGTTCACTATGACCATCCTCGGTACCCAGGCTATTCATAACATATATGATACCCTGGGCAAATTGGCTAGCGAAACTTCGTAAAGCGTGCACCACGATTTTCTCCGTATCTACGAGGGGTGTTCGGAAAGTTTCGGGACAAGTGCCGTAACATTCTTTTTTTTTAAATATGTGTACACAATTCTTTCAACATACATAGCTCTATATAACTAGCGTCTTATTTTAATTTTGTAATTTTGCTTTTGAAAATGAATAAATGGTATATAAAGCTATGTATGTTTAAAGAATTGTGCTACAATTATTAAAAAACAAGAGTTGTCGGAGGACAATATAGCTCGCCTATCAGGGCCATCGTATATCAGGGCCTACTTCAGAACAGTTAAAGTATTAGGTAAAGTCGCACAGTATCACCTATTGCAAGATAATACACCTTTTCAATACTTTTGACAAAAATTCTAAGTTCAACTAGAATGGAGTGCTCCCCGGAGCACGTGTGTCACCTGCCGGCGCCTTGTCAGAAAATTTTAATTTTTGATAGAAAAGGGGCAATAACTCTGATATAAAAAATATTTGGATTATCCCCCTTTTGTGAACCCATCACAAAAATTGATATAAACATTTGTCAGAAGTTTCAATCCAATCCTTTGAGCAGAAAAAAAGTAATTTGAATATTTGACAGAAAAGGGGCAATAACTCTGATATAAAAATATTTGAATTATCCCCCTTTTGTGAACCCATCATACACATTGATATAAACATTTGTCAGAAGTTTCAATCAAATCCTTTGAGTAGATTAAATTTTTGACAGAAAAGGGCCAATAACTCTGATATAAAAATATTTGGATTATCCCCCTTTTTGTGAACCCATCATACACATTGATATAAACATTTGTCAGAAGTTTCAATCCAATCCTTTGAGTAGAAAAAAAGTTATTTGAAAATTTAAATTTTTGACAGAAAAGGGGCAATAACTCTGATATAAAATTATTTGGATTATCGCCCTTTTGTGAACCAATCACACACATTGATAAAAACATTTGTCAGAAGTTTCAATCTAATCCATTGAGTAGAACAAAAGTTATTTGAAAACGTGATGAAAAAAGTGTGACGGACAGACAGACAGACGCCGGATAAAAAAAAAAATAGACAGACAGACGTCGAATAAAAAAAAAAGTAACATTTGTCAGAAGTTTCAATCCAATCCTTCGGGTAGAAAAAAAGTTATTTGAAAATTTAATTTTTTGACAGAAAAGGGGCAATAACTCTGATATAAAATTATTTGGATTATCCCCCTTTTGTGAACCAATCACACACATTGATATAAACATTTGTCAGAAGTTTCAATCTAATCCTTTGAGTAGAAAAAAAGTTATTTGAAAACGTGACGAAAAAGTTAGATTTTTTGACAGAAAAGGGGCAATAACTCTGATATAACTAGACCTTGACCCAGGGTCAGGACGGGTGTAGTGGGGTGCATAGATGGACCAATAGTTCCTAAATGTATAAACTAAATATGAAAGCAATCAATGTCATAATAGTGAATGCAGTGATATGTTAAACGTTAAACGCAAACCTTAAACCTTGTAACTGAACCAAGTAGAAATGACCTTGACCTTGACCCAGGTACAGGACGGGTGTAGTGGTGTGCGCAGATGGATGACCAATAGTTCCTAAATGTATAAACTAAATATGAAAGCAATCAATGTCATAATAGTGACTGCAGAGTGATATGTTAAACGTTAAACGCAAACCTTAAACCTTGTAACTGAACCAAGTAGAAATGACCTTGACCTTGACCCAGGGTCAGAACGGGTGTAGTGGTGTGCGTAGATGGATGACCAATAGTTCCTAAATGTATAAACTAAATATGAAAGCAATCAATGTCATAATAGTGAATGCAGAGTGATATGTTGAACGTTAAACGCAAACCTTAAACCTTGTAACTGAACCAAGTAGAACCAAGTAGAAATGACGTTGACCTTCACCCAGGGTCAGGACGGGTGTAGTGGTGTGCGTAGATGGATGACAAATGGTTCCTAAAGGTATAAACCCTTAAAACCCAAATGAAAACCTTAAACACAAACCTTAAACCTAGGTGTCTACGCCACCGCCGACGGTGCCGACGGTGCCGACGGTGCCGACGGTGCCGACGCCGGGGGTAACACATAAGCTCTCCTGTACTTCGTACTGGCGAGCTAATAAGAATGTTAAGGCACTTGTCCCGATACTTTCCGAACACCCCTCGTACACTGTTATTACTGTACATCGCGTAAAATTTGTAGCATGCAACCAATCAAGCGGCTGGATTTCACCTCATGAATTGTTCATGACTACGAAGTTTCGCTAGCCAATTTGCCCAGGGTATCATATATGTTATGAATAGCCTGGGTTCCGAGGATGCACTATGACAGGCTTGTACACTTATACACAATTCACACGTTTGGCGGAGTCGAACGACAGTAATCATAGAGATTTGTTTGTGATTGCATGAGCTCCTCGTGATTTTGCATAAAACCTTCATGGTATAAAAAGGTTTCATTTAATGCGCATGCGTCCTATCGGTCATGTGACGACTCTTCAATTCACGTGACGACTTTTCAAGTCACGTGATGAATGAGATTAGAAGCATCGAAAGCTATTTATAAACTTACCCCGTTACTGACAGGGTAGAATTTGCGATGGAAAAAGTATCGATAACAAGAAAATCTCACCGATTATAGGGGTATATAATATGTCAGTTATCATATTTGAATGCCCCAAATACAAAAATAACATTTATTTTCTTAAAATTGGAAATTTTATTTTTTTTCGACAGTTAGGTATCTGGAGTTCAGTCGCTTTAAGAGTCTCCTGCTTCAAAACCCTCTGGCAAAGAAAGTTGGCATAACTGGGCACTTAATTACAGAATCACAAACATTGTGATTAAAGGCGAAACTGCTCATTTCATCTATTCCCACAATGTGTTCAACAATCGTCTGCATCATATACATATAATGTTTTGTTCCTGCTGTAATGTGTACCGGGTCCTTCACGGAGTTAAGCAATCGCGGGTTACCCATCCATGCCCTAACCGCGATGTACGTTGCTTAACTTTGTGAAAAAGTCAATTACAATTTTCGCTATAAAACCCGGCTTTCACGTCAAGGCCGTAGAAGTGGAATGTTTACCTATACGCATTACACTGTAAACAAATGACATCAAATATATTGCTTTAAATTAGGTTCATTTTCTGGGAATGACGTAACAGTAACATATAAGAAATTATGTTTGTTTATTTCTTGCAATGATGTAACGGCACTAAAAGGGCCTTTTGGTGTATTGCCCACCATTATATTTACATCATCATATTCACTTGCAATCTAGGAGTGCATGCTCAAAATTGTCCTATTCTTTGTCTACTCTTCTGTGTATCTTCTGTCCAATTTTCACTCTGTGAGATCTTCTCATCTTCTTTGTCTATATAACCATTTTTCTTATCTGTGTCACACTTTTCTGTCCCTTTGGTGCTTTAAGAATGCTTGATTAATCGTACATTGGTCAAATGCCCATACTGATACTGGACTTATTCTTTGTCAGTGACAGGACATATTTCTTGTACAATTTTCGGTTAAGGTCAACTCCACAGTCATGTCTGTACCTTTCTCTACCATTCTGAAGATACTTTTGTCTCTTTTCGAGATCTGTGTCTCGTCTAACACTAAACTTACCATTGTCTTTCCTCGTTTGACATTGTCATTTTCTGAAAAATAAATAGTTATCAATAAAGGTTCGAAATATTAATTTGCTATTGGTCATTTCAGAAATTTAAAATAGAATACATGAATACAATCCTTTCATTTTAAGGCAATTTGTATATCTAGTTAACCTTTTAGATAAATAACAGATAAATATGTTAAAGAGTTGCCTGATTCAATAAAGATTGACGAAAACTGTTATTTCTTGAAGGAACTATTAAAATTGGTTGAAAACATTGTGACAAAAGTGTAAACTTCATATGAGCAATTTCTCCTTTTGTCATTATGATTATTATGAGGTCTGCATCAATGAAAGGGTTGAAACCAATGTACTTGAATTCAATGAACCAGACAGTATTTAACCTTTTCTTTGAAGGCAATTATAAGAGGCGTCTGCTAAAAAATAAAAAGTCTGGAAAAAAAGTTGTCATAGCTTGACTTTTGGATGTAAGATTTCGTCTTAATATGCGAAGGGGTAATAAAATGTCCTTTCAATAACATACTGCAATCCTTCCAATAACGAACATTTGAGATTAAGTAATTCGTATATAAACATCAGAAAGTTTTCCCTTTTTACCTATAATCTATAACTGTACATCTATGTGAACTATGTGTATACGTTTTAAGTAATAATTCTACAATATGATCATCGAATGTAAGATTTGGCTTTATTATCTCCTTGCAATAACGATTTTCGTACTTGCAATAACAAAAGAGTCCGCTATTTAAAGGACCGTTATTGGAAGGACCCACACATGTGTTTAAATCAATTTATCAACTAACAATAAAAGGGAAACAACTATAACCATAGTGAATCGGGAATGCTTGACATTTTCTTACTGTAGCATCATACAAATATTTCTTGCTGGTCAGTGGTATGCTTGCAAAAGTGTTACATAAAGGACAACTTTTAAAATTATGCCATCAGTTACTCAGCAACTTCTTCAAATATTTCCCTCCACACAATGTTCATCGTCATGAATCACCCTGGCTGCCATCTTTGAAATATTGTACCTTCTTTTGAAGAGTCACTTATTTGTAAATAACCCTAGTGTTATTTAAAGGACAACATAATACGGAATCTAGGGACAGACTTTAAACATATATTTTTTTTTAGCTAACACTAATAATTGCAGTCATAATAGATCGTAAAATGCTTTATAATATGTGATAAATAGCTGTAAAGAAGAAATTTTACCTCAGACTAGTTCATACATTTAATAATAAAGTCTTGAATGCAAAATTTCAATTTGGGGACAAGCAAAAATACACATTTTTGGGTATTACAACAGGTCAAACTCAGTAATTCCCCTTATTCGATATAGAAAAAAACAGATGATCGATGGCGTTCGCTCCGCAGCGATTTTGTTGTCAAACATGTTTTCAAAGTAATGTGCTTCTGATTTTGCGTCGGTTTTCATGTACACGTATAATATTGTATAATCACACCTAGAGTGTATGCTTTACGGATGGTTAACCCGAACCTATCCGGCATTCAGTGAAACAGTGTGGTAGCTCACGGTTGACAATCCACCTTCCTGTAACTGTACAGTAACTGTTATGTGTCATTATCCAAACTGATTCCGACCAAAACAATGTGCAAGTTTGACAGATAAAGAAATGACTATGAAATATAATCAAAAACATTGCAAGAAAAGTAGGAATTGCTCATTTGTACATAATATGGAATGTTCATTGTCATCTTGTTGAACAAAGTGGGAAAAGGAGAATGTAAACTTTCTTCACAATTAATTCCTTTTCCACAGCGGTGTCTTCAAAGGTCATTCGTAAAGTCCTTTGAATCTTGTAGAGGGTTCACCCACTTCATGCATAATGATAACTACAGCTCAATTCTCCTAATTTAAGGGTCATCAGTATACAATTATGACTTACTTTGATGCTAATGAGTTTAGATACTGCAAGAAGAACAGTAATTTTCTGAATTGTCATTGTCAAAGTGAACAATAAACATCCAGTGCGTGTTACTTGCAGTGTTTCAAACAAAGACCAAGAACAGTATAATTATGTATCACATATTTATGGAAGCGTCCTAGTGCCACAGTCTGTAATATTTTTGATAGATATTATCTCCTAATTAGGAGATATTAAGTCATGATTAGGAGATACTAAGTCATAATTAGGAGATAATATCCCCTTATTAGGAGATACTAAGTCCTAATTAGGAGATACTATGTCATAATTAGGAGATACTAAGTCATATTTAGGAGAAACTAACCCCTAATTAGGAGATACTATGTCATAATTAGGAGATACTAACTCCTAGTTAGGAGATACTAAGGCATAATGAGGAGATACTAAGTCCTAACTAGGAGATACCACATATGATTCCACATTTTGGTAAAAAAATAAAATTGACACTCAATTACTTCTTGTGCTTTCAAACATGGATGCCCTCTTCAGTGAACTAATTTAGGAACCATAATTCACTGACTGATTATGTTACATAAAATATTACCTTGTTTATCAACTAGCGTTATGGACGACATGATACTCTTCAGCATCGGTACTGTCAGATAGGATAATGTGGCCGGAACGGAAACAGAAATAAATAAAGAATGATACTAATCTTAATTCGTATGTCTTAATGCCTCTGCTGTGAATAAAACTCTGGAAACGGACAAGCTCTTGTTATGTTTTACCGCGAATGCAACATTATCGTCATTCGATTCAATTTTTTTAATTTTTCTGACAGGTGTACGCATTGGCACGAACGCCAATGCGTACACTTCGTCAGAAATATGGAAAAAATAAAAGGTTCAAATATGCAATCAAGACTGAAGGCTGAGGGGGGTATGAAGAATGAGTATCAGCCTGCCACTTCGTGCCGTTTGGTTAGAACCGCCTCGGTGGTGTTATGGTTATGATGTCCGCCTCGAGAGCGGGCGACCAGTGTTTATTCCCCGGTCGAGTCTTACCAAAGGCTTGAAAGTGGTAGTAGTTATTTCTCTCCATGGTGCTAAGTGTTACAGACGCGTGACCTGGCGTAAGGATAAGCTTCAAATCAGCACTGATAATTTACACAGGAAACGCCGTAAAATACTGTTTATGGCAATGTATCATTTCCCAAAGACAGTTGTAAACGTCACCTGTTTTATCGAAAGAGTAGACACTTACATGTTAAAATTGTTATCAAACTGCCGCCGTTAGTTACAGGTTTGATACGTCTGAAAATAAGCCAACATGCATGTACATCTTTTATATATAGTTTAGTTAATTTATTCAACGAACCATGTGGCAACAAGTTACAAGTTACAAAAACACAAACATTAAACATACAAGAAACTAGAGATTGCTTTTTTGAAAAAGCGCTTGTCTCTCCTTTTGTGTGGTCATAGGTGAGGAAAAGAAATGATGGAGATGAATTTTGTAGTTTTGGACTGGAGATGAACCAACAGTGACAATCCTCAGTTATTGAGCGGAAACCATTTTTCAGCTGAAGGTTACCATGACCTTGGCCCCTTTGACCTAGTGACCTCAACATCAATAGGGGTCATGTGCTGGTGGTGACCAACCTGCACACTAAGTATGAAGTTCCTGGGCCCAAGCAATCTTTAGTAATTGAGCGGAAACCTTTTTTCAGTCCAAGGTCACCGCGACCTTGACCTTTAAACTACTGACATCAAAATCAATAGGGGTCATCTACTGGTGGTGACCAACCTGCACACCAAGTATTAACTTCCTTGGCCAAAGCATTCTACAGTTACTAAGCAAAAACAATTTGTCAGCTCATTGTTACCGTGACCTTGACCTTTGACATTATGATCTCAAAATCAAACAGGGTCATCTATTGGTTGGGACCAACCTGCACACCAGGTATGAAGTTCCTCGACACAAGCATTCTTTAGTTATTGAGCGGAAACCATTTTTCAGCTGAAGGTAACCATGACCTTGACCTTTGACATAGTGACCTCAAAATCAATGGGGGTCATCTGCTGGTGGTGACCAACCTGCACACTATGTATTAACTTCCATGGCCAAAGAATTCTACAGTTATTAAGCAAAAACAGTTTTTCAGCTCATTGTCAGTAACCTTTCAGCTCAAGGTCATTGTGACCTTGACTTTGACCTCAAAATCAAACAATATCAATAAAGGTCTTCTACTGGGTATGGCCAACCTGCATACCGAGTATGGAGTTCCTCGGCCCAAGCGTTCTTCAGTTATTGAGAGGAAACCATCTTTTTACCTCACAAGGTCACCATGACCTTGACCTTTGACCTTCTGACATTAAAATCAATAGGGGTCAGCTACTGGTCACAACCAACCTATATACCAAGTATGAAGTTCCCACACCCAAGCGTTCTTCAGTTATTGAGCGGAAACAAGTGTGACAGACGGAAGGACGGACGGAATGACGGACGGAAGGAACGGGCAAAAACAATATGTCACCCCCATGTATGGGGGAGACATAATAACACGTGAAACATGGCAGTATGTCATTTTTTTTAAAACAAACATATATCTAGTAGCACATGCACGCTTTCAGAGCACTAGATGAGGAGCATAATTCATGTTTTTAAATCAGTATCAGAACTCCGAACAATTTGGTGTGCTTTCTCAAAAGACCAAGGTCTGAAAGAATATGGAGCGTCTTCCTATCATACGCCTACTTAATATCAACGAGCTTTATCATCGGAATTAACCGTGCATCCGTGATCTAAGTACATCCATGATCTGCATCCGTGATCTAAGTGCACCTTGCAAGATACGTATTGTATCCTGTGATTGTTCTTTTCCTGCAATGTTCGATTTACAACCACATTAACAAACAGGGAAGACCAGGATATGTCTATACATAAACGTCCAGTCATTATTTGCTCTATTTCGCCAGCTATTCAATTAGTGGATCAATGGACGAGAGCCTAGCCCCGGTGGCTTAATCGGTAGCGACGCGGGCTGTCAATATAGAGTTGTGAGTTAGAACTCCAGCTCATCCTAAATTCTTTCCGACGTTTGACAAAAGTCACTGTGACTCGCGTCATTCGTTTTCCACCAATGGGCTTATAGTCTATGTGGAAAACCAGCCAGTTGCGCTGAAAGTATGGTGTGGGAAAGCCAGTAAACGCATGAGTAGGTGAACTGTGCGCCGTGATATGACTGCAAAATGGTCAATATGTCATAGGGCTAGACCATATCTGAAATCACGGAAAATGTTCTACTGAATGAGTTTTTGTCGATTTTTTAAGTATGATTTTGTCGTAAAACTCGTTCGTAATTATTGATTCATTTTCGATATAACGATTAATACTGGTATACATCTACACACGATGTTGTACATTTGCCATCTTGCACTTTTTTCTTGTACTTCTGCGTACAGTTTATAGATTGGGTCGGTATGGTTTGTTTCCTCACATCCTTGCTGCGCGTCTGTGTCCGAGATATTCACAAATACATTTAATTTTAACATAGTATTGAATCCATTCTGAAACAATATATATCATCATACCTTGACTAAAATAGTACAAGGCCAACACAACGCCTTTAAGATAAAATCGCCAGTTAAACGTTTCTACTATTAATTAATAGCGAACACTGAAAGCGTGCAACGCACACAGCGTTGAAAGGGTGTGTTCCCGACTCGTCGACTCGTACATATTAACTCAGTGCTGTGTACTTATTGGTAGACTTGCGCATGCGCAGAGGCTGCCATAGTCATAGTGAGTTTGAAGTCACGTGATGTATATGCCCTTCACCACCAACAATTAAGTGCAATTTTTTGTTTGACTAATTTACGAATGCTCACACAAGCAAACATAGAGTAACGAAAAAAAATCCGATTATTCAAGCTTATAATAGAAAATAACAAGTCTTGTAAGTGTAAATATCATATTTAAAGTGTACACAATTATTTAGATATCACTACGCCAATATACATGTAGCACTGCACCGCGCAATTACCCTTTGTAAATTGTAACCCTTTTTTCCCTCTCGGCAGAGATGTAAACATCCACTCGCCCGCTAGCATAAGCGAGTGGAATGAAGGATCGGCTAGTACGAAATTCTAGGCGCTAGTCCATACATATTCGTTCATGTCCTTATTCATAAAGATAGTATGCATTGCTAAGCCTCTTCTCTCTCTTTCTCTCAGTCCATCTATTCCTTCGACAACGATTAACGATGACTTTTGCATTTTGGATAGGTGCTTTCGACAAGGTCCGCGTCTAAAGAAACAAATTTCATCAAATGATTTGAGCGCTTTAAATCACTTGTTTATAAAGCGTTTAGAATACTTTGATTATAATAGGCAGAACGAATAACGAATAAATCTTGCAAGAAATCGATCATTTCTTTCGGCCAAAATCAGGTAAATGACCCGCGGATATTGGTTGTTACAACATAACTGATTCATCCTTTTATTCTAAATTTGTATTACACAGTTCAAAATTAGATTTTGACAGTTTGTTCGTTATGATTTTGACGCGATTCAAGATTTTGACGCGATTATTTCGTTCATAGAGTTGATTACTAACAGATGACTAAGTTGATGATGGAAAGAACATTAACAAGGTAAGTTAAGCTAAAACATGCACAGGCAGGCGAGTGTTTCATTAGGATAAGTGCAACACTCAATTCCCAATCCTGCTTGCCCTTTAACAAATCACAACCCACCCCACAATATAAAAACTCTGCAGCAGACGAATTAAAAAAGATCTGAGCAAAGATACAGAAAATCACATTTATTGGAAGTGTAATCATTGAATATAGTTGAAAACATTGTTGCAAAAGGAGAAAGCTTGTTATGAGCAATTTCTTCTTCTGCATCAATGTTTTCAAAAGTCGTCGGCTGCAATTACGTATGCAAGTGGGAAAGGTTTAAATAAGAAACACTTTTTCAAATGATAGTCAGTTGGCTATTCTAGTATATAATCTGTCTTAAATAATAATGACAAAACTTTCAAAAAACAAGAAAAATATTTTTTACAATTTAATTGAAAACATATTTAATCAAAGTTGGGAAAGTTGTCCCTTTCCGTGCTTTTTTTATGAGAGTTCAAATCACAAGCAAAACTTATGGCACAGAGTTGACAAATAACACATTGACACAATTTCAGATTTAGGCTTTGTTTCTGTCAAACTGCTGAAGAAGACAACACTGAGACACACATTTTGATTAAAAGTTTATTTAAAAAAAGGAATAATTTTATTTATGGTAAACAACATTACAATGATGGTGTAGAAAATACATGTCAACAATACATTTTTCAATTTGTACATTCATTGCACAGACCAAATCTTAGCAAGTTTGAAATTATGAACCTCTCAGCACATTTTGTTCTCAATTCATTACTTCTTGGCAGGATTTTACTGCTAAAATTGATGATTTTTTTTATTTTTGGCCGGATTGCTCTAGCAATTCCGGTCTATAGATTGGCGATGTCTGTCTCTCCGTCTGTCTGTTCGTCAACATTTTGGTTAAAGTTTCAGGTTGAGGCAAAATCTCAGCACTGGAAAGGGTTACACACTTGAAACTTTGCCTGAAGGTAACCAGTAACAAGTTATATTGATTTATATGGTTACTTTGACCTTGACCTTGGTTTGTCAATTTTCAAGGTCAAATTGCCGACAATCCGGCGTTACAGTCTTCAGCAGTTTCTTGTTAAATATGACATAAGAAAGCCTTCCCTCAACATTTTGAAAACACCCTCAGAAATCACCAGAATGCACCATGTTGCGTCCAGGATTTCAATTTTCTTTTTAAACATCAAGTCAAGGGTAAAATATGATAACTTAAGTGAAAGTTTCAGTTGTTTCATTGGAGCGCCACAGGGGGACTGTATGTCACCATTTATTTGCGCAATGTATGTAAATGACTTAGAGGACTACATGTCTCTAAATGAATTTGACGGCGTGGATATGGGCATGTTGAAATTGTTTTTACTACTATACGCGGACGATATAGTTTTATTTGCAGAAAGTGAGTGCAGTTTACAAAATGGGCTTGAAATACGTTTTAGTTATTGCGAAAAATGGAAATTATCAGTAAAGGTAAAGAAAACAAACGTTATGATATTTAGAAAAAATGGAAAAATATCGAAAAAAGTAGTTTTTAAATACAACGGTAATCCATTAGAAATAGTGAAACAATTTACATATTTATTGCATATCATTTTCTTCAGGAGGGTCCTTTCAACAAACTTTTGACTATATAGAAGGACAAGCTTTAAAAGCAGTTCTTGCATTAAAACAATATCTAACAGTATTCAAAAATATCACCATTAGTCATACACTTGAACTTTTTGATAAGCTTATACCAAATTACGGGGTCAAGGTATGGGGCTTCAGTGAGGCTATAACGCGCAGAAAGGCTGCATACTAGATTTTGTAAGCAACTACTACACGTCAAAAGTCAGACTCCTAATAATTTTATATACGGTGAATTGGAAGTTACAACGCCTTTCTTTGATGATTAAATACTGGTTAAAAGTCACGAGAACAGACGAACGCAAATACATAAAGGCAATCAATATGCAAACAAATGTTTAATGATATAAATGAAAATAATGAAAATTGGGCATCAAAGGTTAAATATATATTGAATAGTTTTGGTTTTAGTTATGTATGGATGAATCAAGGTGTCAAAAACATTAACGCTTTCATAAAAATATTTAAACAAAGGGTAAAATATATTTTTTATCCAAAACGGGGATGCCGATCTAAGTCAAACCTCTAAAACTAAAACATATATTCTATTCAAATCCTTTGATTTTAAGATGTATTTAGTCAACATAAAAATAAAGAAATATAGATTTGTATTAACAAAATTTAGACTTTCAAGTCACCAACTGGAAATTGAAACTGGAAGAGGGAAACAACCAGTTAACTGGCCAAATATAAATAAATTTCAAATGTTAATGAAATCAGAGCAAAGATCTATGTTATGCAAATTGTCCAAATATATTTACTTAGCGAATCTTAAAAGAGATGGTGAAACTTAATTTTATCATGTTTTTCTCCAGAGACATATAAACACATGTGTTTATATGTCTCTGTTTTCTCTTATGTAAAATTGTAATAAATATGTATTGTAATATAAACCGCCAAAGGTATTGTAAATTTTGGCGACAACATGTATTTGCTATATGCCAATAAAATATATTGAATTGAATTGAATTGTTAAGACTCCTATATCAGACCGTAAATGCAAATTATGTAACACAATAGAAGACAAATTTCATTTTTTACTTGAATGTCCATTAACACTTTTCCACATGCAGACGCATTTCGACGCAAAAGCAGCAGACGACTTTTGAAAACATTGTGGCCAAAGATGAAATTGCTCATGATGAGCAGTTTCTCCTTTGGCCACCATGTTTTAAACTTTAGTTAACAATTAAGTTATCTTTTATGGCCATTTTTCAGGTTTTTGTCACAATGTTTTCAAAGTCGTCTGCTGCAGATTTGTTGTATGGGGGAAAGGGTTAAACAATGATCTAAGACAAATATATATAAGAAAATATTATTGGTCTAGACCAAACATTCCTAAATTCATCGAACTCTTAACAAGCAATAACCAGAAAACATTATCCAAATAATGCATTTTTCTATATAAAAGAATGAAGTCACTTGTATAATTATCTCATTTAAAATGTATGTATTTTATTGTTGTTAACTGTTTTTCAAAATGTAAAAACTAAATATGTATATATGTGTGTGAAATGTTTATCAAAGTTTATTCCCATTTTCGAGATTTTCATTTTAGTCCTATTCTTCTACGATACAGGGATAATGATTTTAAAACATTCCGAACCGAATGATATTTTCGAAGTAGGGGTCAATTAACTTTCACTATCCCAACAAGAAATGATGATCTTGGAACCATTTCATTCTGGCCTGATGCATCATTTCTTGTCTGCCATGGTGGGGATTTATTTAAAATAAATATTCATATATGCACTTCTGTATCTCTTCTTAAACGATCGCAATTCTACCTTCTGTACTTTCAGTACTTTGATGTAGATATATGTTTTTATTAGGTGGAACAGTGAATGTACCCACTCTTGTCATTATCGTTTTTTCTTAACAGTGACAAATAGGCCCATAGTGGCGGGTGTTTTGCCATTATTATACCCCCAGATACATAGTATATGGGGGCTATATAGGAGTCACGCTTGTTGGTCGGAACAGTGAATGTACCCACTCTTGTCATTATCGTTTTTTCTTAACAGTGACAAATAGGCCCATAGTGGCGGGTGTTTTGCCATTATTATACCCCCAGATACATAGTATATGGGGGCTATATAGGAGTCACGCTTGTTGGTCGGTCCGTTGGTCTGTAGACATTTCTTGTGATCACTATTTCTCAGCAACCCTTGGTCAGAATTCAATATAACTTCACAAGAATGATTGATACCAAGCCTAGTTGTGCATATTGTCGGCATGTTGCACTGGAATTATTTTTAAATGAGTTATTGCCCCTTGAATTTCTCATACATATGTATATTGTCGACATTTCTTGTGAACACTATTTCTCAGCAACCCTTAATAAGAATTCAATATAACTTCACAAGAATAATTGATACCAAGCCTAGTTGTATATATTGTCGGGGTGTTGCACTGGAATGATTTCTAAATGAGTTATGGCCCCTTGAATTTCTCATACATATGTATATTGTCAGGCACCAGCTGGGGGTATTCATCACCTTCAGTGATATTTCTAGTTTTGTTTTGTTATACACATGTCACTGTAATAAAAGATTTACTTACTTACTTATTAACACCTATCACTAGTCCGGGATTAAGGGGGGGTACCTTAAGGGGTATATAACTATAAATTAAAATCAATATATTTGATTTAAAGGATAGACGGTAAATGCATAATCAATTGTTTAGGGAAATTTAAAATATGATTTTCTAGTCATTATTAATTAAGTTCAAACTGTCAATATATCTAAATGATAGACGATAATTGATCAGATTGATTACAATACTAATCTGTTCTTTAATTGATATTAATTAAGGGGTATATAACTATAAATTAAAATCAATATATTTGATTTAAAGGATAGACGGAATTTAAATGCATAATCAATTGTTTAGGGAAATTTAAAATATGATTTTCTAGTCATTATTAATTAAGTTCAAACTGTCAATATATCTAAATGATAGACGATAATTGATCAGATTGATTACAATACTAATCTGTTCTTTAATTGATGTTAATAAAGTTAAAACCGTTAGAAACATACGAATAACTATGAGCAACGGAAAGGACACAAAGTCAAATTTGTAGGTGAGAAACTGTTTGTTATTAACGGTAGTGAGTACAAGTCCGCCTTAGCATAGAGACGTCTGTATTTTGCGGAACAGAACAAGCGATGGGGCGCCAGACAGGGAATATCTGTTTCCATACTTATATATTGTACCTGCGGTTTAATAAACACGTAGTAATATCTGGTTCAGGAGGGGTTAACTGTCTCTTTTATGAGATGATATAAATATATAAATAATAAATCAAAGTTGTGTCTTTACTCACTAATGTATGTCTTTACTGTCATACGATAGAAATATCTATCATGTGCGGAGTTAAATCTAAAACTCTGTGAAAGCTAGTTAGGAATAATCGGCAGATATTCATTAAGACCTGGTCAAACTAGAATGCAACTATATATATATACAGTTTAACCCTTTCCCTCTTACGACAATTCTGCAGCAAACGACTTTGAACATATTTTGTCCAAAAAAAGAAAATCTCTACAATTGAATAGATAACCTATGAATAAAAATGGAAAACATTGTCACAAGAGGAGAAATTTCTCGTTTTGAGCAATTTCTTCTTTTGTCACTATGTTTTCAAAAAGCCGTCTGCTGTAGAGGCGTCAGAAAGCGTCTATATGAGGCAAAGGGTTAACTCGCTTGAAAATAGATGTTTTATGCTTTGGTTCCGTTCCGTTCCGTAATTGTTATAACGACCACTTTCAATGTTTAATTCATCCGACGTGCAGCAATCCTGCCTCTGCTTCCCTTAGCAAATTAAGAAAATGACCCAGCACTCCCACACGAACTCATTTACATCCATCCAGATGTTCAAAGACATTCAGAACGCAAATGATATTGAGATAATACAGAGAGCTGTCGGTGGATCAACTCGCCTACGTGCAAAGCGGTACCAGACTATTGATCGTAAATGAAGTATCCCGAAAGAGAGGTATGAAACTGGTGTTCTGGAGTCGATGGCTTATGCTAACTTTGCATCTCAGCTCATTTACTTGAATTGAAACTAACAGTGACGTTTTAGGTGCAGATATAAAACGTGAATTAGTCTTCTGTTACTATTACGTTGTTCGTGTGATTATATGTCGTTTTCTAATATGTTGATTAATAGTGCTGACACAGATCAGACTGCATAGTTTGAATACAAATAAATGCGATAAGTGCAGCAAAAGATCAACTTGCAAGTGTGTGCATGCTAATTTTAGGTTACATTTTTCTCAAATGTTTTAAATTCCGCATTCTCAGGGAAAATCTGCATGTAAATATTTTCTTGATCATAAATGTTGATGCATAAATAAATTTAAAAAAAAATGAGTTTGTCGCATGTTATTTCCGTGTGAAGATCTAGTCGATCAAAAAGACTTCTGGATTGTACAATACACCGTTACATTTTCTTCGACTGCACGTAGGCTTGATCCTGGTCGATACTTTAGGCACCAGAGCCCATAATTTTGGTTTTCTCGTGGAACGGCTCTCTTATAATAAAGGTAGTGTATTGCTTGAAGAAACTATTATGATAACATACATAGACAGACACTTGTTTCGCAAAGACGAAAATATGTTGTTGGTTGTGGTCTTTTCTATATTCATGGTCAGAAAAGTCTAAATGTATGTAACAGTCGTTATAAACTGTTGTTATACTGTACGCGAAAGAGCTTTACACAGAATTGATGTTGGAGTATGTACGTGATAATGCCTTGCCTAGAGAGTTGCAAGAAAAAAAGATCTAGTAACCAAGGTTTATAATTGTTTATATACTTATTGAAAAATAGAAACTGTTCACATCTAAAATGTTATAGAACCTGAAAAAAAAACACTGCTGTTTGTCAAAAATGAAAGTAATGTGACTTAATAAAATCAAAAATATATTTTGGTAGATCAAATTAAATTCTAAAGTCGTTGTTGTTGTTAAAGTTTACCATCGACTTTCGGCATGAAGCCATTTGGCGAGCTATTTTAAAGTCTAATTATAAGAAATGTACATAGGCTATAACTGTCAAAGTTGTGAAATATTAATCATTGTAATAGAATGCGTTTGTTGAAATGTGCGAAAAGGCATTATTTGTTTTGAAAATCTTTAATAATCTATGAAATGCAACTTTGACACTATCGTGTAATACTTTAATCGTACATTGCCTTACATTCAAAATTAAGTAAATAGCCTAATCTATTTTTTGTTTACAATTTATATACATTTAATATTCTAATTTACCAAAGTGATGATTGAAGCTTACAATATATGTCACATGTTCTTGATCATTGAGTAATAAGCCTGTTTATGTGAACGTGTGCAGGTGGGTATTGGTAAGGTGTGTTCCCACTTTCCCAACCGCTATCTTTTCCTATGGAAATTGAGGTTGGGTTGGGGGGGGGGGATGCATTGTTTGGTGTAACAATAGAGCTGATAGGTGATTATTGGCGAACATTGCTATACTCTAGGACTACTAATACGCGGAAGAGAAAACAGTGCGATAAGCTATATACAGCTTATCCAGTGTGTGTATACCACGTGACTATGACGTCACAAATGCTGCGGCGGACAGAAATATTTTACTTCGGTTTAGATGTAAAAACAAAGGTAACTTTTTTATTTCTTCGGTCAGGTTGTCATCGGTGGCGAGTATGAGCATTCGCTCCACATCACCGTCATTGGCGATTAGGAATGGCTCCCCTGCTAGCGACTCTGTCCACTTCCATTTCAAGTTGACATCCGCCCTTGTCTTCTGTAGCACTGGCCTAGTCTTAGACCGCTGTCTATATACACTGGATTTGGCTTCGTAGCATGTTGGCAGATTAGCCAGATTTGGCAGATTTGGGTGGCCCATTCCACCGATCTTGTTACTGCCAGCATATCGTTGAAGATTGACGGCACCGACTGTGTTGACCCTCGGACCTGCTTTCGGGCACCACTCATGTCTAGGGTGATTGTGTTCACCAGCGATTTTGGCAGGAAGATCATTCCTAGTGTTGATTTTCGCATCGCAGGTTTTGTTGACACAGTTCCAGTAGCGACTCTTACATTTTCAGGTTTTCAGGCTGTACATGTAGCCAGTTAGAACCAGAATCTGACTTCCTTTGCTAATCTCTATGAACCGTATATTAACAAGCGAATTTTACATTTTGGAGGGTTGTGGATACAGAGGACACTGACCTTTTTATACTATGTTAAACAAACATAGAGTAAGTGACCTGTTTTTCTTAGTTTTCAATTTATCAGTAATGTGTTAATTTAATAATCAGGTCTTATTATCATTGTTTTCAGAATAATTTGCAATCAGTTCATAATTACTAAATAAATAAATAGTGTTTGTATCTTTTAAACTTACAATATGTCTGCCATTTATTATTATGAATCTTTTATCTGAATTATTATTATTAACCTTAAATATTGACAATTTGTATTGTATCTATACAATATTAAAGAAACACTTTTCTCCTTATAGATACGCACTGAAAACAAAAATTACAAAAAATAAGTTTTATTCTAGAAAAGGTATGTATTTTGAACCGAATGAAACAAGATTTCTGAAATAAATAACAGTGCAATAATACAATTACAAGATTGTGAGTGTAGTTCATTTATTTTTTTGAACAGTATAAGTAAGTAAGTAAGTAAGTAAATTGTTTATTATTGTGACATGTGTTACAAAGCATTTATAGTTTACATTTATTCTTTAACAATTATTATTAACACCCGGCCCCATGGGCCTATAAGTCACCAAAACATATATATTTCATAATATCATACAAATATACAAGATATATATATACAAAACAGTGTGATCGGACGTGCAATTAGTCATTTTATTCGGTCGTATAAACAAATGTAGAAATCATTTAATAATAAATAATCAAATGTTCTAATAGAGAAGAGTAATAATTCTGTTTCATATAATCTAGTGATATGCACATTGAGAGGGCCCACAGAATGGGAAGAGTCGTGAACAATATGGATCAAAAACGCCCTATGGTAATTAGATTTAGGGACTATGTTGATACTGAGACTATAATGGCCAATGCATACAAATTAAGAGGGAGCTCATTTGGGGTCGACAGGCAATATCCAAAGGAAATCTCAAAAGCGAGGTCAACTCTGTATAGCTCACAGGAAGCTAAAGAAGCCAGGTGGAGGAGGGACAAAGTACAGCTTAGGTTCCCAGCAAAGTTGTGTATCAATGGCAAGGTAGTAAAAGACAAATTCCCAGAGTAGTCTAGTATTGGGATCTGATAGGTTGTCTCAAGTACAGGTACATAATGGTCATGAACAATCTTTGCGCTCAGAAACAGTTCAACACCCGAGAGCGTACTCTAATAACACTGTGATTGACGACAATGAGGAGGCAATGAGTTCAGATAGCGATTCAAGTGATCAACGTGAGAGCGAAGTATTTGAAGGCACAGTTAGTTCTGGTGAGACAGGGAAAAATGTAAACAAACCAAAATCACGTGATCAATCACAACACAGTGGACAAGAAAACATTAACTTACCTCAACACGGGATAAATAATTCTACACAGGATAAACAAATGGTACACAATATATCCGGAGGCAAAATTCTAGAAGATAAACAGTCACAACATGAACAAATACAATTAAATCCGGGCACAGAGGTTAAACAAAAACAGGTGACGGCACCACGGAAATCCCAGGGTGAAAGCAGGTCAACAGTGTCGAGTTCTAAAAATACATCGGGTGTAAACTGGGACAGTGGCGATAACGTGGGATCCCAGGCTTTAAGTGAAACATCAGGACGGAACAGCAATACGGGGGCGGAGGGGAACAGCGAGAATTCGGCCAATGGGAAAACAGATCAAGCGGCGAACTAGGACAGCGGAGAGGGGTCACGGGAGGTCAAGTTCTGTGTATTAAACGTTCAAGGACTTGTTGGAATCAAAGAGCTGAAAGCGCTGATGGTATAGGGGGCATATGTAAATTGAAAACATATGGCATAGATCATATGGACAAACATTGTTGAAACAATGAAACAATGACCTTTAAACAAACCAAACCAAAAATGTTTGAAGCAACACATATTGCCTGCCAATAACATATACCTCATTTGTCAAAGTTTTACCCTTTTCTTGTATAAACAAAATATCGAAGGACAAAAGATTGACAAAAAGAAACCGAGCAGCTACCCTTAATTAAAATATTTCTAGTTCAGAAATCACTCAAGATCCACAATGTATATTGTAATCATGCTGATAAATGAAAGACGATCGAAAGCATGATAGAGTTATGTTTCTTTTGCACTGCACAATTGCAGCTCTGAGTTTCCTATACACCAAGTCTTAAATTGATATATTGGACATATATTGAGACAATAACCGAAGAAATGAAAAAATTGAGTTTACACCTAAAAAACAGATTAGATTTGACGAAGTACAAATCTTGGGGAAGCACTCATTAACGAAAAAGGGAATTTCACGGAACGCATGTGTTGCATATAATAAGGGAGAACATTGAAAGACAACAATATACACACTCCAAACGCAGCATGCTTAATTTATGGTAATGGTGCACTGCAAATCTGTAGGTCATAAGTTACATACAAACCAAGTTTGAAATTGATACAATGAAAGTTAATTGAGACAATCGCTGAACTAAATAAGGAAAAATGGAGATAACTGAAAAAACAGACCAGAGTTATGTACCTAGTACTTTGCCGTTCTCCTGATCACACGGGTATAATTGTGACCACTTTGAAATAAATCTGCCATACAGAAACAACGTGTTAACCAATACATGCAATCCATGACGGACGGACGAATGCACATTCAGGCAGACAGCCGGCCGGACGCCGGATTATACCTCCAAGCTTTACAGACGGAGACAACTCAAGTATTGATTACAGAAGACTGGTTCGATGCGTCAAAACACGTCAGCTTAGATTATGGTATTTGTAAAGTATTTGCAATTTAATTGTATCTCCGAAACGGGACCGGACCGTCAAGGTTAATTTTCAAAAACCTATTTAGACTACATTTCTAGTTTATTTGTCAACAGATACATCTAGGACTATATTACACGTTGATGAACGTTGAGTCTTAAATTAACGCAAATGCATATACATTATAATTTTAGTCCCAAAATCGCTAGAAGCTTCTCAATAATAAAATAAATAATGACCTTGCGGTTATAACTCGGATGTGTTGACAAATTCGGCCAAATTTCTTTCCGACGTTTGACAAAAGTCAAGGCGACATGCGTCATTCGTCTTTCACCAATGGCTAAGTCTATGTGGAAACGCAGCCAGTTGCTTGGGAAGATTGTTGTGAGGAGTACTGGTTTGAGAAAACCAGGAAATACATTTGTAGGTGAACTGGCCGCCGTGATATGACTGAAGAAATGTTAAAAACGGCGTTAAATCCCAATCAATCAATGTTGAAATTAACTTATCTATAATTTGTAGATTTAATTTCTATTTCCTAGTAGGGTCTACATACAGCGACACATGAGAATATTCAACACAAAACGCGACCTGTTTTACCAACAATTCCCCAGTAGCGGTGAGACCGTTTGTAACATGATTTAATGGCATGTATACACAGTAGGACCTCTCTCTTTGGACGAATTATGTTGTAACAAGTTTGTTTACAGTATTCCTTAACCTTGACCACATAGACTAAATATACAGCAAACAACATTGAACTAAGGCATAACTATTGACCTGAATTAATAAAAGTATGATTTTGAATAGTGATGAAAACATTGTGGAAAAAGACAAACTTGTTGATTACCATTCATCTGTTAAGGTTAGTCAAATGTGTCTAAAAGGGGCAAAGGTTAAAATAATAACTGTAGACAAATGTTTTCAACATTTTCAACAATATTTTTTAAATATTCTAACTGTTATAGTATCACGGAAAGGGTTCCGCTTCCATGGGAAGGATGTAACCATTTTCCGCCTACAGACGCTTACAGACGCATGTGCAGCAGACGACAATCGAAAACATTGTGACAAAAGGGGAAATTGCTTTTCGTAGGCAATTTCTACTTTTGCCACAATGGTTTCAACTCCTTTCAATAATTGTATTTACAGTGCTTTGCACATTTCTCTATAAGTCGACTGTTGTAAACTAATGGGGTCACAGAACGGTCGACGTTACCTCACACTACTGACATTGAGGTCAACCATAGTTCAGAGTGAGTTTCATTCATAGAAACTATTTTGTCTCATAAATTTATGCAAGCGAAGGGTTTTGTGATTCGGTCGAACCAATGAAATCGTTGAAAAGGCAGATTATAACCAATCAAAACTCGATTTTGGTGTAGGTATACACATGTGGACTGCGGTTGCAGCTTTAATCCGACTTTTCGAAAGCAGCTTCGCTATGAGATAGTGGCGAAACGCCCCTATCCCAAAAACCTATAGTAAATTAGACACTGTGGAAGTTAAACAGCTATTTAATAACAATGATATTTTATTATTTACGGAAACATGGGGAAATAAAAGTTTAATATACGATGTAGATGGGTTTAAATATTTTGTGCTTAATAGGACGGATAAAACTATTGGATCTAGAAGAGACAGTGGGGGTATTATTGCATATATACATGACAGATTGACAGGTCAGGTCGAACTTATGAAATGTACCGATGACTGTATTATGTGGTTGAAATTAAAAGGTAATTTATTTGATTTAAACAATGATGTGTTTCTATGTTTAATCTATAATGTGCCTCAGGGAAGTAGTAGAGAAATGTTGGCAGACAGAAATATATTTGATTTATTGATTACTGATATGATTTATTTTGAAAACATGTTTGGGAATGACTGTAACTTTGTTTTAAGTGGAGACTTAAATGCCCGTGTTGGGGAAAAACCTGATTATGTTGAAAATGAAAATATACATGTTATGAACTTATTGCCAGAGGATTATATTATGGATGATATTATTCCAAGAACCAGTACAGATAAGACTGTTAATGAGTATGGTAAAAGGTTGTTAGAATTTTGCAAGGCTACTGGGTTGAGAATTGTAAATGGAAGATATGGATTAGATAAGGGGGTTGGAAAATATTCATCTGTTAATTCACAGGGCTGTAGTGTAGTGGATTATGTTTTATGTAAAAGTGATTTGTTCCATAAAATTTCACGTTTTGAAATTTTGGACCCTAATATTATATCAGACCACTGTGTTATTAGTTTTGGTATGAATTCGAATATACATACTGATAGTTATCCAAATGTACATGATGATGTGTTTACTATACCATTTAAATATAAATGGAATGATGAAAAGAAGGATGTGTATATGAATGCACTTTGTTCTGATGATATTGTTAAACAATTAGGACTATTATGTGAAAATATAAGTTCGTCAAGTTGTAATGATGATTTAGATGTAAGTCTCCAGTCATTTACAGATATTGTGGATAATGTTTGTGCACCTTTATTTAAAAAGAATATTTGTAAACCTAATGATAGTAGTCATGTTCCTAGCTGTAAAGATGCTGAATACTTTGATAGAGAATGTTCTGATTTAAAAAGAAATTACTATAAATGTTTGAATTATTACAGAAACAAGTAACTGGAGGATTGCAAGCAATACCATAGTCCCCTACCGGTTTGCACTTTTGAGTCTGTTTCTGTTGTCATAGCAACCCAATGTTTAGGTATATCAAGACAATAAAGTAACATGCTGTAAGTTCTTATTGATATCTATCCTGCTGTGAAGTTTCAAATACCACCTTGAATATGTGTAAAATAGATAGCGCACTAAAAAGGCCAATAACTCCTTAAAAAAACAGACAGTGTGATTTCTGTATATACATAGCATTTGTATTACAAGGTTTATTATGTATACTTGATCTGTGACACATGTTTACAAAGGCATAAACAAAAATTTCAGCTCAATACCTCAAAGGATGTAGAAAAAAAGTGCGGAAAACGAATATTCTAAGTCCAAAAAGGGGCATAACTCATTAAAAAATTAAAGAAATCCCAGGAAACGCGAACTTGATCTGTGACACATGATTACAGAGGCATATACAAAATTTCAGCTCAATACCTCAAAGCATGTAGGAAAAAAATGCGGAAAACGAATATTCTAAGTCCAAAAAGGGGCAGAAAAAAAGTGCGGAAAACTGATTTGCCGGACTGACTGACTGACTGACAGATGGACTGACTGACGGACTGACGGACTGACGGACGGAGTGCAAACCTAAGAGTCCCCTTCGGCACGCCGGTAGGGGACTAATAACCCATGTGATGTTACAAGAATAGATATGGTTCATGCTAGAAGAGATTATAAAAATGTTGTTAGAAAGAAGAAATTTGTATATGACAAGTCACAAACACATAAATTAGAAGTTGCTAAAACAAATAATGCAAAATTGTATTGGAAAATGCTTAAAGGATCTGTTGTTAATAATTCATGCTCAATTACATCAAATGAATTTGTGGAATACTTTAGATCAATAAATGATCCTGATTGAATATTTTATCAGCCTGATGATGATATTTTGTATTTCAATGAAAGATATCTAGATGGTGAATTGCAAGTTATGTTTGAAGAACTTAATGTACCTTTTACTATTGATGAAGTTAGAAAGGCATGTTCAAAGTTAAATAATGGTAAATCAGGTGGCCCGGACTGTTTTATTAATGAATTCTTCAAGTATGGATCAAAGAATGAAACCTTTTCTACTGTTTTATGTACATTATTTAATAAATTATTTGATATTAGCTATTTTCCTGAGAAGTGGTCTGAAGGATATATTGTTCCCCTTACATAAAAAAGGAGATGTTAATGCTACAAGCAATTATAGAGGTATTACATTGTTAAGTACTCTAGGAAAATTGTTCACTAAAGTTTTAAATGACAGACTCACTGACTGGGCTGAGCAATATCATGTATATATTGAGGCTCAGGCTGGCTTTAGACAAAAGATGGGAACTGTTGATAATGTATTTGTATTACATGGTGTTATAAATTACTTAATTAATAGCAATAAGAAGTTGTATACCGCATTTGTGGACTTTACGAAGGCGTTTGATTATGTTGTGAGAGATATCATGTGGTATAAACTTATTAAACTTGGTGTACGAGGTAAAATATTAGATATTATACGCTCAATGTATATGAATGTTAAGTCTAGAGTAAAATATGAAAATGTTGTAAGCGATAGCTTTACATGTTTGTTAGGGGTTCGTCAAGGAGAATCTTTATCTCTGTTCCTATTTTCTATGTATTTAAATGATATAGAAGAATACTTTATGACTAAGAATTATCAAGGTATAGATTTAGATGTGTTTAAACTCTTTTTATTATTGTATGCAGATGATATTGTATTGTTGTCAGAGACTGAGTCCGGCTTACAAGAAGGTTTGTTGTTATTAGAAGGATATTGTGATAGATGGAAATTAAGTGTCAATTCACTGAAGACAAAGGTGATGATTTTTAGGAAAGGAGGTAGATTAAGAAGGAATTTAATATTTTTGTACAAAGGTCAGGAATTAGCCATTGTAGACAAATTTACATATCTTGGAATTGTTTTTACACCAGGGGGTTCTTTTACTAATACGTTTGATACACTGTCTGGACAGGCTATGAAAGCTATATATAAACTTAGAAAATGTTTGTCTAAATTCCCAACGTTGTCTGTAAAGCACAAACTAGATATTTTTGATAAACTTATATATCCTGTTTTAAGTTACGGCTCTGAAGTCTGGGGCCTTTTCAATAGTCCGCAATTAGAAAGAGTTCATTTAAATTTTTGTAAGGAGTTATTAGGGGTAAGAACGCAAACTCAAAACAATTGTGTTTATGGTGAGTTAGGTAGAACCTCGTTGTTTAGTAAAAGTTCTGTAAATGTTATTAGATATTGGCTTAAAATAGTAAATATGCAAACTATAAAATATGTTAGAATTGTATATGGTAAAATGTGTATAGAATTAGATAGAAACAATAATAACAACAAATCTTGTGTATATATGGTTAGAAACTTATTGCAAAGACTTGGTTTTAATGATGTATGGCTGAATCAAGGTGTTGGAAATATTGATTTATTTTTGCACTTATTTAAGCAGAGAGTCACAGATATATTTATACAAAACTGGAACGCAGAATTAACAGACTCTAGTAGAGCTAGAACATACGTGTTAATATCATCTTTCAAATTTCAATCTTACCTTACGGATGTTAATGTTGATAAATATAGAATTGCGTTATCTAGAATAAGAGTATCTGCACACAGATTACAGGTAGAGGCAGGTAGATGGCATAAGCCAGTGGCTATTCCTTATACAGAAAGAAAATGTCATCTATGTAATGTGATTGAAGATGAGTATCATTTTGTTCTTGGATGTACACTATATGCTGAGATTAGAAAAAGATATATAGATAAGATATATTATTTACGACCAAATGTGGTAAAATTTGTAGAATTGTTAACCTCTCATAATCAAAATGTCAATAGAAAATTAGCAATGTACGTATTTAAGGCTATAGATGTAAGAAAAACATACTACAGTTATTATGGATAATTATGTGAACTCTCTCACGCTTCAAATTCTATATGTATTGTATTTGAACTGATAATTACAAAAACATGTATTAGTATTTGTATTAATTGATATTATGTATGATCTTTGACTATTGTAATATAAAGTGTTATATTGCTTGTGTACGCATGGGCATATTGCCTAATGTATTTGAAATAAACTCTATAATCAAAACCTTAGAAATAATTGTGGGGAAAATATAGCAAATACGGTTAAGTTTGAGGTGCGAAGAGATGATTGGGGATAATTGGTGAGTCCGAAAATTACGGTTCTTACGGATTACTGTCGATAGGTAGTCACGGAGTATTGCCGATAGGTCAAAATGAGCAACTTCTCCTTTTGTCACAATGTTTTGAACTGTTTTCAATTATTAAACTTTCCCTAATTCAGATTTCCCACAACGTTTTCCAGGATGTTTTCAAAGTCGTCTGCTTATTGTTTGTTGTCTGGGAAAAGGTCAATCTCATGAAAATTAGACCAAAATAACTCACTACGTAAATAGGATCTGACTACACTGCATAAAGGGTCGTCTTGAGTTGACCTTAAACACTCAAATACTTATGAGCACGTACTCGGTTTTAATGTCCAATGGAATCGCACTATATAACACACGCCAGTGCCATTCACGGACGTATTTGTACCATAAACTTACTAATGACAAATGAAACAAATAACACTTCATATTGAAAAGACATTTTCTATATTTGCGACGAGCATATATATATTATATCCTTATCAAAGTCTCATCTATGTACAAACACACATATAAAACATCTCAATAACACATACAATGTACATAGCCATTCAATATTAGAATTATAAGAGACTGCAGCTATACAACTAATTGACACAAAATAAATACATCTAAGGCAGATTTTGTATGCATAATATTTAAACAAGCAGTATAGTATATCATTATATACACTGTAAAAGTAAAAGTAAAAGTTGAGAAGTGAAAGTAAAAGTTGAGAAACCGGCGCTAATCTTGACTCTAAGCCTAAAAATGTGTTAAAATAATGTTTTAAACCGTGAAGTGAAAAATAAATTCAAATGCACCGCTATATATATATCGAAAAGCAATTTAAAAAAAAAAAAAAAGCTTAAAAGATCAGTTATCAACTCAGATCAGATCTGGTATGACCTGATTAGCACGGATTTCTCAACAATATATAAAAAGTTTGTATCATATTTTAAGATAATTATTTACATTATTTATATAAAATATTGTTACGTTCTTGTAGTATTTTAAAACAGGTTTTGGCACATAGCCTTATCAAATCATAATTGGAAAAGAGAAATTTCATTTTTATTAAAGTCATCAAAGTATTGAAAATTAGCGTCTAGGCTTACAGCCTTAAGTATTAAATCTTTTCTTATATCTTCATACATAGCACATTTCAAAATAACATGACATTCATCTTCTTTATCGTTTTTACAAAACGGTCAAAGTCGGTCATTCTCAACTAAACCCTCAAATCGACCAGTTTCAATTTTAAGAGGGGCTACGCCGCATCGGAATTTTGCAAATGCTGATCTATGAGCAATTGGTAGAGATATTTTACAATAACTTTCTACCTCGTAGTCAAATTTAAATAGACAATACGTTCTTAATTTGTTACGTTCATTACCACGTATAGCATTAGATCGACTAACGTTTGCTTTCCACTCCGAAAGCATGTACAGACATCATCTTTTCATATACAACACCAATAAATTTACTTTTGTTTACGTATCAAAAATTGTGTTAAGTTGTAAACTATCAAATTGTTTTTTGACTGTGAAAACCCAGTTCTTACAAGAGTTATTTCCTCTACGTTTAGCCCATTCAAATATTCTCTTGTTCAATCTGGTATCAAGCGTATGTATGCTGCGTACCCATTGTTGTGATAAACACTTCCACTGTTTAACAAAAGGAGGGGCCCCGCCGATATCTCCTGAAATAGCTGCGGTCGGTGTATATTTACCAGTTCCCAGGAAAAATCGCATAGCTCTATTCTGAATTGAATTTATGCATGAGTAAGACTTTACTACCCAAATTGCAGCTCCATACGATGTAACAGACCAAACAAGTGAATCAAACAGTTTAGTAAATACTTTATAAGGCATTCCTCCCAGGCTTTTATTTTAGAAATGAGTAAACCCAAAGCACGACCCGCGCTCTGAGCCACTATTTTTGCAGTTACATCAAAGTCAAGATGTTCAGTTAGCGTTAAGCCGAGATATACATATTTATCAATATATGTTAAAACATTAGTACCACAAGTAAACACAACATTCGATACTGAAGTAGAACATGGCCTAAAGTGAACAATGTTACTCTTATTATAATTAATGATCATACTGTTAACATTACACCAGTTATTTAACTCATTAAGCATATGCTGCAAATCTTCCTCATTTTTAGCAGTCAACACAATATCATCAGCATACATTAAAATACTAACACTTTCACTATCAATATTGACCCCTTTACCAAGAGATTTTATACGTGATGCTAGGTCATTAATAAACAGGTTAAAAAACAACGGTGACAATGAACAGCCTTGTCTTAAACCAGAACTCACACGAAACCAGTTTGTATAAAAAGTATTGACCCTTACACAAGAGGAAACCGATGTATATAATGATTTGATAGCTACAAGCATTTTACAAGAAACACCACTATTCTGTAATTTTTCCCAAAGCTTGTCTCTATTAATATAATCATAAGCTTTCTTGAAATCGATGAATGCACAGAATGTAGAACATTTAAGCTTCTCCCTAGTGTCTATAATGTTAGTGAGAGATGCAAGTTGGTCAATTGTGCTACATTTTTTGCGAAAACCATTCTGCTCGTCAACAATTTTATTGTTGTTCTCAGACCAAATAGTCAGGCGATTATTATAATAGAACTATACAATTTATACATAGATGATGATAATGCTATACCCCTATAAGAAAATGGGTCTTTTGGGTCGGCGGAGCATGACTTAGGTATAGGATTTATAATGGATTTACCCCAAAGAGATGGAATACAACCTGTATTAAAACAAACATTAAAAAGAACATGTAAAAAGCAAACAGAAGTATCATTTTTTAAAACATCAACCGGTATTTTATCTATGCCATGGGCTTTACTCTTTTTAGCACTATCAATTGCTTTTTTAACTTCTAAAATAGATATATGTTCGTCTAAACCGAAATTTGTATTAGTATTTATATTTAAATTATTATCACCAGTTATTAATGGATTGATAGATTAGTTATACAGATTACTATAGTCTTTCTCCCATTTACTTAAAACATCCTTAACGTTAGAGGTCAAGCTACCATCATCCAAAAGTATCTCCATTGGAATAGACCTTTTCTTAGTATTATGTATGCCTATTTTACCAATTGACTTCCAAAATTGATTTGGGTTATTATCTACCTCATCTAAAATAGTATCTTGTAATTTATACCAGTGTTGTCGTTTAGAGTGTTGAACCTCTCTATCAAATCTTTTTCTAGCCTGACAGTAAACAGACTTAAGGTTTTTCTTTAGAGTCATAACTTTACAATTTAACCACTCCTTTTCAGACTTGCAAACGGAGTTCCATAAATCAGTTAATGTATTGCTCCACCAAGGCTTTCCATGACGCCTTTTCTTATTGTCAGCACCGCAACGTACAGATCCAAAACGGCAGCCGATTATACATTTCGTCATTCACAATCCTACACCAACCATTACAAGCTGTATCGATATCCGTTTGTGAACGGACACTGCCCTCAAGATCTGCAATTGCGGCATTAACATTTGTTAAAATATCAGAATTAGCCAAAAAAATCATTTGGAATACTATGTACGTCAAATTTATCATAACCTTCAGAAATATCTGAAGTATCAATAAAAACAGATGGATTTTCGAAATTGATATACCATGTTAACAATGAATGATCTGGAATGCACGTTGGAGCAAGTACACTTATGTTATCACACAAGTTGACAGCATCAACTGCTCGTACAACTGAAAAATCAGTAAACATTGATAAATTATCATGACTTACTAAACAAAAGTCAACGACAGAACAGCCTTTAGTAGATATAGATGTAAAATCATCGTTGATGAAATTACGACCATTCAACATACACATGTTAGCATTTATAAGAAATTCAATTAAAATATCGCCAAATGAGTTGGTTTTAAAATCAACGACATTTCGTTCACTTAAAGGATCAACACCAGCAATAAAATCACTATTTTCGCCGCAACGGCTATTAAAATCTCCACATAAAAATGGTATTCCAACATTTTGATATTCATATATATCTGCCAATAGACTATCATAAAAATTAAATGCATCAACGTGGCGGGATGAGTTCTCGGGAGGAAGATAACATACACAGGGCAAAATAACTATATCTTCTGTTTTATGTATAAGTTTCAACCAAAGAACACCTTCTTTTGTGTTATCTAAAACAGAGATATTGAAATTATATATATAACATCATTACGGATAAAGAAACCAACTCCCCCGCAACCAGTCCAAGCCCGATTATGCAAATGTTTACGATTATTACCACCATATTATAGATAACCGTCTAGCTTAAGTACATCGATCGATTTAAGATAGGATTCAGCTATTTCTATAATGTCTAATTTAAAAGAGTTTAAACAGGGTGATCTTAAAATAAAATTGTCACTATCAGAATCACAGTTCCAACCTCTAACGTATCTAGCATATGGACAGTCGATTAAATATGTACAGTACAACGCATTCTTAATTGATACAATATTTGGGCGATTATACATGTGGCAATTACATGTTTGCCATATAACACCAGAACAAGAACCTGTGTGCATTCGAGATCTTTTCTGAACACACCTACTATGAAATATATAATTTAATTAAATCAGTTTAACTATAACATGACTAATGGATTAGATATGTAGATGGGCCAACTCGCCCAGGAACAACCAGAGATCAAAGTACAAAGTACTGAAGGTAGAATTGCGATCGTTTAAGAAGAGATACAGAAGTGCACATATGAATATTTATTTTACCGGTTACCTTCAGGCAAAGTTTCAAGTGTGTAACCCTTTCCAGTGCTGATATTTTGCCTCAACCCGAAACTTTAACCAAAATGTTGACGAACAGACAGACGGAGAGACAGACATCGCCAATCTATAGACCGGAATTGCTATAGCAATCCGGCCAAAAATAAAAAAAAATCATCAATTTTAGCAGTAAAATCCTGCCAAGAAGTAATGAATTGAGAAAAAATGTGCCGAGAGGTCCATAATTTCAAACTTGATAAGATTTGGTCTGTGCAATGAATGTACAAATTGAAAAATGTATTGTTGACATGTATTTTCTACACCATCATTGTAATGTTGTTTATCATAAATAAAATTATTCCTTTTTTTAAATAAACTTTTAATCAAAATGTGTGTCTCAGTGTTGTCTTCTTCAGCAGTTTGACAGAAACAAAGCCTAAATCTGAAATTGTGTCAATGTGTTATTTGTCAACTCTGTCCCATAAGTTTTGCTTGTGATTTGAACTCTCATAAAAAAAGCACGGAAAGGGACAACTTTCCCAACTTTGATTAAATATGTTTTCAATTAAATTGTAAAAAATCTTTTTCTGTTTTTTGAAAGTTTTGTCATTATTATTTAAGACGGACATTATATACTAGAATAGCCAACTGACTATCATTTGAAAAAGTGTTTCTTATTTAAACCTTTCCCACTTGCATACGTAATTGCAGCCGACGACTTTTGAAAACATTGATGCAGAAGAAGAAATTGCTAATAACAAGCTTTCTCCTTTTGCAACAATGTTTTCAACTATATTCAATGATTACACTTCCAATAAATGTGATTTTCTGTATCTTTGCTCAGATTTTTTTTAATTCGTCTGCTGCAGAGTTTTTATATTGTGGGGTGGGTTGTGATTTGTTAAAGGGCAAGCAGGATTGGGAATTGAGTGTTGAACTTATCCTAATGAAACACTCGCCTGCCTGTGCATGTTTTAGCCAGAGACATGTATATATATGTCTCTGGTTTTAGCTTAACTTAACTTGTTAATGTTCTTTCCATCATCAACTTAGTCATCTATTAGTAATCAACTCTATGAACGAAATAATCGCGTCAAAATCTTGAATCGCGTCAAAATCATAACGAACAAACTGTCAAAATCTAATTTTGAACTGTGTAATACAAATTTAGAATAAAAGGATGAATCAGTTATGTTGTAACAACCAATATCCGCGGGTCATTTACCTGATTTTGGCCGAAAGAAATTATCGATTTCTTGCAAGATTTATTCGTTATTCGTTCTGCCTATTATAATCAAAGTATTCTAAACGCTTTATAAACAAGTGATTTAAAGCGCTCAAATCATTTGATGAAATTTGTTTCTTTAGACGCGGACCTTTTCGAAAGCACCTATCCAAAATGCAAATCGTTGTCGAAGGAATAGATGGAACGAGAGAAAGAGAAAGAAAGGGCTTAGCAATGCATACTATCTTTATGCATAAGGACATGAACGAATATGTATGGACTAGCGCCTAGAATTTCGTACTAGCCGATCCTTCATTCCACTCGCTTATGCTAGCGGGCGAGTGGATGTTTACATCTCTGCCGAGAGGAAAAAAGGGTTACAATTTACAAAGGGTAATTGCGCGGTGCAGTGCTATATTGGCGTAGTGATATCTAAATAATTGTGTACACTTTAAATATGATATTTACACTTACAAGACTTGTTATTTTCTATTATAAGCTTGAATAATCGGATTTTTTTTCGTTACTTTATGTTTGCTTTTGTGAGCATTCGTAAATTAGTCAAACCAAAAATTGCACTTAATTGTTGGTGGTGAAGGGCATATACATCACGTGACTTCAAACTCACTATGACTATGGCAGCCTCTGCGCATGCGCAAGTCTACCAATAAAACTACTTATAGATACAAACTCTGGAAATCTGTGCCCATTTGTCAATGCCAAACCAAGAAATGTTGAGCCTCATTCGCATTCAGCTATCATATTGTAATAATATATATATAAGCAATAGGAATAGCATAACTCAAAGAGAGCAACAGTTAAGTTTATTGAAAACATTAACACAACACGATTCTCCTAACTATTTTTCGTAATTTTGTTTTGAACTTTCATGAAAAATATAAATCGTACACGTCAGCACAGTCCGATTTTCCACCTATTCATTACTTTCAAACAGGGAGAAATTAATTTTCTCCTTATTTGATTTTCTCAAACGCAGCAAATCACATTTCCTCATGTACCTTTCCATACACGGACTTATTTGTGCCATTAACTAAATAACGACAAATGAAACAAATAACACTTCATATTGAAAAGACATTTTCTATATGTGCGACAAGCATATGGACAGTCGACTGAATTAAAAGAACGGGCAACTATGTATCGAATTACGGTAGGCCAATTCTGCATGTATTTTCAATCTATTTTAAATACTACATGTACAGATCACTCTTGATGTGATAATTTATATAAGAGGGACTACTCTTGCTGTTCGTAATCCCATGTACTAACAACGAATATTTCCTTTTCTTGTAACTTATCTTTCCTTCTCCGATACAACTTTCGGTAAATCATGAAATCTGAAGAAATAAATGTACATGTACATACACATACGTAATAAAGAAAGCTGCTGCTTCATATACATACTAAATGTAAAAGCCCAAAAACCGTGGATTTTCCCGTATGGTATAACTAAAACACCAATAGCTTAATCTATAGCGATTTTCTTAATAACTCCATGTATCGCACTGATAGGAGGAACACATAACCTGAACTGATCACCCAAATATTCTGCAAATACATCGATCTATACCACTGCAAGTTGGGTTCCAAAACCTAGAATAAAACTTCGGCAATTTTGCATTGTAATAAGATGCGAACCGATCTAACTTCCCTAATTTCCCTCAATTATTTTCTATAGTTTGTAAGATATCATAGGTAATTTCCCAATCATCGAAATATGCTAGTTTAGACAAATAATCTGCTTTATCGTTCTCATACCTCGGAATTTACTCCATTTCAAGACTTATTGAATTTGCCATACAAAACTGAAACATGTAATAAGCAATATCTTGTAATCCTCTTTTCATTGAACCTTTTACTGTTACGGATTTCACCCCTTGATTGTCTGTAAACCATATCACCTTTTGATTTGTAAGTATATTTCTTAGAGACAACAGAACTCTATATACCGCTTCTAACTCTCTTCAAATGGAGATTTTTGCACTTTCTGCCTCAGACCATACACCATGAGAAATACCATGTTCACTCTTTACTTATCTTTTGTTCTTTACATCTATTACAAAATGACATATGTTTATCCCAAAACCAACAACAACAAACCGCAGAACTACAACCGTTATTATCAATCCTTCTATGGTCTATAGAACGGAAAGGCAATCGCCATATCGCCATATCACCAGCAGTTCTAAAGGCAGCCACACCTGTAACAGGTAACTCCAATTCCTTCAGTTCTTTACTATTATCTCTGAAAGAACATATGAATAAAACATAAATAGTGTTGAAATATCATATCAATTGATTTAAGAATTTCCCTATGAATGTAAATAGGAATGCACAAGTCAAACCGGAATCTCCTACTATGCAAACAGGGGAGATAACCAGTGTTGACATTTTTCATAACGCATTACTTTCCCTTACCAATCATTTTTTTTCCCCCCTCCCCTTTACACTTTATAGTCAATATATAAAGATAACATTCTGAATTTCGAATTTTCAGAACCAATAATGCCTTCTCCATTTTAACAGCTTGTTGGAAATCTTTTGAACTCCCCGCGCATAGGCATCAGTTCCCCTAGCATTCTGGGTATTAAAGTGATAGGTGGGACAAGAAGTACACATCCTTTACTCCAGTCGTAACTAAATGCATCCACTCCCAACGTTCCATAACACCGGAATCTAGAGTTAAAATGAGGCAATTTAGCATTGTACTATGATTTGTTGATTTGCTTGTTAATGAATAGAAAATGATCTTGTCTCCATACATTATATTATCTAGAATACATTCATTCGTGTCAATCCTTTTCCAGAATTCAATATGTTCCCTTAACCTATTTTTCATAATATATTCCTTCTGACCTTTCTCGTAATAGAAATATTCATGTGTAAACCAATTCATATCATAAAGACAACTAGAAACTATAAATATCACTGAAGGTGATGAATACCCCCATCTGGTGCCTGACAATATACATATGTATGAGAAATTCAAGGGGCCATAACTCATTAAAAAAAATCCAGTGCAACATGCCGACAATATGCACAACTAGGCTTGGTGTCAATCATTCGTGTGAAGTTATATTGAATTCTGACCAAGGGTTGCTGAGAAATAGTGTTCACAAGAAATGGCTACAGACCAACTATGTATGAGAAATTCAAGGGGCCATAACTCATTTAAAAACAAGTAACTGTAGGATTGCAAGCAATACCATAATCCCCTACCGGTTTGCACGTTTTGACTTGGTTTCTGTTGTCATAGCAACTCAATATTTAAGGTTATCAAGACAATAAAGCATGCTTTAACTCATAAAAAAATGACGAAATCCCATGAAACGCGAACTTGATCTGTGACACATGATTACAAAGCCATATACAAAATTTCAGCTCAATATCTCAATGCATGTAGAAAAAAAGTGTGGAAAACTGATTTATTAATATTCTAAGTCCAAAAAGGGGTATAACTCATAAAAAAATTGACGAAATCCCATGAAACGCGAACTTGATCTGCGACACATGATTACAAAGCCATATACAAAATTTCAGCTCAATATCTCAATGCATGTAGAAAAAAAGTGCGGAAAACTGATTTATTAATATTCTAAGTCCAAAAAGGGGCATAACTCATAAAAAAATTGACGAAATCCCATGAAACGCGAACTTGATCTGTGACACATGATTACAAAGCCATATACAAAATTTCAGCTCAATATCTCAATGCATGTAGAAAAAAAGTGCGGAAAACTGATTTGTCGGACTGACTGACAGATGGACTGACTGACTGACAGATGGACGGAGTGCAAACCTAATAGTCCCCTTCGGCACGCCGGTAGGGGACTAATAAGTCCAGTGACCAAGGGTTGCTGAGATATAGTGTTCACAAGAAATGTCCAGACCAACGGACCGACCGACAAACCGACCGACAAACAAACCGACCGACAAGCGTCACTCCTATATAGCCCCCATATACTATGTATCTGGGGGTATAATAAAATACTTATCTTCTACTGCACTTTATTGGGACTTTCAAGTCCAATATTGTTCAAGGAACCTCTACCATCACCGGTGACCATTTCAAAAGCACCTAGTTAGACACACCAATTCATCTTTCATGAAAAAATATAAATCGTACATGTCATCACAGTCCAGTCCGACTGTCCAAACCTGAAAGACTGGACACGAGAACTTTCCTCGTGCAAATCACTTCATAACAACGCCACCTAGCGTTCATTACTTTCAAACAGGGGGAATTAATTTCCTCCTTATTCGATTGTCTCAAACGCAGAAAATTACATATCAGCCCTGTGTTCCATAGTCACAAAACTCAAAACCTGTTTTGCGAAACCTATATAGGTTTTGTCGATATACCGTTCCTTAGTCGGTTAACCAAACATGTTCTACCTGTTTTCCATTCATAAAACAGGTAGGTTTCGTTCCGTTTGATAGGCATAGTTTAAACTGTTTATGTTGTGTTTACTATGGAACACACGGCAGGTTTTAATGAGTTTGGCAAAAGGGTTATCAGTAATTTTCATTACATTTCTTTATACAAATCCTTGAAGGAGTCTGTGAATGTGTTTTGTGCATTTTGGTGCTGCTCTTCTCGATTCAACTGTTTAACCGTCCTATCTTATCAACATCTACAAAAGTCGATAAAACTGGATCTACATTGTTTACAGAGTCAACGTGTACCAATTTTCTTGCACTTGCTCATATGATCCCGCTACGTAGATTAAATAAGACCCCGAGAAGCGGCACTTATTTAAACCTCTGATATATGTTTTATTTATTGAAGCTATACCGCATATAACTGCATTTTATATATTGATTGTACACCCAGGAAGACAGATTTTATCACACAATTATAATAGGGTAACAAATAATTAGAGATCAATCGATACGATACATGACTGAAACAATGTGATATAATTTGGCATGAAACATGGTTGTTCAGAGTAGTCTTAAAGGTGTTGGTATATTATTTGTGTCTGTTTTCCTAATAAATGGAGTAAAAGCAGGTATATATGTTTAAACATTTTTCCACCAAACTTGTTAAAAATGTTTGTGGGATATTGTCTAGGCCAAGTTCGATAAACAGCCAAATAGCCCAAGGCACTTTTGGATGATGGCATTGAATTATAAAACAAAAATGGTATAATTAGCCCTGTTCGCTCTCTAAGCCGAACAGTTTTCTTCCGTCCTTCATCAAACTTGTTGAACATGTATGTTGGCATAATGTCTGGGCAAAGTGCATTAACGGCCAAATTGCCAAAGACACTTCTGGATTATGATCCTTGATAACTCTTAGTATTTCCAGAGCAATGCCTCCCTGACGAATTATTCTGTGACAGTTTGGCACTTTTTTTCCTTTTATGACACTCTTTTCCAAAGTCGTTTGCTGAGGGGAAAGGGTAAAGCAGAAATATTACTTCAGTGGCCCCTAAATAAATTTATTCAAATCTTATTGATTGACTGAAAAGGGTAGCCACAAGGTGACATAAAAAAAGATGAAATTAACTGTTAGCTTCAAACAACGTCTCCTTCCAACCATTGAACTGATATCAACCAAACTTCCAGGAATGTTCCATTGGTGGTCCCCTTTTTACACATGTCCTAATTTTTAAGCTGTTTCATTGAAAGTGTCCTCTCCTTGCAGTTTCATTCCCACCTTTGATCCAATTCTACGACTTTAGCAGTTACACATTTTCTTCTATACCATCATTTAGGTGATCGATTTAGATGGTTTGAATCTTGTTATGAAATTGCGTGTCAAGTAATTAATTTATTATTTTTCCGTTCGTAATACGAATTCCAAATGTATATAGTGGTCTTGCGAAATAAACAAATTAAACATTATTGCCGTCTAGTCAATCACTTTTAATATCGATATTTATGGTCATAGTATGCTCTCTCATTGTATTGACAAACCTTTAAAGTAACACCTACAAGACACAGGGGCAAGTTCGAACCGGTACATACATCCCTGCTCATTGAAAAATCGTCCTCGAATTTCGGAATTCCAGTAACAAAGCTGTCTTAAAACACACAATGCAATCGCCGAGACTGACCAAGCAGTGCTGTAACGGACCCATGTTGGGCGCCAATGTCACAGGGAGAAAAATCTCACAATCGGTTCGAGTGCTCTACCGATTTAGCTTAACTGACCGTTTACATGTTATCTGTCCAATTGTTATCTCTCCATACGCAAACAAGTATAATTTGATGGAAGAGATATGAATCCATGATTATGTTATTTCAGTAACAACCAATGTTGCACTCAATAAACCTGTCACTTCAAGTTCTGTGTATGTGTGTTTCTGGTCTGACATCGCTAATATTGTCGATGGGGACGTTAGGCAAGATGCACCCACGTGTGAATGTTGTGCTGCAACACAAACGCAAGAGAATCCTTGGATTACGGTTGATCTAGGAAAAGAATATTGGATAGAAAACGTTGTAGTCTATAGCCGAAATGATATCCCAGGCAATGCAGAAGCATATAGGTTTCTTGACCGTACGTATCAGATTGTTTTTCTCATCTTCACATTGTTCGGTTTACTTTGCATTGATAAAGATCTTCGCGATTTTTCGACCGGGCTCATCAAATGATCAGGATCGTTTGAATAGGCGTTGAATGATTCCGCATGATAAACATGTTCCGGACACTTGGGCCTTTGATTTCATTTAGGGTCAGATGGAAGCAATACATTTTCAATAGGCGACCTTTATAGAATCATGAGAAAATGGCTCTTAAAGTGTCAATATAGCAAAAATTAAACAATGTTCTGGTTACAAATAAGTCAGTGGGTATTCAACTTTATATTAAACACTTTTAACTCTTTCAACAAAATCATTATTATCATATGGGAGACAATTTTAGTATTATGTATTCATCTGAAATTCGATCAGAATTGCTTCCCTTTTACCTATACACATACATGATATGTGAAATAATTGCTGCCTCTTTTACTTTACTTTTTGATGTCAGAATTAGCGGTTGAAGTTTGGATATAGGTGTTTTTTAATAGCACTATATTATTAAGTGCATTGCAAACTTGTCTATTCAATTGTTTGGTTCAGCTGGCGATCAGTCCGAATACTGCTACCTTTTCTTTATCACGGCTGATTTTCAATATTGTTATTGGCGACAGAAAAAAATCCCACACAATACAGCACGTCAGCTACAGTTTTGGCTTCACATTGTTAACACGTTTTCGACAATTTTCCTTTACATTGACTCTTGTCAAACGATTGTTAATACTATTTGAGTCTAGCAGAGATTAATTTAGCAGAGATTAAACTTATCTAACGAGACAACAAGGTGTCATGGATGATCGTTTTCTGTAACCAGCACTGCTACTACATACATGTGCATGTTTAGTGTTTTCAACTATAAGGAACCACTTTTAATTCTAAATTCTAGTAAAATATCAAAAGCAATCAGTCACTGAAATATGTTATGAGTCTTGATTAGGCCAAACTATGATGTTTTGCTCAATCGGGGACGAATGAAGATTGTTATTTCTACGTAAATACTTAAAGTGACTTTCACGCTATTTTTGCCCATGAATACGCTACCAATATATAAGAATGAATTAAAAGTGACTGCAATCGGAAACTACGATGATTTATTTAGACTATAAGTCCATGTTAATAGCGCAGTTATGTTTTAAGTACACGCTTCTTGGTGGACGAAAACAGTTAGCTCATTTGAGTTTGCATATTTCCATGTCTACAAACGGAACATCCTTGCAAATTGTACTAGAATTCAATTGGATTGCTTTGTACGCGTTGACATTGATTGACAGTATCAATATTTTTCATTGTTTGAATAATACAAATACAATAATTACAAATACATGTATCGACAGAAACATGCCATAGTTGTAAGCATTTTTCTACAAATCTTTAGAATCACTTTATGTTATATTAGGCTATATATTTACTATGTATCATTTTCAGAAAGTTTGTCTGGCTTACAGCTTCATTTTACAAACGCTTCGGTTGTACAAGATGATGCATTTTACACAGTTGAGGACAGTGGTTGGATAGACTTCGTGAATGTGTCGGTAGGAGAACAGTTGAAAAGCCGTTATGTTACCTTATTATTAAAGGGGGAAACTAGACTTTTCCCCGTTTGTGAATTGGAAGTTCACGGCTCAGGTAGACATGTTTTTTATTCATCTGGTATTATATTTTAACAACATTGGTTAAATTATTGTTTGCGGTCAGAATACAAATCAGAAACATGTTGTTAATGAAAAGGAACCCTATATATCGTTGGCATATGTAATAGCACTGACAAAAAATCTCCGAACCACGTCTTATGTTATGTTGTAATAGTACAAACATTCAGCGCTTGAGTATATTGAACGAAGTGCTTCATTTGATTCTTTGTATGTTACATTACGCCGCTTTCAGCAGTGTTTTAACAAACGCTTTCAAAGAAGACAGTGGTGCAGAGTTAGAGCGTCGGCCTCTCGTATCAAAGGTCCTGGATTGAGTCCCGTGATGAGCGGGTTCTGACTTTGGAATTTCCACACAAACGGCGCTAGTACTGGTTAAGTCTCCAGGAAGCAGACCTCGAGCATGATTAATATAAGCTGAAAGCTTGCTTCGCAATCGATGTAAAATAAATAATGTTTAAAATAAAAATCCTTTCAAAGCAACCATGAGTACTAAGGAGGGAAGCCACAATTCCACCCAGTGTTTCTTCTTAGCCGACCTTGGATGATCAATGACAAATGACAAATATATATTAAAAGTATTTAGGCCACCGGCCCAAGTACAAAGTATTCAATTTAACTAATATTTATATACTGAGAATGGTGGTCTTATCAATTTGTCATTAACATATAGATGAAGTATGATAGTTTCTTTATTAGATCAGGATTTTTTTTATTGAACAATGAATAAAAGTTAATAATGTTTTTGTCGCTTGTATACCATTTGAATGGGAATGAATTTCTTATTTCACCATGCTTTTGGGCAATGAAATAAAACATGAAATTCACATTCAACAATATTTGTGTTTAACTTTTGAAAACAATACATGCATAGTCTATGTTCATAATCAATATTGTTGGGGCGACCAGTCTCGATGCCAAATTTGTGGTTCGAGCAACGAAATATAGCAAGTGCTTTTCTATATTTAAACGGAATGTCAATTAACAGATATCTTTCAGTATTTAGTAGAGATTTGAAATGTTTATAATGGTGGCACGGCATGTGCCAGTTTTGTTTGAAACAGTCTATATAAAGCGCTGTTTGAAACAGTTCACAAAATGGAAAATATTTCCAATTTCCTGTGTAATCCAAACATAGCCAAAACCGTAAATAAAAAGTAAGATTTTAACGTCAGTAGCACAGGTTCGCCGTCCTGCATCATACCAAGATCGAAACCTGGTTTCCCGCTCTTGAAGCGGACTCTCTAACCAATACATCATCGAGTCAGTGAGCGACATGAATACACAGTATATAACATAACATAACATAATTGTATTGGCATACAATAAATACATAGTCATAGCCAACATGAGTGATATACAATTAGAAAAAAGAATAAACATACAAAAGTTGCCATGCGGTGTAGCTTAAAAGACCTGACATATCAACATATAAAGTTTACAGTTTACAGAGAAGTGTCAATAATTGAATAATTATATTATCATTAATCATTTAATCATTTGTTCACTTGATTTAAACTAAAAATCGATCAATCATTATTGTGTCTGTTTTTAAAAATACAATGTATAAATTTTGACAGGCTGATTATTAACCTAGGCGAGTTTGATGACATAAGTATCCAAAATGTATGTATTGATGGCCAATGGCAGAAGTATGGTGTCAAATATTCTCTTCTTAAAGTTGCATATTTTGGGCAAACTGGTAAAACATGATATTCATTGTCAACAGTATTTATATTACAGGTACATGTTCTTTCCGCAAGTGGAATATTTATAAATCTGCCACTTTCGAAAGCAAGGTCATGCGCTGAAACTCGAAACTTAGTTAATGCAATTCTATATCGTTTTATATTAACACAATTTAAATAATTTTCTAGTTGTTGATAGAGAAATGCCATTCGTGTGTATATGAATCGATGATTTTTATACCCCCAAAAAACAAAGTTTTGGGGGGGTATATAGGAGTCACTGTGTCGGTCGGTCGGTCGGTATGTCGGTCGGTCGGTCGGTCGGAAGCCATATTTTGTCCGGACCATATCTTAACAATGCAACATAGGATTTGAACGAAACTTCATAGGATGATACAACACATTGAGAGGAAGTGCGGTGTACAGGAACCATAACTCTATTTTATCTAAATACAAAGTTATTGCCCTTTGTTACTTTTTCTTATTCGTAGAGTCTTGTCCGGAGCATAACTTTAAAACTAATTGTTGGAATTTAATAAAACTTCATAGGATGATACAACACATTGAGAGGAAGTGCAGTGTATAGGAACCATAACTCTATTTAATCTAAATAAAGAGTTATTGCCCTTTGTTACTTTTTCTTGTCCGGAGAATTACTTAATAACTAACAGATGGAATCTAATAAAACTGCATACAATGGTAGAGCATAATCAGAGGAAGTGCAGTGTACAAGAACCATAACTCTAATTTACATAATTACAGAGTTATTGCCCTTTGTTACTTTTTCTTATTCGTAGAGTCTTGTCCAGAGCATAACTTTAAAACTGATTCTTGGAATTTATTAAAACTTCATAGGATGATACCACACATTGAGAGGAAGTGCAGTGTACAGGAACCATAACTCTATTTAATCTAAATACCGAGTTATTGCCCTTTGTTACCTTTTCTTGTCCGGAGAATTACTTAATAACTAACAGATGGAATCTAATAAAACTGCATACAATGGTAGAGCATAATCAGAGGAAGTGCAGTGTACAAGAACCATAACTCTAATTTACATCATTACAGAGTTATTGCCCTTTGTTACTTTTTCTTATTCGTAGAGTCTTGTCCAGAGCATAACTTTAAAACAAATTGTTGGAATTTAATTAAACTTCATAGGATGATACAACACATTGAGAGGAACCCGGCTGTAGCTTTTCCGGGGACTCATAACAGAAAATACAAAAATACACGGAAAATACACGGAAACCATGGAAAAACCATGTAAAAAACCAAGGAATTTAATGTTAAAATGTGGAAATGCTGGAAATGTGTCCGAATACTCCGGGGTCCCGGAACCATTCCAGCATGTCCATGGAACCGTTCCGGGGTGTCCATGGAACTTTTCCGGGGTTTCCATGAAACTTTTCCGGGTTGTCCATGGAATTTCCGGGTTTTCCACATAAATGTCCTGGAATTTCCATGGAAAGTGTCAGATTATCCCTGGAAAGTTGTCCGAATACTCCGGGGATTTTCCATGGAATTTGGTAAGTCTCCCCGGAAAAGCTACAGCCGGGAAGTGCGGTGTACAGGAACCATAACTCTGTTTTATCTAAATACAGAGTTATTGCCCTTTGTTACTTTTTCTTGTCCGTAGAATTACTTAATAACTAATAGATGGAATCTAATAAAACTACATATAATGGTAGAGCATAATCAGAGGAAGTGCAGTGTACAAGAAACATAACTCTACTTTACATAATGACAGAGTTATTGCCGTTTGTTACTTTTTCATATTCGTAGAGTCTTGTCCGGAGCATAACTTTAAAACTAATTGTTGGAATTTAATAAAACTTCATAGGATGATACAACACATTGAGAGAAAGTGCAGTGTACAGAAACCATAACTCTATTTAATCTAAATACAGAGTTATTGCCCTTTGTTACTTTTTCTTGTTTACAGAGTTATGGCCCTTTTGTTGGTCGGTCGTAAACCATATTTTGAGTCAAGGTGCTGTTTTGGGGGTATTTATCATCTTCAGTGATATTTCTAGTTTTATCTGATCATGTTTATATTAATAGTTGAAAAGTCTTGATTTAACCACATATATATGACAATCCTATTTCATCGAGAATGGTTTTTACATGTGTTGCCCAGTTAAGTCCGCAGTAGTTATTAATGTTAGTTATTAGTCGCCAGGCAGAAACCCGCGACTACTATTTTTAATAGATTTTCGGAAATCACACGGGAGGAGGGGTTATTATTAGAAAAAAGTTATGACACATCTAAAATGAAATAAATATTCCGATGTTTTAAGTATTTACAGTTTCTTTATTTTTACTCGCATTTCTTTTTTTGGGTTTTATTGACGAAGACAAAACCGTTCCTATGAAACTTGCAGCAGACTGCTATGTGGCAATATCGAGATAAAAATCACGTCGAATTCTCCTTTAAAATAGCAATTTTAACCTACTGAATGTTATTTTCATGTTGAAAGAGATGTCTTGATTCGTGAAGAATGCATTTTATAATGTATCCATGTATATCTAAAATATGAACTGTTTCTAAGCTAAAACTGTTGATCGCGTGACTCGCGAATACAACTGCGTAGATCAATCTCCTTTGCAGAGAGTCGCTCTTTACACTCACTTACAAATAGTTAATTATAGATGATTTAAAATGTGATTTTATATTTGGTTCGAAACAAATGAAGAAAAGAACAAACCGAGATAGAACTGGTTTTAATAGAAAAATGACTTTAAACGAACACTCTCTGCCTATAAAGAGAGTTTCAAGAACGACACCTCTGCGAATAAGAATGTGGGTCACGAATCGGGTCTTTCGTACAGAATTATTTCGTCCTTGACAATTTTTAAATGTGTCATTAAATTCCCTAAAGGCATATTGCTTCCGAACTGCATATTGTTATGCATCATTGACACAAGGGCGCTCATCATAATATAATTTTAGAACATGAGTAGTTTGTTATTTTCATTATAAAAAGGAAGGAAAGAATTACAATAAATTAACATGTTGTAGGGCTCAAGTTATGTTCGAAATTAAATTTAAATTATACAACAATTTCAATGAGATTTAACTGTTTAGCTGATATTATATTTTGAAGGTGGTCTAATTTATAAATATTGGACTACATTTCAACATTTGTTAAAGTATGATATAATTAGGATGCCAAGCTAATATTAGTTTTGAGAAAAAGAGAAAACTCATGTCTTCAGCGATATAACCCTTATGTCATTGTTTTAAAAGTAGATTGCTGCAAAGGTGTTCAATGAAGACTTTAATAGGGGAAAGGTAAAATGACGTGCTATTGCATGCAAATTCTTAATTGTCTGTTTTGTGGTTTTATTGATAAATAATAAAATTCAAATATTCTGACAAACATCTTGAAAAGTGTATGTGAAATTCACAAATCTTATAATTATTCCTTAATGAAAGCACTGTATACATACTAAGACTAATGATTGGCAAGATAACTCATTTCCATTACTGTTTATGATCAATAATTAGTTGGCTGTGTGTATGGTCAACCTTCTTTGGAATGGAGATTGATCATAAACAATGAAGGCTTCAATTATTATTCACTTCGTTGACAAAACAATGCAAGTTATGATACATTTTCACTTGACCTCACCCCTGATGTTTCAATATGCCCCTCAGTTGATAACTGTTTATTCAACTACGATAATGTTAGTGTTATGCATAACTGCAGTATAGATTTCCGGCGACATTGATGCGTTGCATCAACTTTCTCTTGTATACTAAATATATATATGAAACACATATCGACATGTGTTTAACGCTGCTCATTATAAGATGAAACACAAGCACGTCCAAAAGTAACTGTCATAAGAATGCCAATTTGAAATATTCCATCATTGCATGTTTCTTCACTTCAGCATTATTTTTTCCGATAGACTGTCATAAACAATTACGACATGTGATGAGATAGTTAATAAATAACATGTCATGATTACATTTTAGCATGTAAATCTGGCTCGTACGGTGTAAATTGTGATCAAACATGTGGACATTGCTATAATGGAGAACCATGTGATGAAGTTACAGGTATTTGTACAAGTTGTGCGGCGGGGTATAAAGAAGCTTTGTGTCAAACAGGTAATTTGTAAAATATAAAGAATTTTTCTTTCCAAGCCATTCACAATCTTTGCCATTTATGTTCCGAAATTTTAAGATAATTTCTTGAGTAAAAATTGATGTCCTTAATGACTTCTGTTTAATATATTCTAACGTTAAACATTGTAATTGTAGGTTAATGCACAAGGTTATATATGTCAGATATCATGATTTAACCATGAACATGTGAGTTCGAATTCACAACATTAAAACCTATAAGAACCACTATAGTAACTGATGTTTTGCATGCCAGTTTCAAAAATTAAAATTGGAGTATAGTCGATGTTAAATGAAGGACCGCTTAATGAATACATAACACTGACATCTAACATAGAACTATAACCCCATGTAAATTGCGCTGTTGCAGTCACATACCTAACAAGTCAGTGAACAGTATTGTAGTTTACAGTGAAGGTACTCACTAGTGTGGACAAAGCAGAAATAAAGGGCACTGCGATAAAAGTACTGGTGTAATTAGGAAATATATCTTTCTTTGAAATTATATGTCAGTAATGTAAAATGATTTGGAGTCATCACATTATAACACCATTTTGAAACGAGCGTCCAATTTTTCGGGCTATGTTTGCGTCTGTGTAGAGATCAAACAGACAAGTGAAGTATATAGCTGTGTCGGATTTGCTCTTCGTTATCTAACAGCTTGGAGATTGCTTGTGAGATTACTGTCTAAATATTTCAGATATAAACAAATATTGCACTTAATTATACTAAGTATTTATGCTTTCTCACGCTGCACCAATATTGAACAACTGTGACCGGGCGACCGAACTATGTATGTAAACGTATAAATGTAACAACTGTGAGCGGGCGATCGAACTATGTATATAAACGTATAAATGGTACAACTGTGACCGGGCAACCGAACTATGTATATAAACGTATAAATGGAACAACTGTGACCGGGCGACCGAACTATGTATGTAAACGTATAAATGTAAAAACTGTGAGCGGGCGACCGAACTATGTATGTGAACGTATAAATGTAACAACTGTGACCGGGCGACCGAACTATGTATGTGAACGTATAAATGGAACAACTGTGACCAGGCGACCGAACTATGTATGTAAACGTATACATGTAACAACTGTGAGTGGGCGACCAAACTATGTATGTAAACGTATAAATGGAACAACTGTGACTGGGCGACCGAACTATGTATGTAAACGTATAAATGTAACAACTGTGAGCGGGCGACCGAACTATGTATGTAAACGTATAAATGTAACAACTGTGACCGGGCGACCGAGCTATGTATGTAAACGTATAATTGTAACACCTGTGAGCGGGCGACCAAACTATGTATGTAAACGTATAAATGGAACAACTGTGACCAGGCGACCGAACTATGTATGTAAACGTATAAATGTAACAACTGTGACCAGGCGACCGAACTATGTATGTAAACGTATAAATGTAACACCTGTGAGCGGGCGACCAAACTATGTATGTAAACGTATAAATGGAACAACTGTGACCAGGCGACCGAACTATGTATGTAAACGTATAAATGTAACAACTGTGACCAGGCGACCGAACTATGTATGTAAACGTATAAATGGAACAACTGTGACCAGGCGACCGAACTATGTATGTAAACGTATAAATGTAACAACTGTGACCGGGCGACCGAACTATGTATGTAAACGTATAAATGTAACAACTGTGAGCGGGCGACCCGAACTATGTATGTAAACGTATAAATGGAACAACTGTGACCGGGCGACCGAACTATGTATGTAAACGTATAAATGTAACATCTGTGAGCGGGCGACCGAACAATTTATGTAAACGTATAAATGGAACAACTGTGACCAGGCGACCGAACTATGTATATAAACGTATAAATGTAACAACTGTGACCGGGCGACCGAACTATGTATGTAAACGTATAAATGTAACAACTGTGAGCGGGCGACCGAACTATGTATGTAAACGTATAAATGGAACAACTTTGACCAGGCGACCGAACTATGTATGTAAACGTATAAATGGAACAACTGTGACCGGGCGACCAAACTATGTATGTAAACGTATAAATGGAACAAGACTGTGGTATATATGTGAAATACCATGACACAAATTATCGCGAATGTATGGCCTCTCATCTTTATAACATGAACATCGTTCTAGCTGTTTTGCATTCATGTTTGATTTTACTTGAAATCCTATTGTAGATATGGCGAGATCTATCAGTATCAAGACCCCATCACTTTACACTATGAACATAGAACACTGTTTGTTTTCATGCACGTTTGAACTGTCTAGCTTGAATTCCATTGTAGTTTGCAGTGAGGGTACCTATGGAAATAACTGTACTCAAGAGTGTGGGCACTGTATCAATAGAGAACCTTGTGGTACTAAAACCGGTGAATGTCAGTCGTGTAGTCCGGGTTTTCAAGGTTTGGACTGCAAACAAGGTATACTGTTTTTCTATTTATGAACTTGTTTATATGTTATAATGACATACCGTACCGCAGAATGTATCATGATTTCGACTTGAAGTACGTAGGGATGCTAATTACAAAGGCCGACTGCATATTGAATTGAATTACGCGCAGCTCAACGGAGGCACTTCGTTACTTTGGTTGTTCGTTTATTCAAATTGTGTTTAATCTAATTTTGAATGATAACACCTGAATGGCTTCTTTTGAAAGTAATTGTAGTCGACATTCTTTTGTGAAATTGCTGTCATTGTGAAAAAACAATCGCACCTTATCCAATTAACATCAACAACTAAATGTAGCATTGTCTCATAGAACACAGAAAAGAATACAGTTGCTACATTCACCGTAAATCAACATCGTAAGTACGATCACTCTTGAATAAAACAGTTAAACATTATTAATCGAACCGCGAAAGCTCTGTCGGTAATGCCGATCGCTATCAATCCAGGGGTCGTAAGTTAGAACCCCGGCTAGGTCATTCATTCTTTCCGATTATTGAAACAATTCATAATGACTAGCGATATTCGTCTTCCATAAATATACTTATAAGTCTATATAGGGAGGTAGCCAGTTGTCTGATAATAATGTTGTGTTGAGTAATCCGGAGAGAAAACAGGAAAAATACAATATACAACTGGCCGACGTGGTATAACTGAAATACCATTGAACAGACGTTAAACTCCAATCAATACAAACACATGTTGCCGGATAGAAGAAACTGGAGTCAAAATAACCCACGAACATATGGAATAACAATGGGAGGTTTACCTGTCACTAACATTAGTTCCTACAATGATTCAGACGAGGGAACGCTGAAAGACCAGACCAACACTATTTGCATTAGGATATATTGGGAAACTGCTAGCTATAATTCCCCTGCATTCAAACAAGAATAAGAAAAACAATTTGACTTGTATTCGTAAGAACAAAACGTCTTTATATAAGTTGACTAATAATAACATTGATAAATGCAGATAAATAAAAATGGAAATATGTTTTACTTCAAAGCCTGTGATCCGGGTTCATATGGACCGGACTGCAGTTCTAACTGTGGACAGTGTTACGGTAACGCTATGTGTGATACCGTTACTGGTGCATGTCAGCAGTGCATGGCGGGTTTTAAAGGATTGACATGTTTATCAGGTAAAATATTTTGTTTCTTTTATAAACGATATCAACGAATTGGCTTCGCTCTCTATGCCATGTCTAGTTTCATTCATGCACAACGATTGCTAGACAGAATGTATCACTCCGCGTAAAACACCCTTGTAACAAGTACACACTTGCTTAATATTCTGCTAAATATTGGGTGTTTTTTGTTTGTTATTCGGGGATAAGTTATAAATTACCAAATTACTGCTCTTTCCATCGAGAGATATGTAGACTAGTTAAAACCATAACTGAAATAGTATAGTTGAAAGCAGACCATTCAAACTAAATATTCCCTTATTAGTTTTGAGCATTATGTAAATAAGTGAAGATACTTTTGAAGTCTTTGGTATGATCGGGGCTCCCGATCCCAAGGCGGACTCTCTAACCACTATACCAGGGAGACCGGATCGGCAATGAATGAAGCCATCAAGACTATCAAACATTAAAGACGACACAGTATCGTTTTATTGTAATAAAGCATGTTGTAAGTTATTTCATTATTTATAAAAATGTTGCGTTTTCTAAATGAACTAAGTATAAATGAATCCCTCTTTGGGCAAAGGTACACGTTGGCATTTCTAAATATAATAGGTTCCGATCAGCCTGTATAGCTAACCCCTCCTTTCAGAATATACACAAGTTGACAGACATTTCTAACAAGCTTATGTGTATACAATACAAAACATTTTATTCGTAAATAAAGGCCACTTTGAACGTAAGCTATCATTATTAGACATTCCAAAAATACAACTAAATTGCTCAAATGCAACATATGCAATATAATTTGTTTAAATACACGTCAGTACATGTGTATATATCTACTATATTTTGTTAACTCACAGGCATTATGTTATCTATAAGAACCGGAGTAGAGCGGGGAAGGTTGTGCTTGTTTGATGGCATTACCGTCAGCGTCTCGTCTTTAAAATTCAGTTGAAAAGTTACATTTCTGGTGACCATGTTTTCATTATTCTGATTAAATGAAATACACCAACTTTGTTGATAAGGTCAATCCGTTTTGTCTGCTTATTTGAGTCAAAATTTGAACATAGAAACACAAACATCTTCATAAAAAAGCGATCTCATATGGATTCCGAGTTACAAAAGAAACTGTAAACTTAGGCTTTTGTTAAAACAATGGTTTATTCTTAAAAGAACAGAAGTAAATAATGTACGGTATCAAAGTTAGAACAATACATGCACAATTTCATGTGCCTTTCTGCAAATGAAAAAAAGACAGGCATAAACAAGATACAAAATTCAGTTAGATTGTGTTAAATTGTTTGTTTTGTTGAGACGGGGATTTAATATAACGTGTGACCATCACTACATGTAATGTCCGATTGTAACACCGTTTCAAGGTACTACAATCAACAAATCTGTAGTAGACGATTTAAAGTAATTTCAGACTTCATTGTGGGAAAAAGATCACGCCGTAGATCTTTAAAAAACGGTCGATAATTCGTTGTAACATGAGTTTATAATTATTTATTTAAAAAAAGTCAATTTATATCAAACTTATCGCGTATGGCTATGTGTTTACCATATGGGTGTAGCAAGGATATGTTTTTAATGTTTTAGCCTGTGATAACGGTACCTTTGGAATTAATTTCCGGTGGGCTTGTGGGCCTTGTTATGAGAAACAACCGTGCAACAAAGTAGACGGGAAATGTGAACGATGTGATCCGGGCTATCTCGGGGACATATGTGATAGAGGTAGGAGAAGTTCTTAATACATTCTGCCAAATTAGAATGCACATAAGACAGATGTACAGACCGACATTAGTTTTAATGTTATACGATGTCATGGCTCAAATAGCTGCGTGATAATGGAAAGTCGCGTTAGTTACCGATATTTTGCAATACAATTAAATCTCATTTCTTTATGAGATAATGTTAATGTTTGACAGAGTGTAAACCAATTTGTTTATTTGTTTGAATGGTTTATGCCGTTTTCAACAATATTTCAGTTATAATACTGCGTTTCATGGGTAATTTACAAGTAGTACCAGTCTAATTTAGCCTGACACCGACGAATCTGTCGTTGTGTTATCCGAAAACCCTAAGGGCAAAGAAGGAGAGCCATTACTACCATTTTTAAAGTACTTGATATGACCCTAGAGGAGTCGAACCCTGATTTTCCGCTCCTAATGTGGACACTCTTACAACTACACCAATGAAATGGTCCGGGATTTACGGTCAGGGGGATGTTTAGTTTAAAATTAACACTTATTTGTGAAATATTGTTAATATCTTTTAGAGTGTATATCAGGGTCTTACGGTCAAGACTGTTCCAGCTTGTGTGGATTCTGCAGGAGATACGAACCATGCACTCATACAACTGGTCTGTGCTCAAGCGGTTGTGCTGCAGGTCGTCAAGGAGAAACATGTAAACAAGGAAGGCTTTGTGTAAATGCAAATTAGGATATCTGTTGTAACTGTAACATGAAATTAAAAAACCACATTTGAATGAATTAAGTGAATCTTATTTTCACAAACCGATATTTATAGTGGAATTAAATCTATAATTTGACCAAAGTCTGTTCTGATCTAGGTCTGGTGGAAATACATTTTTTTACATCTAAATCGTCCCTTGATTGTAATATATTGATATCCTACCTCTACAGCATGCGAAAACAACACCTTTGGTACGAACTGCTCACAACAATGTCACTGTGTTGATAACAAATCCTGTGATTTGTTTACTGGAGATTGTGAAGATGGAGTATGTTCAGAAGGCTTTATTGGTGTTGGCTGCCAGAACATAAACGGTTTGTACTAAAAGCACTAAAACAAAATTAATAACGGCATTTGATCAGAAAACGTAAATGAATTAAAGTGAAATCACTTTGTTTTAATGAGTGTATTTAGGATAATCAAAGTACAAAGTACTGAAGGTAGAATTGCGATCGTTTAAGAAGAGATACTGAAGTGCATATATGAATATTTATTTTACCGGTTACCTTCAGGCAAAGTTTCAAGTGTGTAACCCTTTCCAGTGCTGAGATTTTGCCTCAACCTGAAACTTTAACCAAAATGTTGACGAACAGACAGACGGAGAGACAGACAACGCCAATCTATAGACCGGAATTGCTAGAGCAATCCGGCCAAAAATAAAAAAAAATCATCAATTTTAGCAGTAAAATCCTGCCAAGAAGTAATGAATTGAGAAAAAAATGTGCTGAGAGGTCCATAATTTCAAACTTGCTAAGATTTGGTCAATGAATGTACAAATTGAAAAATGTATTGTTGACATGTATTTTCTACACCATCATTGTAATGTTGTTTATCATAAATAAAATTATTCCTTTTTTTAAATAAACTTTTAATCAAAATGTGTGTCTCAGTGTTGTCTTCTTCAGCAGTTTGACAGAAACAAAGCCTAAATCTGAAATTGTGTCAATGTGTTATTTGTCAACTCTGTGCCATAAGTTTTGCTTGTGATTTGAACTCTCATAAAAAAAGCACGGAAAGGGACAACTTTCCCAACTTTGATTAAATATGTTTTCAATTAAATTGTAAAAAATCTTTTTCTTGTTTTTTGAAAGTTTTGTCATTATTATTTAAGACGGACATTATATACAAGAATAGCCAACTGACTATCATTTGAAAAAGTGTTTCTTATTTAAACCTTTCCCACTTGCATACGTAATTGCAGCCGACGACTTTTGAAAACATTGATGCAGAAGAAGAAATTGCTAATAACAAGCTTTCTCCTTTTGCAACAATGTTTTCAACTATATTCAATGATTACACTTCCAATAAATGTGATTTTCTGTATCTTTGATCAGATTTTTTTTAATTCGTCTGCTGCAGAGTTTTTATATTGTGGAGTGGGTTGTGATTTGTTAAAGGGCAAGCAGGATTGGGAATTGAGTGTTGCACTTATCCTAATGAAACACTCGCCTGCCTGTGCATGTTTTAGCTTAACTTAACTTGTTAATGTTCTTTCCATCATCAACTTAGTCATCTGTTAGTAATCAACTCTATGAACGAAATAATCGCGTCAAAATCATAACGAACAAACTGTCAAAATCTAATTTTGAACTGTGTAATACAAATTTAGAATAAAAGGATGAATCAGTTATGTTGTAACAACCAATATCCGCGGATCATTTACCTGATTTTGGCCGAAAGAAATGATCGATTTCTTGCAAGGTTCATTCGTTATTCGTTCTGCCTATTATAATCAAAGTATTCTAAACGCTTTATAAACAAGTGATTTAAAGCGCTCAAATCATTTGATGAAATTTGTTTCTTTAGACGCGGACCTTGTCGAAAGCACCTATCCAAAATGCAAGTCATCGTTAATCGTTGTCGAAGGAATGGATGGACTGAGAGAAAGAGAAAGAAAAGGCTTAGCAATGCATACTATCTTTAATATGTTAATAGGCAAAGCCTAGGTCGTGTGAAAGCAAGAACAAATTAATTAAGCACTGTCTGTCCCCCATTGAACAAGAAACAAATTAATAGGCAAATTGTAGAAAGTTACAAAAACAGAATTTGAAAAACATATTGAAAAAAACGAAACTTAGCATGCATTTAAGTTTAATTTGTACATAGGCCCCTATATATCTGTTTTATTTTTTATTAGGTCAGGATTGTAACAGACTGTAAGATTTCCAAGGATGTTGATGGAAAACAACACTAGAAGGCATTGAAGAATGTTCTGATTTATTTTTGCAAATGAATAGGTTACGATAATTTGTCCGTCCAGTAAGACCGGAAGCAAAATGGCCGAAAAAAAGTGCTATGGGGTTGAGATTTGATATGTGAAAAACAGTAAGATTGTACTGAATTCTCGTTGTTTTGATCTCGTATGATGTGTTCGTACGTGTAACCTATAGGCGTGCTTCGCTCGAGCCTTCGGCTCGAGCTTTCACACGTATGAATAAGGACATGAACGAATATGTATGGACTAGCGCCTAGAATTTCGTACTAGCCGATCCTTCATTCCACTCGCTTATGCTAGCGGGCGAGTGGATGTTTACATCTCTGCCGAGAGGGAAAAAAGGGTTACAATTTACAAAGGGTAATTGCGCGGTGCAGTGCTATATTGGCGTAGTGATATCTAAATAATTGTGTACACTTTAAATATGATACTTACACTTACAAGACTTGTTATTTTCTATTATAAGCTTGAATAATCGGATTTTTTTTCGTTACTCTATGTTTGCTTTTGTGAGCATTCGTAAATTAGTCAAACCAAAAATTGCACTTAATTGTTGGTGGTGAAGGGCATATACATCACGTGACTTCAATCTCACTATGACTATGGCAGCCTCTGCGCATGCGCAAGTCTACCAAAAATACACAAACAGTACCAATAATATTGTATCGGTTTTAACTGTTATGACATTAACATTTGAATTAAGTTATATTTCTAAAAAGCATATTAATATTAATATGAGGAATGCAAAAAGTACACTTTTCTAGTATGAGATAACTCACTTGGAATGACGTCAATTATGTACTAAAACTAATACGATACAATATCACGTTCTGCCACCGATCGAATGTGCATCAAATATAATTCACTTTTAATTTTAGATAAGGGGATTATTTCGCTCGTTGACATTTACACACACCTTTGTTATGAGCATACACCTTCATTCGGGGGGGGGGGGGGGGGGGCGGGACAACGATCAAAAGGGCAATAGTTAATTAACTATATATATATAGTATGTGTTCCTTTCCGCAGGGAGTGACGTAGAAAGCAATGGCAAAAATGAAGTTATGTTTATTGGGGTTGTTTCTGGTCTGGCGTTCATCATCCTTGTACTTGTAGTAACGGGCGTTTGTTTTCTTAAAAGAAGGTAAGTGTCGTTTTGATAAAAAGAGAATAGTAATCTGAGATAAAGTTACATAATACACTATCCAGTAAACAAGCGTTTTTATGTATTACAAAAGAAAAAACGAAAATTGAAAATGTTATTAAGTATGTATTCCATTGATTGTTTACTTAGTTGTTTGTGTGTCATGATTATTCGATGTAACGGAAATATCAATCTAATTGAAATCAGACCAAAAGACGACTTCGCTGTTCGAATATACAGGACAACACCACAACAGATGTCGTTTCGAAATGACACTATGTATCAGACGAACGCAAATACATTAAAGCAATATACAAACAAATGTTAAATGATATAAATGAAAATAAACAAAATTGGGCATCAAAGGTTAAATTTAAATTGAATAATTTTGGTTTTAGTTATATATGGATGAATCAAGGAGTCGAAACCATTAACGCTTTTATAAAAGTATTTAAACAAAAGGTAAAAGATATTTTTATCCAAAACTGGGAAGATGATCTAAGTTAAACCTCTAAAGCTAAAACATATATTCTGATCAAATCCTTTGATTTTAAGATGTATTTAGACAACATAAAAATAAAGAAATACAGATGTGCATTAACAAAATTTAGACATTCAAGTCACCAACTGGAAATTGAAAATGGGAGATGGAAAAAAACTATAAACCCTTTCCCTCATATAGACGCTTTCTGACGCTTCTGCAGCAAACGGCTTTTTGAAAATATAGTGACAAAAGTAGAAATTGCTCAAAACAAGCAATTTCTCCTTTTGACACAATGTTTTCTACTTTTAGTCATAGGTTATCCATTTAATTATAGAGATTTTCTATTTTTTGACAAAATATGTTCAATGTGGTCTGCTGCAGAATTGTCGTATGAGGGAGAGGGTTAAGATAGAATTATTTTTTTGAGACTTCTATATCAGACCGCAAATGCAAATTATGTAACACATTAGAAGACGAATATCATTTTTTACTTGAATGTCCATCATACAATGATCTAAGACAAATCTATATAAGAAAATAATATTGGTCTTGACCAAACATTCCTAACTTCATCGAACTACCAGAAAACATTATCCAAATTATGCATTTTTCTATATAAAAGTTTCGAAAAAAGAATCAAGTCACTTGTTTAATTATCTCATTTAAAATTGTATATTTTTATTTGCTGTTAAATGTTTTTAAAATGTAAAAACGAAATATGTATATATGTGTGTGAAATGTTTATTACAGTTTATGTCCATGTTCGAGATTTTCATTTTAGTCCTATTCTTCTACGATACAAGGATAATGATTAACATTGTATTTTTATATAAAGATGCAGATCGCTTGCGTTTCGTTTTGGTAAGCACCTGAAACCTCAATTATTGTTTTATATATAAATTATACTTACTTATTTGAACATTTAAGTTAGAGATTTTAATATTCAATTTCGGTACAAATCTGCAACTCTATCTCTATATAATGCATTATCTAGAGAAAAAAAAATGAATTAGCTATTTCTATTGTCGCCTTTCTCTACTTCTCTCACTACTTTTCCTTATTGTCCTGGTCATTTAAGTAAATATCTACTATTTACCAGGAAGCAGATGAAATGTATATGTTTGTATATATGTGGGTGTTTGTAAGATTGTATGTACAAGATGGACATTTTGTCTTTTGTGAACGAAATCTTAAACCTTTAATCTTGTATTTAAATATTCATAAGCAAGTGCTCTATTTTCTGTCCAATTAAATAACACGATACAACCAACATTCGGTTATTAAACAATCGAAACACTCGACCATTATCGCTTCGCTGTCTCGTATATTGATATGGTTTAACCGACTTGTTGATACATTACGATTTTGTGGTCGACAATTAAAATGACTAACACAATGGTCAATCTGAGACGACATGTATTACGCAGTTATAGGATCTACACGGGAGTTCAATACTGAACCTTTAGTTTGAACCTTGGTTTTAACGAGATTGCCGAAATAGTGAATTCAAATGATGAAGACCAACTTTCTAGTTTGTTTTAATTCCACAGCTGAAATCAATGCACTTATTGAATCACATTTAATAGAATAACAATTGATAAAATAACAACTCAAAGGAATGAAATATATAACAAACGATTAAGCAACCTTTACTGGCATATGGATGAACTGACGCATTTGAGAAAAGACATTGCCGTATATATATATATTGTTAGGTTTATGTTTATTGCCTAGACATTTTTCAAGTTGTCAGCTGCAGATTTGTTGTTAATTTAGGGTTATTTCTTTAGGAAACTTGAGGAAACTTCAAAGGGAGTAACCATGACGACCGGTGAACACAGCTATGATGATCTTGAAATACAAGAAAAGCAGCTATAGATACTGGATCGGAAAAATAATAAATTTGATATCCATTCAGATAGTAAGATACGCATGACTATGGATAACATTCGTGTTTAGTGTAAATTTATATGAGACATTACATGAGATAAAGGTACAAGTTGGCATCTCATGCTTAAATAAATGACATAAAACAGTGTGGATTGACTTGAAAATATAATGGTGGGTGTGATTCTCTTGTTCGTGTTTAATACTAACTTACAAGAGAAAGTTGATGCAACGCATCAATGTCGCCGGATATCCATAGTGCAGTTATGCATAACACTAACAGTATAGTAGTTGAATAAACAGTTATCAACTGAGGGGCATATTGGAACATCAGGGGTGTGGTCAAGTGAAAATGTATCATAACTTGCATTGTTTTGTCAACGAAGTGAATGATATTTGAAGCCTTTCATTGTTTATGATCAATCTCCATTCCAAAGTAGGTTGACCATACACACAACCAACTAATTATTGATCATAAACAGTAATGGAAATGAGAAATCTTGCCAATCATTAGTCTTAGTATGTATACAGTGCTTTTTCATTAAGGAATTATTATAAGATTTGTGAATTCCACATACACTTTTCAAGATGTTTGTCAGAATATTTGAATTTTATTATTTTGTTCAATACCACAAAACAGACAATTTAGGATTTGCATGCAATAGCACGTCATTTTACCTTTCCTCTATTAAAGTCAACAGTGGACACCTTTGCAGCAATCTACTTTTAAAACAATGAGTTAAGGGTTAAATCGCTGAAGACATGAGTTTTCTCTTTTTCTCAAAATGATATTAGCTTGGCATCCTAATTATATCATACTTTAACAAATGTTGAAATGAAGTCCAATATTTATAAATTAGACCACCTTCGAAATATAATATCAACTAAACAGTTAAATCTCATTGAAATTGTTGTATAATTTAAACTTAATTTCGAACAAAAACTGAGCCCTACAACATGCTAATTTATTTTAATTCTTTCCTTCCTTTTTTATAATGAAAATAACAAACTACTCATGTTTTAAAATTATATTATGATGAGCGCCCTTGTGTCAATGATGCATAACAATATGCAGATCGGAAGCAACATGCCTTTAGGGAATTAAATGACAAAATTATCAAGATCGAAATAATTTTGTACGAAAGACCGATTCTTTCTTATTCGCAGAGGTGTCGTTCTTGAAACTCTCTTTATAGGCAGAGAGTGTTCGTTCAAAGTAATTTTTCTATTAAAGCTAGTTTTATCTCGGTTTGTTCATTTCTTCATTTGTTTCGAACCAAATAAACATTTTAAATCACCTACGATTTACTATTTGTAAGTGAGTGTAAAGAAACGGCTCTCTGCAAAGGAGATTGATCTACGCAGTTGGTATTCGCGAGTCACGCTTCAAGCAGGTGCGCGTATGTAAACAAATTAGACTGCGACGTAAATTTTTGTAGTTATCGCCTTTTGAGTACATGTAGTATATAGTGTAAAATAAAGTATTTCAGTCTAGCTAATAGGGACTGTTTTGTCTTCGTAAATAAAACAAAGAAACATAAATGAGAGTCAAAATAAAGAAACTGAAAATACCTAAAACATCGGAATATTTATTTCATTTTAGATGTGTCATTACTTAGTGTTTTTAAACAAACACAATTGTAATATGTTCAAGACATCTAAACGTGTTTCTTTCTAATAATGATCCCCCCTCCCATGTGATTTCCGAAAACCTATTAAAAATAAAAGTCGCGGGCTTCTGCCCGGCGACTAATAATATGGATACATTTAATACAATCAGTGAAATTGTAGGAATTTGTTTTTATATATCTTATTTACTTATTTAATAGTATGTGTTAGTTCGTTGTATGTCCTTGTGGTGTCCTTGTGGCTAGGTGACGCTCGATAAGAATGGCAGCCACAGTCTGACTCTTGCTTGAAGCGTAAGAGCCGGCTAAATATGCCAGTGTGAACGATTGTAGTCGATGCAACTATTGAGCTCCAGCAGGTGGATGGTATTGGTCTCATACCTTATATATGTTTATCTCGATGTAAATATAAGTTGTGAGACTAATATCATCTTTCCTGTCAGCCGTGATATGATATTAGCTGTTGAAAGCGGTATAAAATGCTAAACAAATAAAAGTGTCGGTTGTAATTAAGTTGTACATGACTCCAATTATTTACTGCTCCTGATATAACACGAAGGATTAAAATTCTGCACTTGACAAGGTCAAATATGGTAATGGAATGTCACTGAAATATGTTGTGAAGTATTCTTGGTATTTTATACATGACATACTAGTCCCCCTGCCCTCGGTCAATCCTCACAAGCGGCATATTTGCCTGAACAAGACATAAAAGATATATAAATTTGTATATGTTTTCTTTATTCTGTCTTAAAAAGTTAAACATAATAAAAGGACTCGGTCTCGCGAGATATCAAATTTCCACGCCCCTCGTAGAACAATACCAAACCCGCTTTCGCTACTGCAACATAATATTCCCTATAACATTAAATACATCAACATTATAAATATGTAGTAGTATCCTTGTTCATGAATACCGCCTCGTTGGCGTAGTGGTAGAGCGTCAAAAGTACTACACCAATATATATAAATTGTAATCCGAGGCAATTTTTTGAGTTGATCTCTGGGGATGAAACTTGGGTTTAAATGGTAAGTATTATAATGACGTCAGTTCTCAAGTTTTTTTGTGAGATTTATTGGATAGAAAGAAAGATTTACACAAGTTAATTATGTCTGACATAGCTAATCGACGATGACAGAATCTAGGCAACGACCAGGTCGATTCCATTGGATATTTTCCTCCAAGATAACTATGTTAAATTGAGATGTGCGTGAAGTTAGCCGGAGTAGCCGGAACAGCCGGAACAGCCGGAACTCCGGCTACTCCGGCTGAATTTACTAGCCGGAATAGCCGGAACTCCGGCTGTATAAACCAGTCAGAACAGCTGGAACTCCGTCTACGCCGACTGTATTAACCATCCGGAACAGTCGGAACTCCAGCTACGTCGGCTGTATTAACCAGTAGGAACGGCCGAAATTCCGGCTGTATTACCCATCCGGAACAGCCGGAACTCCGGCAACTCCGACTGTATTAACCAGCCGAAACAAGCGGAACTCCGACTGTAGTAACCAGTCGGAATAGGCGGATCTCCGGCTACTCCGGCTGGGCATGGCAGCTGGCTGACGAGGGACTGTCGGCCCAACTCCGGCTGGGTTTTAAAGCTAGCTGCCACACATCCGGGTGGAATCTGGCTAGCGTGACTTGGAGCCAGAGAGTGTCACTTTCACCTGGCGTATGTCAGGATGCTAGTTAAACTCTCTAATTAAAGCAATATACAGTTGGGCTGTAGACTGTCGGCCCAACTCCGGCTGGGTTTTGCAACCGGCGGCCATAAATCCGGGTGGCTAGCGTGTCTTGGAGCCAGAGTGTGTCACTTTCACCTGACATATGTCACGATGCCAGTTAAGCTCTCTAATTCGAACAGAACGGGTGCAAATTCGGGAATATTTCGGGAAATCCCATCTCCGGCTGTGCATGGCAGCCGGCTGACGGAACTTGGCGAAACAGGATTTCGTGCAACAGGAAGTCAGTTTGAGTCGCTTTCACCTGGCATGCATCAATCCACCGTCCAATCCGTCTATCTCGAAAAATAGGCACGCCAAAACGAGGGTGGGAGCCACTCTGTCAGCCCAACTACGGCTGGGCTTTGCAGCCGGCTGCGATAAATCCGGGTGGAATCCGGCTAGCGTGTCTGGGAGCCATACTGTGTCACTTTCACCTGACATATGTCAGGATGCCAGTTAAACTCTATAATATCGAGCAATATACAGCCGGAGTTGGGCCGTAGACTTGGCCAAAATGGCAACTTCATCTGAACATTGCAGCCAGCTGCGATAAATCTGGGTGGAATCCGGCTAGTGCGACTCGGAACCAGAGTCAGGTGCTTTCACCTAGCATGCATCAATCCACCGTCCAATCCATCTATCTCGAACAATAGGCACGCCAAAACGAGGGTGGGAGCCACTCTGTTGGCCCAACTCCGGCTGGGTTTTGCAGCCGGCTGCGATAAATCCGGGTGAAATCCGGCTAGCGTGTCTGGGAGCCCGAGTGTGTCACTTTCACCTGACATATATGTCAGGATGCCAGTTAAACTCTCTAATATCGAGCAATATCCAGCCGGAGTTAGCCGGAGTTAGCCGGAATTGGGCTGCCAAAATGCCAACTTCATGTGAACATTGCAGCCAGCTGCGATAAATCCGGGTGGAATAGGCTAATGCAACTCGGAGCCAGAGTGAGGCACTTTCACCTGACACATGTCATGATGCCAGTTAAGCTCTCTAATTCGAACAGGACGGGTGCAAAGTCGGGAATATTTCGGGAAATCCCAACTCCGGCTGTGCATGGCAGCCGGCTGACTGAACTTGGCGAAACAGGATTTCGTGCAACAGGAAGTCAGTTTGAGGTGCTTTCACCTGGCATTCATCAATCCAACGTCCAATCCGTCTATTTCCAACAATAGGCACGCCAAAACGAGGGTGGGAGCCACTCTGTTGGCCAAACCGGCTGCGATAAATCCGGGTGAAATCCGGCTAGCGTGTCTGGGAGCCCGAGTATGTCACTTTCACCTGACATATATGTCAGGATGCCAGTTAAACTCTCTAATATCGAGCAATATCCTGCCGGAGTTAGCCGTATCGGGCCCGCTACAGCTTAAATAAAATAAACATTTAGCGCTACGCCTTGAAATTGTCGCTACAGCTTAATTCCCAAAGCGATACGCCTTAAACAAATATTGTGATATTGGGTAAAATCAAAGAATGAATTTAAGGAATAAGGGTTTAATTTACACCGCTGACTGTTGGCAGAGATAAAGGGTTGTTGAATCCTCCCAGTACAGTACACGTTAGGTCAAAGGGAAGTAAATCGGATCGGCTTGCCGGGCAGACAATTTTGTCCAGGAATTTCAGATGAATATACAAGACTGATGTTGGCTCCCATTGGACAATAATGATTTTGTTGAAAGTTGAAAGTGATTTTCATAAAGTTGAATAACCTCTGACTGATTTATAACCAAAATAGTGTTTGCTTTTAGCTATGTTGACACTCAAATAGCCATTTTCAGAACATGCTGTATTTTCTGAAATTGAAAGTAAAATTCAGTGCGGGATAAGGGTGACGTTTGATTCGACCTCCTAGCTCTTTCAAGAAACGGTGAACATGTGAGTTTGTTTTGCTTTTCTGGTAGTTCTAAGAATGAACTTTAGTTTGATACAGGTATATGTGTTAATCCATTTGCTAGTAACGAACCATAACCCATAATGCTATAATGGTCGCCTATGGAAAATGATTTACTTCCCTTTGACCACAAGCATTATTAAACCACCATTCCCTCTATCTTTAGACAAGAGTAGGTCACGTGACCGTCAGATTGACCGACTTCGAGATTTAGGCCAATCACTATTGAGAATGCGTAGTACCCCACCAAGATTTGACACTCGATCACGCCTTTATTCCAATAAATACTATTTTTCATTTCAAGCAGCTTAGGGAAAAATAATTTCAATAAACAACTTGATAACAAACTAGGATATGATTAAAGAATGTCCCTATATTAATTTAACTGTTCAAAGATTGTGTTTTTGTTTACACGAATCCATAGGAAATTCTTTTTTAATTGCCGATTTTTTGCCATAAAGATCTATCAAATTCACAGTCATATGTCAACAAATACTTACCTATAAAACTAAATAACATTTTTGTCCATTTCAGTTTATTTCGTTTTAAGAAGATAAAAAAATAATGAAGACTGAAGGAGAAAATACATATTTATTGTAATGGGTTTTCGTGCATTTTCTTCTTTCTGAAAATCGGAAATGTCATTCAAGAAAGTATTACCTACATTCATTCTTATTTTTTTTAAAAAGTTATCGTTGTGAAACTTTAGTGCACTTAATGTGTCTTGATTATACAATTCACTACATAATAGTCTATTTACTGGTGTTTAAAATGAAAGCACTAACAGACAGACTCAATATCAGAAATTATTCCTGCAACCACAATGCATGTGGTTTGAGAATATGATATATGGGAATCTAATGAATCATGACCAAGCCAATCTTTATGATAACTTTTATGCTGGATAGATTATGACACATGACTAAACAAGATAGCATAATAGATCACATAAAAAAAACCTATTGGTTTAAAAGTGTAATGAGAGAAAATGAAACAATAACATTATTGAGAAAGTAGCTTTTTATGACAATTTGCTTCTTTTCCAATAATGTTCTTGAAAATCTATTTCATCAATTTCTCATATTCCCACAATGTTTTGAAATAAACAATCATCCATTTGATCTTGAGGGGTCGTCCTTTCTTGTGAAATTCAGATAGAATTATTTTTAAATCCCATGATTCTTTTCAGCATTAATTATACTTTTTTTTCCATTTATATTTTACATGTTATGTTACACAATTTAAAAAAATATATATTAAGTCTGTTGAAATTATTGAATCATCAATTTTACTAGTTTAATGTGTATTGTAACTTTCCACCTTATCCACTCTTGAAGATTAGAATTTCCTTATTACCATTCATTCTATCATTCGAAAAAATGAATGCTCTTATATTTTATTATATTCATACACTCACTGATTTGCTCAAGACTTCCTGTTGCACGAAATCCTGTTTCGCCAAGTTCCGTCAGCCGGCTGCCATGCACAGCCGGAGTTGGGATTTCCCGAAATATTCCCGACTTTGCACCCGTCCTGTTCAAATTAGAGAGCTTAACTGGCATCGCGACATTTGTCAGGTCAAAGTGCTTCACTCTGGCTCCGAGTTGTACTAGCCGATTGCACCCGGATTTATCGCAGCTGGCTGCAATGTTCACATGAAGTTGGCATTTTGGCAGCCCAATTCCGGCTAACTCCGGCTGGATATTGCTCTATATTAGAGAGTTTAACTAGCATCCTGACATATATGTCAGGTGAAAGTGACACACTCGGGCTCCAAGACTCGCTAGCCGGATTTCACCCGGATTTATCGCACCGGCTGCAAAACCCAGCCGGAGTTGGGCCAACAGAGTGGCTCCCACCCTCGTTTTGGCGTGCCTATTGTTCGAGATAGATGGATTGGACGATGCATTGATGCATGCCAGGTGAAAGCACCTCACTCTGGCTCCGAGTCGCACTAGCCGGATTCTTCCCAGATTTATCGCAGCTGGCTGCAATGTTCAGATGAAGTTGGCATTTTGGCCAAATCTACAGCCCAACTCCGGCTGTATATTGCTCGATATTAGAGAGTTTAACTGGCATCTTGACATATGTCGCTCCCAGACACGCTAGCCGGATTCCACCCGGATTTATCGCAGCCGGCTGCAAAACCCAGCCGGAGTTGGGCCGACAGAGTGGCTCCCACCCTCGTTTTGGCGTGCCTATTTTTTGAGATAGACGGATTGGACGGTGGATTGATGCATGCCAGGTGAAAGCGCCTCAAACTGACTTCCTGTTGCACGAAATCCTGTTTCGCTAAGTTCCGTCAGCCGGCTGCCATGCACAGCCGGAGTTGGGATTTCCCGAAATATTCCCGACTTTGCACCCGTCCTGTTCGAATTAGAGAGCTTAACTGGCATCGTGACATGTGTCAAGTGAAAGTGCCTTACTCTGGCTCCGAGTTGCACTAGCCGATTCTACGCGGATTTATCGCAGCTGGCTGCAATGTTCACAAGAAGTTGGCATTTTGGCAGCCCTATTCCGGCTAACTCCGGCTGGATATCGCTCGATATTAGAGAGTTTAACTGGCATCCTGACATATATGTCAGGTGAAAGTGACACACTCGGGCTCCCAGACACGCTAGCCGGATTTTACCCGGATTTATCGCAGCCGGCTGCAAAACCCAGCCGGAGTTGGGCCAACAGAGTGGCTCCCACCCTCGTTTTGGCGTGCCTATTGTTCGAGATAGATGGATTGGACGGTGGATTGATTCATGCCAGGTGAAAGCACCTCACTCTGGATCCGAGTCGCACTATCCGGATTCTACCCAGATGTATCGCAGCTGGCTGCAATGTTCAGATGAAATTGGCATTTTGGCCAAGTCTACGGCCCAACTCCAGCTGTATATTGCTCGATATTAGAGATTTCAACTGGCAACCTGACATATGTCAGGTGAAAGTGACACACTCTGGCTCCCAGACACGCTAGCCACCCGGATTTATCGCAGCCGGCTGCAAAACCCAGCCGGGGTTGGGCCGACAGTCCACAGCCCAACTGTATATTGCTCTAATTAGCATCCTGACATACGCCAGGTGAAAGTGACACTCTCTGGCTCCAAGTCACGCTAGCCAGATTCCACCCGGATGTGTGGCAGCTGGCTTTAAAACCCAGACGGAGTTGGGCCGACAGTCCCTCGTCAGCTAGCTGCCATGCCCAGCCGGAGTAGCCGGAGTAGCCGGAGATCCGCCTATTCTGACCGGTTACTACAGTCAGAGTTCCGCTTGTTTCGGCTGGTTAATACAGCTTGTATAACCGGAACTCCCTCTTTTCCGGCTGTTTAATACAGCCGACGTAGCTGGAGGTCCGACTGTTCCGGTTTGTTAATACAGTCGGTGAAGACGGAGTTCCAGCTGTTCCGGTTTCTTTATACAGCCGATGTTGCCGGAGTTCCGGCTGTTCCGGATGGTTAATACAGCCGGAGTTCCGCCTGTTCCGGCTGGATAATACAGTCGAAGTTGGCGGAGTTCCGGCTGTTCCGGCTGTGTAATACAGCCGGAGTTCCGCCTGTTCCGGCTGGATAATACAGTCGAAGTTGGCGGAGTTCCGGCTGTTCCGGCTGTTCCGGCTGGGTAATACAGCCGGAGTTCCGCCTGTTCCGGCTGGATAATACAGTCGAAGTTGGCGGAGTTCCGGCTGTTCCGGATGGTTAATACAGCCGGAGTTCCGCCTGTTCCGGCTGGATAATAATGTCGAAGTTGGCGGAGTTCCGGCTGTTCCCGCTGGGTAATACAGCCGGAGTTCCTCCTGTTCCGGCTGGATAATACAGTCGAAGTTGGCGGAGTTCCGGCTGTTCCGGATGGGTAATACAGCTTCTCATAATCTTCTCATACTGAATATCACATAGATCGCAGCATATAAAACGTCTATCCCTACGTCAAAATTTACCCTTTCTGTTCTTGGTTACCTTTTAGTACAGGATATGGTAGCCAGGTGAGCAATGCAGGCACATATTGGTCTTCTTGTTTAAAATAAAGGGACATTTGACCTTCTTGTTCGAAATATTTACATCCTGTCTGTTTACACGTTATTTAAATGTACTGAACTGCACCTGCTTCCTTTAAGTCATGCTTCAAAATCATGCTTTGATAATACTTTGATAATGCTTTATAATGCTTTGCATCAAAATTCCTCTTGTTTTAGTTTAAACATATTTAATTCTCATATATTTTTACATAGTAGGTAACATCAAGAAATATACAATGGAGAAATTTATTGGACTGAAAGCTCATAGCTTATATTAGGTCCTCTTCAATAAAGATTGATTTACAGGAAGTACGGTGAATATTTAACATGTTCAGAATATAATACAAGAAACAGATACATAAATAGAGAGAGAGAGAGAGAGAGAGAGAGAGAGAGAGGGGGGGAGAGAGAGAGAGAGAGAGAGAGAGAGAGAGAGAGAGAGAGAGAGAGAGAGAGCGAGGGAGGGAGAAAGAGATAGATGTAAAGAGAGCAGAAAGAGATAATTTAACATGTTCAGAATATAATACAAGAAATAGATACATAAATAGAGAGAGAGAGAGAAATAGATACATACATAGAGAGAGAGAGAGAGAGAGAGAGAGAGGGGAGAGAGGGGGGGAGAGAGAGAGAGAGAGAGAGAGAGAGAGAGAGAGAGAGAGAGAGAGAGCAAGGGAGGGAGAAAGAGATAGGTGTAAAGAGAGCAGAAAGAGATAAAGGAGGGTGGTGCGCGTATGGGAGGTTAGTTAATGTATATATGTCGATTATCCATACCAAATAAAATATAACAAAAAAAGATCCTTAAAAAGTTGCAAGCATTTAAGGAAAAGGTTAAATTATCGTGAGCTAAACCTTTTGGTTTCGATTATAAATTGTTGGACTGATTCAAAAATAGCATTATTTTCTTCGATTGATGAGTTTGGATTTCCATATAACAAAATATCAAGCCTAATGTTTTGTGGAAGTTCTCTTAGCATGCCATGTCTAATATCATTGTAGCGGGGACATTCAAGTAGGTAATGTAAATAATTTTCAATTTTTCCACATGCACAAAGGGGAGAATCAACAACATTCCTGAGAAAAAGATGATGGTTGAGTCCACTACATTGTGTTCTTAATCGGGTATGTAATACCTGTGAATACCTATCCACAAGGTAATAATATAGAGATGGTTTCCTATTATCTTTATTTAATATTAGTTTAAAAGATCTTACTGATTCAGGGTTTTGTATTTCGGGAGACAATGTGTTCCATTCTCTTATTGATGATGGAAGAAACGAATTATACTATAGTGTTGTTCTAGAGTGGATTGTTTGTAAGTCATCAGAGTTTCTTAAGGAATATTTTTTCTAATCTATCCTTATCATTTACTGTTATCCCAAACAACATCTGCATATTCCAAAATAGGTCTTATGAAAGAAAAATAAATAATTTCAAGGGATTTTCTATCCAAAACAAATTTCAATTTTCTCATTATGTTGATTCTTTTCCAAGCTTTAGCCGCTACATAATCAATATGTTCGTGCCACGTGCAATCAGTAGTAAAACTAAGACCTAGATGTTTATGTATATTAACCTCTTTTATCGGCTGGATACGCATATATAAGGGATCGTGTGCATTTCTGTAAGTTTGCGCGAGAAGAGAAGAGTTTCAGATTTGGAGGGATTAAAATAAACTCGCGAGGTATCAGCCCAGTCGGATATTTTATCTATATCAGTCAATAAATTGAAAGTTGCTACTTGTGGATTGTGTACTATAACATACAGGTTAGTATCATCAGCAAAAAGACGGATACTTCTGTTTATTTCCGATGTAATATCATTTATAAAGATTAAAAACTGGAAGAGACCAGTATCGAACCTTGGAGTACCCCAGAATCAATAGCTGCCCAGTCCGATTCAACTCCAGGAAGTACAACACGTTGCCTACGGTTAGATACATTACTTTTGAACTAAGAGTAGAATGATTCTGTAATACCAGCGCTTTTAAGCTTCTGGAGAAGGCCATTTTGCCACACCTTATCAAACGCTTTACTTATATTGAAAAATACAGTTCGGACTTCCAAACCATCGTTCAGAGCTTTACAAAAAGTATCATACAAGAAAGTCAGTTGGTTTACTGTTGAATCACCTTGAACAAACCCTATCTGTGCGCTAGTGAGAACTTGTATATCTTGGAGATGGTTAAAAACATGTTTAAAGATTAGGCGTTCAAACACATTTTCAATGGTATTGAGAAGTGAGATAGGTCTATAATTGTTAGGTTAAGTATCACCACTTTTAAAAACAGCGGTTACGTGTGCCTCCTTCCAACAGTCTGGCACAATTTTACAAGATAGAGATTTATTGAAAAGTTTACATAATGGCCCAGAAAGTTCGATAGAAGCCTCACGCAACATTGTATTACTTATACGGTCAGGACCAGATGCTTTCCCAATTGGCACATTTTTGAGAATATCAGCTACTTCTGGGATTGTTAAAACTATAGAGTCGATTACTTTGTCAGGGATAAGTAGTTATGGTACATTCTTGCCGAGATCATTTAAACAGTTTTGTGATATAGAATAATCATTTAATACATTAGCCTTTTCCATATTATTTTTTGATAATCTATTTAATTCCTCATTTTAAAATGGTGGAATGTTTTGTTTATTGGTTTTTGATATAAAAGTTTTGAGTGTTTTCCACTAATCATTTTGACTAAGGTTATTTTGCTTTTCTTTTAATTTTCTTGCAAGGTTATTAAAATAATTTGCTTTAGCTTCACGTAGGTCAGTGACTACCTAATTCCTTAATTGTTTGAAAGAATACCAGTCATGATCATACTTAGTTATCTTTGCTTTTTTTGTATGCGCGTTTTCTTTGTTTGATTTTATGTTTAATACCACTATTTATCCAAGTTGTTTGGAATGTTTCTATTTGCTATCTCGAACAAGCTATTTGAAAATTTAGATGCATGATTATGTTTGTTATTTATTTCGAGGTCTTCCCAGTTAAAGTTTCTAATATTAACGCGAAAACTTCAGAAATTAACCACACCCAATGTTTAAATGATTTCCGCTTATACGAATGGTGTTTAAAGACTACATAAACCGGGCAGTGAACTCGTTGCTGCTGATTAAGAAAGGGCTCACTAACACCTGATGTAAGGATACAATCGGAGGAGGACACAAAGGTCAGATCTATAATCAAAGAACTATTTTCTGTAAAATGTGTTGGCTCTTGAATCATTTGTGTCATGTCAAATTGTTGACATATCGATTCAATTTTACGAGCAGACATAGGGTTTAGTAAATTGAAATTAAGATCTCCAGTAATAATAATGTTATAATAAATTAGTAACTCGAGCGAGCGATATAGAATCTTGTATTAAACTGTATGTAGTGGAAGCTAAATTCGGTGATCTATAAAAGACGCCTAGTAGTATATGTTTAGGCTTACTAATAATTATTTCAATCCATATACATTCAAGACTATTAATTTCAAGATCGTACCTACGTTTAAAATGTAAAGTATCTTTAACATAGACCATAACTCCACCGTGACTATCGCCTTGTCGGTCTTTCCGAACTGGTGAATGAAATGACCCAAGTTTTAGATCATTTGTATCCACGGAGTCGCTTAACCATGTCTCAGTGAAACATAAAATGTCAAATTCATAGAGTTCCGGACGGATTAAATCGATTTTGGTAGCGTTACTTTGAACGTTATAGTGGACAATGGAAAAATGTTTGGATAAAACAGGCGAAGGTATCGGCTCTTGTGAGGAGAAACTTACATTAGAAGACTCGTTGGACTTTTTTAAGGGACCAGGATTCGGATGTATATCTCCTGACAAAATGAGCAAAAATACAAGAGACACATTTTTTTATAAGTGTTTTAAGTATTGAGCATATTCTTGGAATTGTCACAGGACTTATGAGAATCATAATCTAATGTTTACTAGTAATCACAACAGGGCTATACTACAAGCTAAATGTAACCTAACAACCTCTCCGCCACCAAGGATATAAAAAGAATGAAGACAAGATTTAGAGAAGACATATAAACAAAGATATAAATGCATACGCGAAAATAGGATCGAATATGGGTCAAATTATAAATCAATGGGATCTAAAGCCTCAAAAATAAAAATGGCATACATACATGTAATGTACATATATATATAGATTGATTGATTGATTGGGGTTTAACGCCGTTTTTAACAATTTCTCAGTTATATCACGGCGGCCAGTTCACCTACTTATGCATTTCCTGGTTTTCTCACACCAGTACTCCACACAACAATCTTCCCAAGCAACTGGCTGCTTTTCCACATAGACTTACCGCATTGGTGGAAGCGGAATGACGCATGTCGCATTGACTTTTGTCAATCGTCGGAAAGAAAGTTGGCCGAGCCGGATTCGAACTCACAACCCCTGGATTGACAGCCCGCGTCGCTACCGACTGGGCTACCGGGGCTCGGCTGTACATATAGAACATCAGACAGTTACACGTTTTAAAACATATTAAGGGAAGTGAATTGTAAAACAGTATCTTAGTTTGATAGCTCAATCACACGCTAAATAATTCAAAAACGTTATAGAGGGATGTGAATTGTAGAGTATTAGTATATCCTTATAGTTCAATGTTAGGCTATATCATTTATATAGAATAAGAGGATGCATGACTTGTAAAAAGGTCTAACATCTCCACAGTTCTAGTATAGGCTATAATATTTACAAATAGAATTGGAAGCCACTATTTAACACGACTTATATTTATATATCGTATATAATATATATCAACTAATTATTGTAAAGTCTCGTATATATCTACTTTCAACAGGGGCAGAACTCCGTGACAAGGGATACGGTTAATGCTGGTTTTTATACAATATTCGACGGATTTTGATGACGAGGTGTGTTGTCGTATTCGATGCGCTAGTTAATGCGTCCGTTCAACCGTAGTTCAACTGCAAAACTATGTAATGTACACAACCATGCAATAATCAACATTTCTTATTTCAGGATATTTCGACCGGCGAATACGGTTTCCTGACGCAAGACAATTGTACAAAAACCGTTATTAAATATAAATCGAAAAAACCATCATCTCGTAATCGGGTTCCGCCATTATGAAAATTAATCATTCATTTCACCGCAAAGGCTCCATTATCTACAGCTGATTTTACTGCATTTGAAGATCCTCATAGTTGTGCTCATCAGTCTGTTGTGTTTCTCCCTTTAAAGGTTTGTCATCAAGTTTCCTACAAATGAAATCAAATGAGCATTTGTATGAGAAAAGAATACAATTTGGTATTTGTGAACAGTGTATAGATGCAGATCATCGTGTCCACCTGATCAGTGTTATAATAATCTATACAAGTTGACAGAATATTCTAACACGATTGTGTGAGCGAAATTTGAACAATGTAAATCTGGATAAATCCAATAGTGTACCTTTTCTTATGCACTGGCTGAAATAAACAATGTCAAAAGGAAATCAGGTAGGGTCGGTGAAAGTTATGACAAGGTTATGACTATACATACACACACACAGTCTCGTTCAATTTTCATTGAATACTCTCTGATTAAAAGGAGGTAAGTTAAGAGTTGTTTAACATTGTTTTCAGACAGGTCTTAAGCCTTCAACGTGGATTAAACGTAAACTTATGTTGAACCGCCTTAAGTTTTAATTTTTTTTTTTAAAATGTACAAAAGTTAACCCATCAAAGGGCTATCAGTCTAGGATTCCATCCAACCTAGTCTATTGATTATTTCGACGATTGGCAAATATATACTTTTTCGTAGTAAACAAACATTCCATCAACACAATACATATATTTACCTTATTTGCAGAAAGCAATCAATTTAACAAAACGATAATTATAGTTACACGTTGCAGAAAACAAACATTATGTCAAAACGCTCAAGATGTTTACCATCCTTGCAGAAATAAACATTCTATCACAACGACAAATATAGTTACCTTCTTTTCAGAAAACAAACACCAGTTACTAAAAGTACAATGATGATACATCCTAGGACAGACACAACTCCAATAAACATAGTCAGCGTGACTGGTCCGTTAGTGCAATGGCATACTTCTGGACTCTCTGTGGAAATGAAATCAATCCTATTTATATTAAAAATGTTCAGAAATATGTGACAGTAATGTTGCACGATGTTTAATTTAAGAATATGAGTTAATTTCAAACTTCGCAGGTTTTTCCTCGTTAAGACATTTCAGACCTTTTTCTTAAGAATAAAAACATACAGTGGAAACACAAACACTTTCTATATTTAATTAAATGGCCAGACAATTTATAAAATATACAGTCAAATGAAAAGTAATCGGCGTTATTTTATACACCAAACTGTTACACCATGGATATTTATCTTTATTTTTTATTATTCGTAAGTAAGCTCTCTCTGTTTATTATTATTAAAATAATGTTTGCTGTTAATAAACCTGATAGAAAATGACAACGCATATGACATATGGTTGCACCTTCAAAATGCATGTAGTGTCATGAGCACATATTACACATATTTTCAAGTCTATCTATTTGACTTAGTTACACATAAGACACAAAACTGTGGGACAACGATAAAGCATACCTTTGTATAATATGTATTTTATATTTGTCATGTTGGTCATTTTCTGTATTGTATTAAATACATGAAAAGTGCATGTATTAGCAAACACATTATATTTGTATGATCAATAAATATCTTAAAACAAAAGATACCAATGAATGACTGGGATAGCAATTTTTACTGCTTTTCGACTAAGAAATATTCTTGGAAAAAACAACTACATGAACACATATCAAGCAGCATTATCAAATGATAAATTACAATATTGGATTCTATTTAACCAATGCCAACTTTTATTTAACATTGCTTATATTTTGTACAAGAAAACCTGCCTATTTTAAAATTGACTCATACAAAATTACGAGATATAGAATTCAAGTCTCAAAATTAACTCATACAAAATTACGAGATATAGAATTCAAGTCTTAACAATAATGATAATGATTGTACTAATGATAAAACGTGAAACTTTAAAGCAATAAGCTTTGCATCGTTTTAACTTGCAGTACTATTATGGTGGCATATTACTGCCGTAAGATAACCAGTTAATTGTTCGTACAATACTAACAGGTTATCTAGTTAGGGTTTGCGAATTTCACTTAATAAGTAACATTATAACTGGCTAACTAGATAAGATTCATGTTACCACTTGTTTGATGTTTTCGAAACATTGTATAGTTTTCTGAGCTAACCTTTAATTTGCTGGCAGTCAACACCAAAGAAGCCCTCTGTACACGCGCTGTCATCACACTCGCCAGTTATTGAATCACAAGATTTGTCATCAACGCAGTGGCATTGCAGTGAACAATTGGCACCAAAAGTATTATTATCGCATGCTGTAAATGTAAAATAGCATTAATCAAGGACGCAGCATGATTTAAACGTCAGCTCTAACTAGAATATATAGGAACCTGATCACTGAAAAGTGTACGTTTAATGTCCTAATGAGTATTTGACTTTGACTTGTTAAAATAAGTTGGAAAACATTTATCAAAATTGACCTTATCTTTTATGTAAATAGTACTTTAGGTCTCTTAATACATTAACAAATGGCTACCTTGTTTACATGCATCTCCCTGCCGACCTGCAGCACAACCACTCGGGCACAGACCAGTTGTATGGTTGCATGGTTCGTATTTCCAGCAGAATCCACACAAGCTGGAACAGTCTTGACCGTAAGACCCAGATATACACTCTGAAAATTAATAACTTGATCTTGACCAGAAATCCCTGTTATGGACACTGACAAACATTAATGTTATTCAACAATGATGTGTCATTTAAACCTTTCCAACATACAGCCCCTGTATGACGCCTTGCATCAGAGGACTCTTCAAAGCATTGTGGTAAAAGGAATTGCTCATGATGTGTAATTTCTCTTTTTGCCACAATGGTTTCAACTCTATTCTGTCATAACACTTTGATTTATAGAGAGTTTCCATGTTTTGCCCACATATTGTCAGAGTCGTCTGCTGCAGATTTGATGTATGTAGGAAAGGGTTGCGTGACTTACCGTAATAACAACTGTCCGCTGCAACAAATAAATTCGTGATATCCAAAAGCATAAATACAATTTCAACGGATCTATCCTGTTATCTTAACATGTTATTTTACAAGTGGTAAACAGCGATAGTTGGGTGGATGACCACGAGAGATATCGACCAGAAAGGTCTTGAGTTCGAATCCGTGCTTAGCGCATTATCTCACACTCTTTGGCGATTGACATTTGAGCCGTTCCACAAGAAAACAATGCCAATGACAATTCTCAATTTAGCAAGCTAGGTCTCCGGCCCATAATACAAACATGCGACATACATTATTCATTATATAATATAAAAGAGTTTGTCAAGCAGTGTCCAATATATCGCATGTGATATAAAACCATATATACAAATACATACACACGTATATTATTGAGTTAACACTACGCAGTGTAAAGAGTTGACGATCGCATGCCATGCGATACAACATGTTATCCCATCCGATATAGTCTATGATAATGCATATCAAAAAACATATTATATAATATATTTATACAAATACATATTGCCATGCGATACAACATTTTATCTCATCCGATATACACTATTATAATGCATATCAAAGAACTTAAAACACTGGTATGACGTCATCCATTGTTGTTTCAGTACTGTATTATTAATACTGAACTGTTTGTAATAGGCCACTGTCCAATATTAATCACGTGCAGTCCAATATTATTACTAATATTGGACTACACTATTAATATTGGACTGCACGTGACATGTGAATTTTGGAAAACACGTGGAGAGTGAATCATTTAAAACAAAAAAGGGATGCTTTGTAACATTGCATGGAAAGAGGTGAAATACCGCATGGCTATAAAAAAAAAGGTCATTGTTCGTCACCAGTAATGTCTTCATTTTTCGAGGTGTGTGAAGTTAGCGCGTAGATCGTAGATCGTAGCTCAACCAAAAAATGTAATTGGCTGACCTAGGTCGTAGATCGTAGCTCAACCACTTTAAAAACATAGCTACCTGGCTGACCTGGGTCGTAGATCGTAGCTCAACCACTTCAAAAACATTGCGATTTGGTTGAGCTGGGTCGTAGATCGTAGCTCAACCACTTGAAAAAAAAATGTAATTGGCTGACCTGGGTCGTAGATCGTAGCTCAACCAATTGAAAAACATTGCAAATTGGCTGACCTGGGTGGTAAATCGTAGCTCAACCAATTGAATAACATTCTGAATTGGCTGACCTGGGTCGTAGATCGTAGCTCAACCAATGGAAAAACATTCTGAATTGGCTGACCTGGGTCGTAGATCGTAGCTCAACCACTAGAAAAACATTGCGAAATGATTGAGCTGGGTCGTAGATCGTAGCTCAACCACTTGACAAACATTGCGAATTGGCTGACCTGGGTCGTAGATCGTAGCTCAACCACTTTAAAAAACATTGCGAATTGGCTGATCTGGGTCGTAGATCGTAGCTCAACCACTATAAAAACATTGTGAATTGGCCAACCTGGGTCATAGATCGTAGCTCAACAACTAGAAACACATTGTGAATTGGCTGACTTGGGTCATAGATCGTAGCTCAATCACTAGAAAAACATTCTGAATTGGCTGACCTGGGTCGTAGATCGTAGCTCAACCACTTTAAAAACATTCTGAATTGGCTGATCTGGGTCGTAGCTCAACCACTTCGAACACATTGCGAATTGGCTGACCTGGGTCGTAGATCGTAGCTCAACAATTTGAAAAAAAATGTAATTGGCTGACCTGGGTCGTAGATCGTAGCTCAACCAATAGAAAAACATTGCAAATTGGCTGACCTGGGTCGTAAATCGTAGCTCAACCAATTGAAAAACATTCTGAATTGGCTGACCTGGGTCGTAGATCGTAGCTCAACCAATGGAAAAACATTCTGAATTGGCTGACCTGGGTTGTATATCGTAGCTCAACCACTAGAAAAAACATTGCGAAATGGTTGAGCTGGGTCGTAGATCGTAGCACAACCACTTGACAAACATTGCGAATTGGCTGACCTGGGTCGTAGATCGTAGCTCAACCACTTTAAAAAACATTGCGAATTGGCTGATCTGGGTCGTAGATCGTAGCTCAACCACTAGAAAAACATTGTGAATTGGCTGACCTGGGTCATAGATCGTAGCTCAACAACTAGAAACACATTGTGAATTGGCTGACCTGGGTCGTAGATCGTAGCTCAACCAATTGAAAACATAAATGTAATTGGCTGACCTGGGTCGTAGATCGTAGCTCAACCACTTAAAAAACATTGCGAATTGGCTGACCTGCGCCGTAGATCGTAGGTCAACCACAAGAAAAACATTCTGAATTGGCTGACCTGGGTCGTAGATCGTAGCTCAACCACTTTAAAAGCATTCTGAATTGGCTGATCTGGGTCATAGATCGTAGCTCAACCACTTGGAAAATATTGGGAATTGGCTTATCTGGGTCGTAGATCGTAGCTCAACCACTAGAAAAACATTGCGAGTTGGCTGATCTGGGTCGTAGATCGTAGCTCAACCACTAGGAAAACATTGCGAATTGGCTGATCTGGGTCGTAGATCGTAGCTCAACCAATTGTAAAACATTGTGAACTGACTGATCTGGGACGTAGATCGTAGCTCAACCACTTGAAGAGAAAAAATGTCATTGGCTGACCTGGGTCGTAGATCGTAGCTCAACCAATAGAAAAACATTGCAAATTGGCTGACCTGGGTCGTAAATCGTAGCTCAACCAATTGAAAAACATTCTGAATTGGCTGATCTGGGTCGTAGATCGTAGCTCAACCAATGGAAAAACATTGCGAATTGGCTGACCTGGGTCGTAGATCGTAGCTCAACCACTTGAAGAGAAAAAATGTCATTGGCTGACCTGGGTCGTAGATCGTATCTCAACCACTTAAAAAACATTGCGAATTGGCTGACCTGGGCCGTAGATCGTAGCTCAACCACTAGAAAAACATTCTGAATTGGCTGACCTGGGTCGTAGATCGTAGCTTAACCACTTTAAAAACATTCTGAATTAGCTGATCTGGGTCATAGATCGTAGCTCAACCACTTGGAAAATATTGGGAATTGGCTGATCTGGGTCGTAGATCGTAGCTCAACCACTAGAAAAATATTGCGAATTGGCTGATCTGGATCGTAGATCGTAGCTCAACCACTAGAAAAACATTGCGAATTGGCTGATCTGGGTCGTAGATCGTAGCTTAAACCACTAGAAAAACATTGGGAATTGGTTGAGCTGGGTCGTAGATCGTAGCTCAATCACTTTATAAACATTCTGAATTGGCTGATCTGGGTCGTAGATCGTAGCTCAACCAATGGAAAAACATTGCGAATTGGCTGACCAGGGTCGTAGATCGTAGCTCAACCACTTAAAAAACATTGCGAATTGGCTGACCTGGGCCGTAGATCGTAGCTCAATAACTACAAAAACATTGGGAATTGGTTGAGCTGGGTCGTAGATCGTAGCTCAACCAATAGAAAAACATTCTGAATTGGCTGACCTGGGTCGTAGATCGTAGCTCAACCACTTTAAAAACATTCTGAATTGGCTGATCTGGGTCGTAGATCGTAGCTCAACCAATGGAAAAACATTGCGAATTGGCTGACCTGGGTCGTAGATCGTAGCTCAACCACTTAAAAAACATTGCGAATTGGCTGACCTGGGCCGTAGATCGTAGCTCAACCACTACAAAAACATTGGGAATTGGTTGAGCTGGGTCGTATATCGTAGCTCAACCAATAGAAAAACATTCTGAATTGGCTGACCTGGGTCGTAGATCGTAGCTCAACCACTTTAAAAAACATTCTGAATTGGCTGATCTGGGTCGTAGATCGTAGCTCAACCAATTGTAAAACATTGTGAACTGACTGATCTGGGACGTAGATCGTAGCTCAACCACTTGAAGAGAAAAAATGTCATTGGCTGACCTGGGTCGTAGATCGTAGCTCAACCAATAGAAAAAACATTGCAAATTGGCTGACCTGGGTCGTAAATCGTAGCTCAACCAATTGAAAAACATTCTGAATTGGCTGATCTGGGTCGTAGATCGTAGCTCAACCAATGGAAAAACATTGCGAATTGGCTGACCTGGGTCGTAGATCGTAGCTCAACCACTTGAAGAGAAAAAATGTCATTGGCTGACCTGGGTCGTAGATCGTATCTCAACCACTTAAAAAACATTGCGAATTGGCTGACCTGGGCCGTAGATCGTAGCTCAACCACTAGAAAAACATTCTGAATTGGCTGACCTGGGTCGTAGATCGTAGCTTAACCACTTTAAAAACATTCTGAATTAGCTGATCTGGGTCATAGATCGTAGCTCAACCACTTGGAAAATATTGGGAATTGGCTGATCTGGGTCGTAGATCGTAGCTCAACCACTAGAAAAATATTGCGAATTGGCTGATCTGGATCGTAGATCGTAGCTCAACCACTAGAAAAACATTGCGAATTGGCTGATCTGGGTCGTAGATCGTAGCTTAACCACTAGAAAAACATTGGGAATTGGCTGAGCTGGGTCGTAGATCGTAGCTCAATCACTTTATAAACATTCTGAATTGGCTGATCTGGGTCGTAGATCGTAGCTCAACCAATGGAAAAACATTGCGAATTGGCTGACCAGGGTCGTAGATCGTAGCTCAACCACTTAAAAAACATTGCGAATTGGCTGACCTGGGCCGTAGATCGTAGCTCAATAACTACAAAAACATTGGGAATTGGTTGAGCTGGGTCGTAGATCGTAGCTCAACCAATAGAAAAACATTCTGAATTGGCTGACCTGGGTCGTAGATCGTAGCTCAACCACTTTAAAAACATTCTGAATTGGCTGATCTGGGTCGTAGATCGTAGCTCAACCAATGGAAAAACATTGCGAATTGGCTGACCTGGGTCGTAGATCGTAGCTCAACCACTTAAAAAACATTGCGAATTGGCTGACCTGGGCCGTAGATCGTAGCTCAACCACTACAAAAACATTGGGAATTGGTTGAGCTGGGTCGTATATCGTAGCTCAACCAATAGAAAAACATTCTGAATTGGCTGACCTGGGTCGTAGATCGTAGCTCAACCACTTTAAAAACATTCTGAATTGGCTGATCTGGGTCGTAGATCGTAGCTCAACCAATGGAAAAACATTGCGAATTGGCTGACCTGGGTCGTTGATCGTAGCTCAACCAATAGAAAAACATTCTGAATTGGCTGACCTGGGTCGTAGATCGTAGTTCAACCACTTTAAAAACATTCTGAATTGGCTGATCTGGGTCGTAGATTGTAGCTCAACCAATGGAAAAACATTGCGAATTGGCTGACCTGGGTCGTAGATCGTAGCTCAACCACTTAAAAAACATTGCGAATTGGCTGACCTGGGCCGTAGATCGTAGCTCAACCACTACAAAAACATTGGGAATTGGTTGAGCTGGGTCGTAGCTCAACCACTGAAAAAGATCGAGATATTTATAAATTCGAGTTATCAATATATTCGAGTGATCGATATGTTCGAAGTATTGAGATGTTCCAGATATCGAGATGTTCGAATTATCGAGATGTTCGAGCTATTTAGATGTTCGAGATATGGAAATGGTCGAGTTATCAAAATGTTCGAGTTATCGAGATGTTCGAGATATGGCGATGGTCGAGTTATCGAGAGGTCGAGTTATCAAAAGGTTTGAATTATCGAGAAGTCGAATTATGAAAAAGTTCGAGTTAAATAAAGTTCGGGTTATCGAAAAGTTCGAGTTATCGAGATGTTCGAGCTATTTAGATGTTCGAGATATGGAGATGGTCTAGTTATCAAAATGGTCGAATTATCGAAATGTTCGAGTTATCAAAAAGTTTGAATTATCGAGAAGTCGAATTATGAAAAAGTTATCAAAATGTTCGAGATATGGAGATGTTCGAGTTATCGAAAAGTTCGAGTTATCGAGAGGTCGAGTTATCAAAAAGTTTGAATTATCGAGAAGTCGAATTATGAAAAAGTTCGAGTTAAATAAAGTTCGGGTTATCGAAAAGTTCGAGTTATCGAGATGTTCGAGCTATTTAGATGTTCGAGATATGGAGATGGTCTAGTTATTAAAATGGTTGAATTATCGAAATGTTCGAGTTATCAAAAAGTTTGAATTATCGAGAAGTCGAATTATGAAAAAGTTATCAAAATGTTCTTTATATGGAGATGTTCGAATTATCGAAAAGTTCGAGTTATCGAGAGGTCGAGTTATCAAAAAGTTCGAATTATCGAGGGTTAAATTAAGGAGTGGCTCAATTATCGAAAAGTTCGAGTTATCGAGAGGTCGAGTTATCAAAAAGTTCGAATTATCGAGGGTTGAATTAAGGAGTGGCTCAATTATCGAAAAGTTCGAGTTAAAAAAAGACATTCGAGTTATCGAGAGGTCAAATTATCGAAAAGTTCGAGTCATGAAAAGTTCGAGTTATCGAAAAGTTCGACTTTAAAAAAAAAATCGAGTTATCAAAAAAAGTTCGAATTATCGAAAAGTTCGAGTTAAATAAAGTTCGAGTTATCAAAAAGTTTGAGTTATCGAAAAGATTGAGTTATCGATTGATTGATTGATTGATTGATTGATTGGAGTTTAACGCCGTTTTTAACCATTTCTCAGTTATATCACGGCGGCCAGTTCACCTACTCATGCATTTCCTGGTTTTCTCACACCAGTACTCACTGGCTTGAGTTATCGATTATCCAAAAGTTTGAGTTATTGAGAGGTTTAATTATCGAAATGCTTGAGTTATGAAGAAGTTCGAGTTATCGAGATGTTCGAGTTATCGAAAAGTTCGAGTTATCGAGAGGTCGAATTATCGAAATGTTCGAGTTATAAAAAAAGTTCGAATTATCGAGAGTCGAATTATCGAGAAGTCGAATTATGAAAAAGTTCGGGTTATCGAAAAGTTCGAGTTATCGAGAGGCCGAATTATGGAGAGGTCGAATTATCAAAAAAAGTTCGAATTATCGAAAAGTTCGAGTTATCAAAAATGTTCGAGTTATCGAAAATTCGAGTTAAAAAAAAGTTTGAGTTATCGAGAGGTTGAATTATCGAAATGCTTGAGTTATGAAGAAGTTCCAGTTATCGAGATGTTCGAGATATGGAGATGTTCGAGTTATCGAGATGTTCGAGTTATCGAGAGCTCGAGTTATTGAGAAGTTCGAGTTATCGAGATATGGACATGATCGAGATATCGATGTATTTGAGTTATCTACGATCCAGGTCAGCCAATTCTTAATGTTTTTCTAGTGGTTGAGCTACGGCCCAGGTCAGCCAATTCGAAATGTTTGTCTAGTGGTTGAGATACGATCTACGACCAAGGTCAGCCAATTCACAATGTTTTTTAAGTGGTTGAGCTACGATCTACGACCCAGATCAACCAATTTGCAATATTTGTTCAGTGGTTGAGCTACGATACATGATCCAGGTCAGCCAATTCGCAACGTTTTCACGTGGTTGAGCTACGATCTACGACCCAGGTCAGCCAATTAGCAATGTTTTTTAAGTGGTTGAGCTACGATCTACGACCCAGGTCAGCCAATTCACAATGTTTGTTCTAGTGGTTGAGTTACGATCTACGACCCAGGTCAGCCAATTCAGAATGTTTTTAAAGTGGTTGAGCTACGATCTACGACCCAGGTCAGCCAATTCACAATGTTTTTTACGTGGTTGAGCTACCATCTACTACCCAGGTCAGCCAAAACAATGTATTTCTAGTGGTTGAGCTACGATCTACGACCCAGATCAACCAATACGCAATGTTTTCTAAGTGATTGAGCTACGATCTACGACCCAGGTCAGCCAATTCGCAATGTGTTTCTAGTGGTTGAGCTACGATCTACGACCCAGGTCAGCCAATTCACAATGTTTTTTCATTGGTTGAGCTACGATCTACGACCAAGATCAGCCAATTCGCAATGTTTTTCAAGTGGTTGAGCTACGATCTACGACCCAGATGAACCAATTTGCAATGTTTTTTCATTGGTTGAGCTACGATCTACGACCCAGATCAGCCAATTCGCAATGTTTTTCTAGTGGTTGAGCTACAATCTACGACCCAGGTGAGTCAATTCGCATTGTTTGTCTATTGGTTGAGCTACGATCTACGACCCAGGTCAGCCAATTAGCAATGTTTTTTAAGTGGTTGAGCTATGATCTACGACCCAGATCAACCAATTTGCAATGTTTTCTAAGTGGTTGAGCTACGATCTACGACCCAGGTCAGCCAACTACATTTGTTGGTTGAGCTACGATCTACGATCTACTCGCTAACTTCACACACCTCATTGTTCGCAGTGTTTATGAAAACACGATAAATGTGTACCTATGTCTCACAAAAAATGAAAATATGGTTTCGTTTTATCTTTTGAAAACAACGAAATATTGCCAAATATGTGTTACAACATTTTGCGGACGAGGGTCAACGAATGGAAATTGAAACGCTTCTGAAGAAAATAGCAATTACTGTGAAAAGTAACTTTTCAAGCCTTATATGAACATCGTCCATAGACTACCTACTGTAAATGGGAGAATATTGAATTTTTCATAGAAGCAGAATAATAATGAAAAAAGTGAACACCATTATTTCTCGAACAAGCCTTAATCTCATTATATCATTAAACTGTGGGCTTATTAAGGGGCCTTTGGTAAATAGCTCAGCAGCAGTTTCTAGGCCATTTTCTATAAAGAATTTCTGATGATTTTGCTAATTTGGCTGTATTTATTTGACTAATGGACCCACTAGTTTTCACTTAATCATTAGTCGCCGGGCAGAAGCCCGCGACTTCTATTTTTAATAGGTTTTCGGAAATCACATGGGAGGGGGGATTATTATTAGAAAGAAACACATTTAGATGTCTTGAACATATTACAATTGTGTTTGTTTAAAAACACTAAGTAATGACACATCTAAAATGAAATAAATATTCCGATGTTTTAGGTATTTTCAGTTTCTTTATTTTGACTCTCATTTATGTTTTTTTGTTTTATTTACGAAGACAAAACAGTCCCTATTAGCTAGACTGGTATACTTTATTTTACACTATATACTACATGTAATCAAAAGTCGATAACTACAAACCTTTACGTCGCAGTCTAATTTGTTTACTTACGCGCACCTGCGTGACTCGCGAATACCAACTGCGTAGATCAATCTCCTTTGCAGTAAATTATAGGTGATTTGGTTCGAAACAGATGAAGAAAAGAACAAACCGAGATAAACTGGTTTTAATGGAAAAATGACTTTAAACGAACACTCTCTGCCTATAAAGAGAGTTTCAAGAACGACACATCTGCGAATAAGAAAGAATCGGGTCTTTCGTACAAAATTATTTCGTCCTTGACAATTTTAAATGTGTCATTTAATTCCCTAAAGGCATATTGCTTCCGATCTGCATATTGTTATGCCTCATTGACACAAGGGCGCTCATCATAATATAATTTTAAAACATGAGTAGTTTGTTGTTTTCATTATAAAAAAAGGAAGGAAAGAATTAAAATAAATTAACATGTTGTAGGGCTCAGTTTATGTTCGAAATTCAGTTTAAATTATACAACAATTTCAATGAGATTTAACTGTTTAGTTGATATTATATTTCGAAGGTGGTCTAATTTATAAATATTGGACTACATTTCAACATTTGTTAAAGTATGATATACTTAGGATGCTAAGCTAATATCATTTTGAGAAAAAGAGAAAACTCATGTCTTCAGCGATTTAACCCTTATCTCATTGTTTTAAAAGTAGATTGCTTCAAAGGTGTTCACTGATGACTTTAAAAGAGGAAAGGTAAAATGACGTGCTATTGCATGCAAATCCTAAATTGTCTGTTTTGTGGTTTTATTGAAAAATAATAAAATTCAAATATTCTGACAAACATCTTGAAAAGTGTATGTGGAATTCACAAATCTTATAATTATTCCTTAATGAAAGCACTGTATACATACTAAGACTAATGCTTGGCAAGATTACTCATTTCCATTACTGTTTATGATCAATAATTAGTTGGTTGTGTGTATGGTCAACCTACTTTGGAATGGAGATTGATCACACATAAACAATGAAAGGCTTCAATTATCATTCACTTCGTTGACAAAACAATGCAAGTTATGATACATTTTCACTTGACCCCACCCCTGATGTTCCAATATGCCCCTCAGTTGATAACTGTTTATTCAACTACTATAATGTTAGTGTTATGCATAACTGCACTATGGATATCCGGCGACATTGTTGCGTTGCATCAACTTTCTCTTTTAATTATATCTGATATAGGTAAGATATTCCAGTATGTTCTTGAATTTGTGAGAGGACATTAACTTGTATCAAGGCCGTGCGGGTAAAGATCCGCCTGTGAAACAAAACAACCTAATCTAAAAGTACAATGTTTTTCAAAAGTCAGATTAGACTAACTGCAAACTGTTACAGTGTCAGATCAATCTGAGCGAATGCACAGGTTTATCCGAGTCTACACTTGTTCGAGTCTACACTTGTTCGAGTGTACACTTGTTTGAGTCTACACTTTTTCGAGTCTACACTTGTTCTTAATTGTACTAAGGTTCGTAGAGCAGAACTCATATGAATTGTCCACGTCAGCATGTACACGGTTTATTAAAGCTTTTGCAAAAATGTGTAGAGCTAGATTAGACGACGCAGATGTACAGGCTGATCCTGACATAAACCTTTTCTCAAAATCAAAGTTGTAACTTTTACAATGGATAAACTCATATTAAGAGGTATTTTATTAAAACTTAAAATGTATTTCCATTCCGTTGTCCTCGAATTTAAATTCATGACTTGATGCCTTAATGTTTGTTTCTCCGTCTTTCCTTGATAACTTTGATTGGATTATGTCACTAACTTCCTCTTGTTGTTTATCAGAAGTTCTCTTGTAAGTACGAATGGCACTCGACCGGTGACCCGTTTTCTCTGCAATAAGCTGCTCATCAACACCGGCTGCATACATCCTCGTAGCAGCTGTAGCTCTCAGTGAATGGTTTGTAAAATGACCTTTGAACCCGGCTTTTTTACATAACCTGGTTACAGTCTGCTGAAGTGTATGGACCCCGACAGGCGCATCGTCATACCAAACTTCTTCTGTAAATATTTTCTTCGGCCTTAGGTACAACGCCATGCATTTACCAGTCAATGGACTGACATATAAACATAGATAATTGAACATACGCTTTGTCTGGATTAATATTAATGAACGTGTTGGGAAGACCTGATGAAATAGGTTATGGTAGACGAAAGCTAAAAGTGAGAAAATAACTTAAAAAACTGTTGAAAACGGCGTAAAACACTACTAAATCGAGCATTTCATTCATATAACTATATTAAACACGAGACATGCTTACAACGAATACCAAATTCTGTCGACAACCGGTATAATGGTAACATTCTGACCCTGGCATGTCAAAGGGTCAGATTTCGTTATTTAGCTCAATGTAAAATTAACCTTGTACATGCCAGGTTAATAAATTTACTTTTTCTAGTGTTGATCTTTTGCTTCTATACATGAATTATGAGTACTATTAAAGCCTATATCATTTTCAAGTCGCATATTATCGACGAACTGTAGCCTCATGATAAGACACAGCTAATGTTAATATTGTGCTTGAAATAGATACTACGACAAAAACGGGCTGAAGACCACTACGTTTGGGTACAACTGAAACTGCGTTACAGCTACCTCCGTTACGGCCGGTCGCTTCTTTTAATATACATTGTATAGAAATAGAACGACTGTTACAATATTTTCAAAATGTATGTTTTACATTAGTATTTCAGTAAAATAGTCTGATTTTTACTCACCGCTTACTCATGCACTTCTCATACAACCGAACGATGCATCTGTCTGGACAGTCATATTTTTCATACGCCCTGGTCACTTTTGGCTCAACATTTCTGTGTAATAACCCACCGGCGTTGGATTTGGATACATCTTCAGTATACTGTAAACAGCGGCGCTTATCAGTCGTTATTAATTTCAGCTGCGAATTATATCCTACTCGTAAATGTCTGTGCTCTTGTCCAGCTCGTAAAGCAAAATTTAAACCAATGCTATACAGTAGTGTATCTAACAGTTTAGGGGGTGAATCTGAGCCCAGTATTCTGTTTTTCCAGAGGTATTCTTCTTGGTCGGATGATATCACACTGGCCTGTTTTTTGTTAATACCTAATCCTTTCTGGGAAAGATCTTTCATTCTCGCGTCTAGAACCCTCTTAATTGTGTTAAATGCCGGATCTTCTAAAAAGTTGATAATCCGATCGCTTAATCTAAAGTAGTGCTGTAACGACATAATGATTTCATAAAGCTTTTTTGGCTGATATTCATTTCCAGACTGGTTTCGAACTTCACCGACGAAGTATGTCAAAACGTTGTCAAGTTCTGCGTCAGACATTTGCAAGAGGGACTTGTTGAATTTGACTTCTGCTAGATTGTTTCTGTTGGTTTGCCAGGATTCGAATAAATTGACAGGCCATTTATCTTTACTTTTGGTGTTTTTCGGAACAGCACTTTGCAGAAGACACTGTACGTCTCTGTCAGTCATTATTGAACCGAATCTCTGTTTTTGTGCCTGTTCTTCTGCTTCTTGTGTAGCTGTAATCAGTGCGTCATTGTCTTCTTCTTCAAAGTCCGAAATGTCCAAAAATAAGTCCGATTTTATAGTGAAGGTTGGTGTCACATTTAACTCAGGGTAATTCTCCTCCATACTAAGTATGCACTCAACTATATTTCCCTCAATAATCCTGTTGTCAATATAAGTGGACTGAGTAATGAAAATTTCATCTCCGCTTTCGGACGACATGATTCTCTCAAAAGCGATAACAAATGAATAAACCGGACAGCCATGCCTCTGTCCGATATTACAGCATGAAAGTGCACGTGTTTTTACAGCGTTTTAAAGTGTAGCTTTTACTATTACACTACTTACAATAGCGGGGCTGGCGCTGGGGTTTGGGCTGGGGGTGGGGGGGGGGGGGGTGCTTTCATTTAACAAGATATATATCAAAGATTTAAGTTACATATTAGAAAGCTTAAATGGCAAATTATTGCATTTTAGTGTTTTATTATGCAAATGGGTGTTTTAAGTAAGATATAAGCCTCAAACGATCCAATATGTGAAATACTGGACTACCCACGGTGCTACGCGCCTCGGACAGTCCAGTATTACACATATTAGATCGTTTTCGACTTATATCCATTACATAGTATACAATATATTCATACAAATATATATTACACAATTTAAACTATACTTGTTCAATTAACCTTTTAATGTTGATCATTTTAAGACTGTCGTGTCATCGACTCATCGCTGTTAAAAAGCTGATAGCATAATTGATATTTGGGTGTATAATTTTTTAGCTGAGTAATATATTGCTTTCTTAAGTCACTTTATAACGGGCAGATCATGATAAAATTGATATTCATCTTCTACGATTTGAGTATTACAAAAAGGACATATTCTTTTTTCATATGGTGTGTTGTTATGTTTACCAGTTTCTACCATTAATTTATGAGAAGAGCATCTAAATCTTGAAAGTGAAATTTCGAATTTGAATGGCAAATTATAGTACAAGTATTTTGCAGCTTTCAATTCAGGTATAAACTGTCTATAGAAACGACCTTTTCCAGACCCAGTCATGCTCTCACCCTATTGCTCTTTAGAACAATCAATTAATCTTTGCTTGAACATATTAATAAACAAGTTATCATCACCAACGCCGTTGTTTAACCATGCATTCCCAAACCCATATTTGAATAGAAGATGTTTAACTTATGTGGCCCATGTAATGCGTCCAACTTCATCCAACTGCCTAAACATATTATAACACTGATATGGATATCTTGTTGAATTCATAAAGTAATTTTAACCAAGATCTGACGCAATTCCAATGATAATCGACATAAAAATGTGTATCTATCGCATTCTTCTCTAACAAACATGCGAGCTACATTAGTTGGGATTTTTAAATATTTCCTACAAAATTACAGTTTCAATTGTTTTTGAATATTCATATCCCCATATTCCCGATGCATAAAGTAAAATTGGCTTAACCATGGTGTCAAATAGTTTAAACAATTCGTTCATTTCAAGGTAACATACTGGAATCTGCGTGATGTATCGCGCAGGCTAATCCAGGCCGACATATTCCGTCTCAGGGGGATAGTGATATAGAGAAATGATTCCTGAAACAGAAAATCCACAGGAGGCGAAAAGTGTCTGTCCGGGTAAGCCTGCACGGCATGCTTAGGCTGATCTGGGTCGATACTTTACAATGTCCACAATGTTAGTTTTCTCGTGGAACTGCTCATTTCTTCTCCCTCACATATTCATTATTATCTATGTTGAAAGGAAACCAGTTGCCTCGATAAAATGTTGGATGGAGTACTGGAGTGTATTCAGACTGTGCAAACACATCAAAAACTCTGGCGTGTGCTAGTTTAAGACTATTATTTGATTGGTGGATTCGGCTAGCACAAGTTTGAATGTTCGGTGTGTTATGATAAGTGAATACAGTCAAGGTGCATGAATGTCTCGCGTGTTAAGCGGTGAACGGATTGTTTTGGTATGAATGAATTACCGTTGAAAACGGAGTTTAACTCCGGTCGAGTAATCAACAAAGGACCTACCTCTATCACAAAGATCCCCGAGATAGCCCGGACCACATCGTTCACATGTTCCGTCTATTTTCTTGCAATGTTCTTCATCATCGCAATGGCCACACGTCGAATGACAGTTACTCCCATATGTACCGTCATCACAGACTGAAGCAATGGAAACATAGTATACACGTCCCTTTATGTATATCCTGGTCATGTGCTCACACAGGGTCAACATATCTATACATCCCTATATAATGAACGTCTTGCTGCCTAATAAGAGGTATATGTTCCGAGTTTAATTGGTAACTCTAAAACATTAAAAGTATGATTATGTTTATTATTTTACTAACGGTTTTGACATTAGTCTACATACGATAGCATCACAAATTATCACTCGGTTTGATAAAATAAACAATTCTTCCACTCGCTGTAATACGATTTCATGATATTCACTCACAGAGAATGCAAGTAGATAACTTTATAAATATTAATTCTGAAATATTTCCTATCTAGGTATGTTTACCTATTGAACTATAACATAAATGAAATGTTTTACCTGATAAACATGTCAATCCTTTAAATCCCGCCATACAGTTGTCACATGCACCAGTAACTGTATCACACATAGCGTTACCGTAACATTGTCCACAGTTAAAACTGCAGTCCTGTCCAAATGTACCCGGATCACAGGCTTTGAAGTAAAACATAGTAAAACATAGTTTATTTTCATTATTTTCGTAACGTTTATTTATTCAATAATTAGTTAATTCAGTTTTCTAACGAATACAACTTAATCTAGTTATGTTTATACTACTTTGAACTACAAGCATACTGCAACGATGGTTCTCTCTTGTCTCTACTCTCACGACACCGCACGAATAATGAAACAAGCTATCGAGTTGTCGCGAGAACAGTGTCAAATTCACTTGAATATTTCTTCTCCTCGTGTAAAAGTACGGGAAACGGAAGTTGTAATGGCTATGTGAAGTGCTCTCTGGTTGGTCGATATTTGGTCGTTTCCGGTTTTTTAGCCAATCAGCGATCAGGTAATAGGAAACCATTTCTTTTTGTGTCGATATATTTAGTTTTGACGTGTCTGTGTTTTCCGCGGAAATGGTACCCCTTACGGCAACTCAAATATTAAGAAAACGAAGAGACGGATCAAAAATCGGGACGATCATTCGATGTAGCAACTGATGGGCTACACAACGCACACCGAGTGGTTTCAAAATTCGAAAAACTGTGGGAGGAGATAGTTTTCGCAGGAACAACTAGAGCCTAGACCATTCATCCCTACCAAGTTTGGTCGAAATCCATTGAATAGTTTTGGCGCTACGCTTGCCACAAACAAACAAACACACATTTTACAAACGGACAGAAACGAAGACCGACTTTAAGGGTCTCTAGAAGAGAGAACCAAAAAAGATGTGTAGCAGTTTCCCAATAATCCACGAAAGGTGAACTGGTGTAGTAACTACCTTTACTGGCAGGTGTGCCTCCTATTGTAATCCCATATTTTCGGGGATTATTTCACTAATTCGATGTCTCCAGTCTCTTCTATCATATGTGTTTGATTGATTAAACTGACAACCCCTGGTTTGATTGCACTCGTCATGGCGCACTGAGCTTTCGCAGCGGCTCAACAACAAGCAGTTTAACGGTTTAATCTAACAGTGCTCACTCATAACGTGTTGTAAATAGGCAAGAAAAGTCGGCTACACTTACTTTTAATAGACGTCATGCACATGCAATCATCCAGAATTTATGTTGAACACAATGAGTAATCGTGTAGCCGAATTAACGAAGCAACACTTATAATACCTACATAAAATGAATAATATTTCTCAGTTTATGTGAAAGAATGGAAACAAAGTGAACTTTTAATGATTTGCCGGTGAATGAATTATGGATCTGAATTTAGATACGCAGTACTCAATCATGACTGCATTCTTCCTAAGTGATTATACTTCTTTCGAAACCATGATACGTTCCCCGTTCTGTATTCCAAAGTATAAATAATTTCGAGAATACAGAAAATATACCTTGTTTACAATCCAAACCTTGAAAACCTGGACTACACGACTGACATTCACCGGTGTAAGTATCACAGGGTTCTCTATTACTGCAGTGCCCACACTCGTTAGTACAGTTATTGCCATAGGTACCCTCACTGCAAACTACAATGGAATTCAAGCTCAAAAGTTCAAACGTGCATGAAAAACAATTAGTACAATACACTACAATAATGTATGTGTAGATAGAGGCCACCGGCCCAAAGTACAGCAAATATACATACACAGTTTACATAGAGTCGAGTATTAACATATATATATATATAAACTTATTTACTTATACAATCTTAATCAAGCAATGACATTTGTTATCGAAAGGATGAATATATTTTGCGATCTTCTTTATAACAATAGCACCTTCGCTTTACAGCAGGTTGTTAACACTTCGCATATCATCTCGGCCGTTATACCATGTAAAGAGTAAGGTCTGCAAGCCATTGGTCACATTGAAAATAGACATGCTATTCATTTCAACTGTTAAAATATCTTTATCAATTAAACAATATCTAAAAACGCGATTCGCCCTTTCAATAGTATACTGTCTTTCTAATTCTATGTTAAATGTATGGCTGGAGCATCGGAATTTTTTAATTAAAAAATGGGCATTACTTGCATTAGTTTAAACATATTTATTTTACATCGATTGTGAAACAAGCTTTAAGCTGATATTAATCACGCTCGATGTCTGTTTCCTGGATACTTAACCAGTACTCGCGCCATTTGTGTGGACTAATCCAAAAGGCAGAATCCGCTCATCACGGGATTCAAACCCGGGACCTTTGGTACCTCTGTACCACTGTCTCCCACATTAAATGCAGGATAGAGTTATTTTACTTGATAATCAACATAGGTGTGATAGTTGGGCAGGGTGGTATAAAGTTTCAATGAAATGCATCAAGTTGTTACTGAGATATGGACTCTTACTGTAGTTTCACGTTTAACTTTAACCAGAATTTCTAAGTCCAAAAAGGGCCATAGATGATCTTAGTTGATCATTTACATAGGTGTGATAGTTGGGAAAACTTGTAGAAAGTTTCAATGCAATACATCGTGTAGTTACTGAACTATGGGGGGAAACATGTACTTGCATGCAAAACCTCAACCAAGGTATGACGCGGACGCCGACGCCAGGGTGAGTAGGATAGCTTTCATATTCTCCGATGGTCGAGCTAAACAACGATTCCAAAATACAAAAAATATACCTTTACAGTCCAAACCTTGAAAACCAGGACTACACGACTGACATTCACCGGTTTTAGTATCACAGGGTTCTCTATTGCTACAGTGCCCGCACTCTTGAGTACAATTACTTCCATAGGTACCCTCACTGCAAACTACAATGGAATTCAAGCTAAAGTAATCAAACGTGCATGAAAAACAACATTGTTCTATGTTCATGGTTAAAAGTGATGGTCGAACGTTCGTCATATATCATGGGCACCAAATTTATGAGCAACACAGTAAGAATGATAGAATATACCGAAGAGGAAAGCCGGCACAACCATAATTCACTTGTTCGTTTTATACATGTACGTACACACAAACAAACATGGGAAATTCGTTTTAATACGGTACTGGAATGAAGAGTTATTTTTTCTTTCATGATTTGTTGTTGAATATATCATGAATATAAATTCAGATGCGTAGAATATGTCCATTCATACTTTCGATATTCATGGTCGAATTTCTAACTTAACATGACACCGGCATATCATTCCAGAAAAAAATCCAAATTACAGAAAATATATCTTGTTTACATTCCAAACCTTGAAAACCAGTACTGCACGACTGGCACTGACTAGTTAGTGCTTGTATCGCAGTTTTCTCTATTGCTAAATTACCAGCATTCCATACTTACATTTACAGTAAACTGCAATTGGCATTCTCCGTATAAATTGCACTATCGATGTCACATAACAGGTAAGTCAGTAAACACTTCATATTCTTCTCACAATTTATTTATTGAAACATTACGTTATTTACGAGAGAGGAAAGAAAGGTATGAGAGAGTATTTTGTGTGAAACATAAGCCATTGAAGAAAATATAATTTCTATTCTGATATTCGAGAACAGTTTATCGACAAGTACTATATATCACCCGTCCAAATATGTTTAAATTCACCAAACTTCTTTCATCAACTACAAAGAAAACAATGAATAAACTAGCTAATTATATATCTGTGGCAACAAAACGTAGAAATAGTAATATATAAGCATTATTCTATACATGTTCACCATGCATATAATCATAGCTAGCGCTTCTTGGAAAATTTGCAAAATCGCGGCCGAGCGTTCATACTGCATGAACGCACGAAAAATAAGAATCAATCCTTATATTTACATTTTTATCATTTTTGTTCGACCTAAAAGTGTTCTCGAACAAGTCTTTAATAACAATAAAGAAATGTAACCGACAACATACGTTTGTTTAAATGAATAGCTGATATTTGAAACGTCTTATATCATTGGTTGAATGAAGTCGCGCTAATCCAATCGGAGTGCAATATTGAAATAAACAATGACGTCATAATCCCTACAGAGGTCACGAAAGGTCGACCGGTTAATGCAAAATTAAACCATATTTTATTGTACAGAAAATCAAGTGCGAATATCTATAAATATGTGTTGTATGATGAGATACATGTATGTTGTATAAGTTAATACAATATATTCTATTCTATTCATATTTATAAATATAATAAAGCTATTCTTTTTTTCAAAGTGGCGCTGATTGGTATTAATGTTGTGAAAACATGGTTATATTATGCTATTAATCATATAACCTCTCGGCAATAACCTTTTGGTAATTGGTTTCTGTACATTGAGAGCGCCTCGGTGGTGTAGTGTCAGAAAGTCTGTCTCGGATTCGGCAGGTCGCAGGTTCAATCCTCGGACGAGTCATACTAAGTGTTTTGCATTGTAGTAATAGCTTTGCGTCCTTGGCGCTCAGGATTGCGGGATTAGCTTTACGACTGACTCGCTGGTGTCAGGATAAATAGACCAGTAATACTGTTAATGTATCTAGGCAACGCCATGATATAATGGTAACATTGTTGAATGCGGCATAAAACACAATACAAACAGAGATTTAACGTTAAATGTGTTAATATAAAACTTTAGTAATTAAGGACATCAATCTCTTAATATAATTGTCAGTCAGCAACACATAATCAAATTGAAACCAGTAAGATATCATCTTATATAAGACGAATGGGAAATATTATGGATTGCTTGGAAAAAATATGCACAATTTACAAATTACCTGTTTGGCACAAAGCTTCTTTGTACCCCGTCGCACAACGTATACAACTACCTGTAACTTCATCACATGGCTCTCCATTATAGCAATGTCCACATGTTTGGTCACAATTTACCCCGAACGTGCCAGATTTACACGCTAAAATGTAACAATTACATAGTATATAATAGCTAGATCATAACATGTCGTAGTTGTTTATATCATTCTAACGGCAAATAGAAGACAGTGGTGCAGAGGTAGAGCGTCGGCCTCTCGTATCAAAGGTCCCTGGTTCGAGTCCCGTGATGAGCGGGTCCTGACTTTGGGATTTTTCCACACAAACGGCGCGAGTACTGGTGAAGTCTCCAGGAAGCAGACATCGAGCGTGATTAATCTAAGCCCAAGGCTTGTTTCGCAATCGATGTAAAATAAATAAGTTTAAACTAACGGCAAATAACAATGTTAGACTTGACTTCATTAGCGTCTGATTTATTTGTTTAAAAGTGAAGAAAAATGCAATGGTGGATTATTCAAGTTCAACATGGCTTTCTTATGAAAATAACTAATAGTGTTTCTTGTGCATCTTATAATGATATGTGTATTTTATAAAATAGGAATTTCTAACTGTATTCGGTGGTGTAGTAGTCTTACTCTCTACCTCGATAACAGACACCAGGGTTCGATCATTCAGTCGGGTCATATCAAATACCTCAAAACAGTAGTAGTGTCGTCCCTCCTTTTCATTCAGGGAAGAAGTGATATCGATTGATGATATATTGTTGGGAGCGATGTAAAACAGGATGCAAACAAACACGTCGTTTAATATTCTGCAAGACAGCGTATGTGTATTAGTACGCAATTACATACAAATAGTCATGGTTGGGTCATTATTTGTCCATTCCATAACCAATCTCTATCTGTCCGAACAAAATCTTTGTTTTCTGTTCTTCAAAATCATAAATAACCAATTTCTGATTGCTAAAACTAATGCAACCTAATGAACGACCAAGTTTATAGACAGAAAAGATCGAGAAGGAAAACAAAGCGTTTCTCAATAAGCTTTTATCCAATCGTAATCAATGTGTTCTATATCAGAATATTCCCTTTGTTGTAACACATTGCATGACGTCAAAATATAAGACAGTTTTATGTACGGAACCATATTTTTTCTGTATCGACACCTATGTCATTATAAAATAGCAGTGACCGTTAGCGTCAACGAGCGCTTGTTTTACAATGTTGCAACAAAGTCAGTTGTGAGTAAAAGCATGTATACCTGAGCCATAAACTTCTAATTCACATACGGGCAATACTCTAGCTGTTCCCTTCAATAATAAGGTAACATAACGGCTTTTCAACTGTTCTCCTACCGACACAGTCACGAAGTTGATCCAACCACTGTCTTCTACTGTGTAAAATGCACCACCTTGTACCACTGGATCGTTTGTAAAATGAAGCTGTAAGCCAGAGAAACTTTCTGAAAGGGAGTGTATTTAATTACCTGTAAGACAGCATAGTTATAATAAACAATCGTATGTGCAAGGATGTCCAGTATGAAGATCTGAAAACACGCAAAGTCAAGCTTACTGTAATAGTAACATTTAACCAGGTAACAGTGACTGTTTACCTGTGATATTTTATAAGAAAATATAACTAAAAGTAGTTTTGTCCCGTGGAAAATCTAGACATGTAGCATTGCTTGTTTCAATGCTCTGATTGTGTGCCGAGCTACGACAACGACTAGGACTGTGATATCGAATTAATGTTAGTCTCGTATACTATTTGCAACATTTGACAAGTGTAAATGTGACCAGCGTCCTTAGATTCCCACCAATCGGTCTAAAAGGCTATAGATTGTTACTTTAAATATGTTTTATTGCCAACAAAATATACATTCAGAATAAAATTTAGATTTACAAATATACATGTTATAGGCAAACGGGTATGGCCACACGTTCTCACAACTTAGATACGGCCATCACCTTTAATAATTACAAACATTTATATTTTGTCTCTAAATACGAAAATATGAAAAACATGTCAGGTGGATAAAGGGAGTCAGGGTAGGAAAGTGGTTATACTGGGCTTAGGGTAATTTTGAAATTGATTGGAAAACCCAAAAAAAAAAAAAATTATTTAAACCTTTCTGTTTCATTGATAACTGTTTACACATTCATTAAAATAAAGGAATTACCTTCATCGGTATAAGCGTGTGAACCAGATAGTAGTAAATTTGCGTAAGCTTGTTGCTATGGAAGAACATGTATTATGTAAAGTTCAGATGCACGAAAGCTACAAAACATATTAGATTTAATGGCCGCCATGAGATAACATTAACAACGTTGAGACGTCAGTCACATTTGCCGCGGCGACCGTGGGGTCTAAACTATCTTCGGCCATTAGCAATGATAGGTCCGCCGCAGCATTTCCACGGTCACATACTTTAGCAGTCACATATGTTAGGGTAGCCTCATAGGGCGCTCGTGGAATTCCTACGGCCGCCGCAATTTTTTTTTTCGGGGGTCCGCAAAAGTAAATTGTAATTCATAAGACCCTAGGGCAGCCGCACGGCAAACGCAAAAGGCCACCGTACGCCCGACGTATGGTCGCCATGGAACCGCTCTACGGCTATGACTACGGCGTGTCTAATTGCTTCGGCGAACATAGAAATGAAAAAAGTTATAACTCCGCGCTATAATCCCGGCGACTCCTACTGCCTGTAAACATATGGATACGCCCTAGGGTGACCATGAGGCCACCGCAGGTCCTTTGCGGCCGCCGCATGTATCTCTCGATTTCGGCGGCCTACGGTTGCCGTATCCTAGCCGTAGAGCAAATGTGGCTGAGGCATCAATCCAAACCAATCAACGATGTATTGTAAGTGCATTGTAGAATAACCCTATGCTTTCAATGATTAAAACGACAGCCGATAACGGGAGTTTTAAAATATGCGGCGTAATATTAATGTCATAAACTTCATTGAGTCGTTGCTCCGCGTGCGCTACTAGGGTTCGCTAGAATATTGCTCATTCTGTATTATTACATATTTATTAGATTCCTTTGTTTACAAGATGAAACCCAAACAATAGATGTTCAGTTATTTGATCAACTTTCTTAATATCGCTCAATACAGCATTGAAAATCATCCTTGATAAAAACTGTAGTAGTATACGGACTAATCACTATCCAAACCATAGGATAGAACAACCGAATATCGCGGTACTTACTGTTTATGGTGAACATTACAAATAAGCAAACTTAACTGTAACATTTACCCTGCCGCACTAGTTCTTTTTTATGTCTTTATTAATTAACTGTCATTTAAGGATTGATTCTTATTTTTCGTGCGTTCATACTGCATGAACGTACGAAAAATAAGAATCCATCCTTATATTTACATTTTCCCTTTTCATTACTTAATTTTTTCGACCTTAAAGTGTTTGCGAACAAGTCTTAATAACAATAAAGGGAACAAAACGTGTAAAGAAAATATAAATGGTAAGAGCATTTGTTGCCCTTGCTATGGAGTTGGGCATTCTTTTTTTCATCCGCATAATAAGTAGTCCATAACTAATTTGCAGGAAAATATGAGTAATCCAAGATTTTTTTTAATCATTTGATAGTTACTGCAGACTAAAAGTGTTAGCAAACAAGTCTTTAATAACAATAAAGGGAACAAAACGTGTAGAGCAAATAGAAATGGTAAGAGCACTTGACGCCCTTGGTATGGAGTTAGGCATTCTTTTCTTTTTATTTGTGTTTATATGCATGACCCATGTCAGTGGACATAAACATGTGGTCACGGTGATTTTATGGATTACTTCCAGTTTAAGGTAAATATAGCGTCATAATTGTTTTTTTGTGAGTTTTCTGTTAACGTTTTCGAACAAATTGCAATGTCATCATGTGCTATTTTTGTTGAACTGCCAAGTTTTATACGATTGTTTTAACTCGCGAAAATACATGACAGTCTGACAGTCTTCAATCATTTAATTTATTTAAGTGGGTTTTTTAATACCTTATTCAATATTAAAATGTTCCTTAATCGAGATGCGCATAATAATACATTTATTGTTGTAGAGCTTGTTAGCGACGAATTACAATAACAATATACAGTACTGTACTGTGTTCTACATGTAGATAAAGATAACACAACAAATGATCAATATTCTGTAACTTCATGAAATAAATTGCAAATATTCTTGCAAAAGCCAGAATGTTGCCAAATATAACTTTTGTATAATACATAACATTTGGAAACAATACATAATTTTATAGTATTCATGAAAGTTTAAATTTATAGATAACATATTATCATAACAACGGTTTCTTTTTACTTTTGAAACTAATAAAGCAAAAAACTGCTTTGTAACAAACATGAACAAGTCTTAATTCTACATCAGACAATGTAGATATATTACTGTGGTTTAGTAATATTAATGGTGCAGTTGCTGAAAGTGGCAGCTCTGAAGAAATCTGCATGACTGATATTTTGTTCATTACAATTTACAGTGTTGAACCATCTGTGAGCAAGGAGGCACCTGATCATCATCCAGACTTATGTGTGTTTGCTTGTAAGGCTGAAGATCTGTGGATGGTCCGGGAAGCTTGGTATTAGATGCTCCCTCGGTCAGTGCGGACAGGGTGTTGCTGATTTACTTTTTCTGCGATATGCTACATCCACGGCTGTATGACCTGATTGATGCTTCATTTCTGTGGCCGCTCATGAACATTTTGTGCCTCGCTTCGTATCCTGCATCATTCATGGTTTGTATGGCTGTTGCGCGTAAACAGTGGGCTGTGTACCGTTGATGGAGACCTGCAGTGGTACTTATGTTGTTCATGAACATTTCAAATGTCCTTTTCGCCAGGGGCTTCTCAGTGTACCAAATGTCAAATTGACATGGATTTGAAAGTGCATTATTCTCCATTTGGTTAAAGAGCATCTTGGCATTGGTATTTTGTTTGCTGATAAACAACTTCAGGACTTTCACAGGACAAAGAGCCGCTCCGTTGCATATATTCTCTTTTCAGAGAGCGGACTTTTCTTGTTTGCGCCACCTTGGTGATTTTTTTCTTTGGTTTCTTGGTTAAGAATCAGAAATTCGCCATCAGAATCCTCACGGAACTCACGGAACTCGATGCTGTTTTTCCTAAGCTGATAATGGAACTCCATGCCTCTTGTGACAAAATGGATGGCTATCAACTTGATAATAATCTAGACCGATTGAGATTTCAACATTTCCGGAGCCCTGCTATCAAGTACCAAGATGCCTCTCTCAGCATAATTAGAGAGTTTTCATAGCCTTGCAGGTAATCCGATATGTTCTTGAGATCATCACACGAGACGATTTCCTTGTGATGGGTGGGACGAGAAATTCCGGATTCTGTCAAAGCTGCGATTACTTTTTGTGAACTCTGTGTTGCGTACAATATCAATATTCTTGTCGATATCCTTGAGAAATCGATTGATCGCATTTCTTATGTTGGTCAATGTGTTGCGGTGGTATTCATTGGCTTGATGGGCTGGGAGAACTTTTTTGCTGTGACTGCTTTGCTAAATGCAGTAGAACTTTCATAGTTTTCCAGCAAGATTCTCTTTAGTGACAGTGTAGAAATCTAACTCGCCATTGTAAACTTCCTTGTGCCATTCCGAAAAGAAATAACAAATTTAAGGGTTGATAATTTTTTATTTTAGCTTTTCATCCCTAATCTGAACCTGTCCAAAACCCGCCGCCAAAACTTTTTTTATTACATCATATTTATCAATTATTAAACGGCAAATTTTCTGTATAAAATAAAAAAAAACACCCTCCGCACTGTTTTTTAAAATACGGTTGAGAATCTAAAAACACTTTTATCTGGCTTTAATGTAAACAAATATTTTTTTCAAAAAATGCTGTATAGTTATTTTGATAATTGGTTATAAAAATTATGATACTTTTTTCAGAATTGTGTGAAGAACATTTTTGCCCATGTCGCACATTACAATCTTATATTTATATTTGCCTACGAGGCTACTCCTTTGTATAGATCAAACTTGACGTTCATATTGTATAGTCCGCTAGGGATTATGACGTGATTGTTTATTAGCTAACCCGTCACATAGTGACAAGGTGAGCTTTTCTGATCGCCATTCGTCTGTCATCTGTCCAGAATTTCTTGTGAACACGATAAAGTCTTCGTTTATTATCCGTAATTTACCACACTTATTCAGTAGCTAGATATACATGAGAGCTCTGTTCCTTTCGAAAACAAGCCATATCCGTCCATGCATGACGGCTCTTTAAAATTGGCAAAATTGCTATAATTGACCTTGTGAACAAGTTTAAGTCATCATTTATTATCCGATATTTACATTCGCCTAGTCCTTTGTATAGATACAACTTGACGTTCATTTTGCGTGAACCGGTCGACCTTTCATTACCTCTGTAGGGATTATGAGGTCATTGTTTATTTCAATATAGCGAGTCGTCATTTTACCAATCATATATTTTAGGTCGAAAAAATTAAAGTAATGAAAAGGGGAAAATTTAAATATAAGGATTGATTGTTATTATTTATTTTGCGTTCATCCAGTATGAACGCTCGGCCGCGATTTTGCAAATTCTTCAAGAAGTGCTTCATGAATTTGCAAAATGGGGACAGAGCGTGAACGCACAAACAATAAGAATCAATCCTTAAATATACGACGTAACACATATCAGCTATTCATTTAAACAAACGTTTGTTGTCGGTTACATTTCTTTAAGAACAAATACTAAATTGCAGAAGATACAGCTAATTTTTAAACGAAATGTAAATATAAGTATTGATTACATTTGTTCTTGCGTCGACGCTGTATGAACGCAGAAGGGCAAGCTAGCAAATTACCAAGACGCGCGAGCGCGCTTCATGGAATTTGATTGCGTGCCCTAATGTGTTCATAAAGCATAAACGCAAGAAAAAATGCGATCAATCCTTAAGTGCTATACGACGTTACAAATATCAGCTATTCATTGAAACAAACGTATGTTGTCAGTTACATTTCTTTATTGTTATTAAAGACTTGTTCGCGAACACTTTTAGGTCGAAAAAAATAAAATAATGCGTATCATAAAAAAATGTAAATGTTAGGATTGATTCTTGTTTTTTCGTGCGTGCATGCAGTATGAACGCTCAGCATTGATTTTGCAAAATTGCGACAGAGCGTTCATACCGCATGAACGCATGAAAAATAAGAATCAATCCTTAAGATATATGACGTTAAAATTATCAGCTATGTGTTAAAGCAAATGTTTATTGTCGGTTACATTTCTTTTAGAACAAATACTAAATTGCAGAAGATACAGCTATTTTTCAATCAAATGAATATTTTTTTAAAATGTAAATATAAGTATTGATCACATCTTTTCTTGCGTTTATGCTGTATGAACGCAGAAGGGCAAGCTAGCAAATTACTAAGAAGCGCTAGTGCATGGAATGTTCATGGAATTTAATCGCATGCATACATATATATATATAATGTGTTCATATTACAGCATAAACGCAAGAAAAAATAAGAATCAATCCTTAAGTGGTTTTTTTAATGTTTTGAATATACTGTAACTAAATTATTGAATTTTCAATTAAATTCTATATACAATTTCAGGTTACACTAACAGGATGGACAATGAAACAACACTTCTGTCTAACATTGTAGATATATACAAATATGCACTAGTATATATTTGGTTAATTTTTACTACTCTTTATTTTATTGAGTAGAAATTTTGATTTATATATCGGTGCATAGAAACACAAGGTTTTGATTAAAGATGAGGACTTGGCATTGATTGAATACCATTTTCTGGAAAGTGCTTTATTTTTTATAAAAGCATCTCTCTATTTAAAGCAATTTTTTAGTAGTGCATGAACATATGAAAAATAATAATCAATCCTTTAATACATGTATATTTAATGCATAATAAGAGTCATTAAATATTACTTTTATTTTAGAAATTGTGTAACCTCTTAGTTTATTTACTTAAAAGAATAATTTCATAATATATTTCATACCCTGAAACAAATTTATGCCCCATAGGTTTTTGTTTTTTCGTGGAGGTTGATTGACGTTTTCCCTCAATGTCGTTGATTTCATCATCGGCAAGTGCCTTAAACCGTTTTGTTTTCGGTTGTTCTGATGTCGCTTCCACTCACACTGGTGTTTTCTCAATTTGAAGGATATCATTACTGACAGTTTCCAGTGACTGGACGAATAGATCGCCTAATTCTATCGTTGACAGGTATTCATTGTCCGAATCAAATAATGAATCAATTGGTCCAAGACAGAAATTGCCTTACTCGGAATCGGGATTTCTGTCAGCCACGTTTGTTTTGACAGTTGTTGCAGACGAACACAGTAGAAACCACGTAAAATGTTAATGTGTGTTTATTTTTTGTTCAATGCGTGTTATTTTGTAATCAAATACATAATTAAGCTAATAATAGTGTTTTCAATTTTAATCAGTCGGAAAATATCGAAAGAAACGTGTAAACAAGCCGGCATTTAACAGTACATGTGCGTTGCTATATTAAGAAATAAAGTAGATCGTAGTAAGATCTCTACGCGCGGTGATTCACCAGCGTCTAATCTTAGCGTTGCTTTCTTGTCAAACTCCGCCTACATGGTCATGAAAGGTCGACCGGTTCATGCAAAATGAACAGAATTTTATTGTTCAGAAAATCAAGTGCAAATGTTTGAAAATGACCTCAAGGCAAAGAATCACTCATCGCGGTAATTACAATGGGAAAGTAATACATGGGAGCAGTGTTGATCAATTTGAGAATGGTGTAAAAAAGACTGATATGAAAGGATCAATGTGTGTACAGAGACAATTTTAAACATTTCTTATTATCATTTTGGTAAAACATTTATTTCTAATCCTGGTAAAAATATATATATAAAAGAGCTCCATGGTTGAATGAGGATTGCAAAAAGGCAAAAGTTTTTTTGTGGCAGATAAAACTAAAATAAATATTTTTGGAAAGTAGGACTAATTTCTGGAAGGTAAGATGGAAGTACAAATATAAGTTTAACATAAGAGAGAAATCGAGAATTGCGAAATGAGTCGAAAGAGTCCTAGATTTATCTGCGAATCAAAGAAATAACTTATATCAATTAGAGGAACTAGATAAGCCTTTTGATTAAAATGAAATTAAAACTATCTCAAGTCTAACAAGAAACAAGAGATGTGGATGTATTGAAAATATATTTGATAATATGTTTGAAAGTGTTGTTTATCCATAGTCTTGTAAAAGTGGTATTATAGTTCCAATTTAAATAAAAGGGGATCCTACTAATCCTGGAAATTATAGAGGTATAGCGCTAATGATGTCTATGGCTGAATTATTTTCTCTATGCTTAAGGAATAGACTAAATAAATGGTATTAAAATGAAAATGTTCTTAATGATACGCAGTTTGGTTTTTAGAGATAAACGAAGCACGGTTGATTTTATGATACATAGCATTAATCGTAAGGTATTATAGATTAACGGTAAATTGTATATATAGATAATGAGAAGAGTTTTGATACTATTACTCGGGACTCTGTGTGGGTCAAGCTTGTCGAGATTGGTTTATAGTCTATTAAGCTGTACATTCTTGAACATTGTTACATTATTTTATGAACGTGTTTTTTTACGGGTTAAAATTTCTTCTACTCACAAAAGGTCCGATTATTTTTGAAATGGCACTTGGATTGAAACAAGGGGATCCTCTATATATTATTCGAAAACGATGTAAGCGAGTCACTTGGTTTTCATAATTTGACTGACTCTGATTTACATCAGCTCTCAGTATATCTATCGTTATTTTCAGATGATATTGCCGCTATTACAACAGTCAAACATAGCTTACAAGCGCAATTAGATATGCATATATTATGTATTCAACTAGATGAAGTCTGAAAATAAATGTCGATAAGACGAAAGTATGTGTATTTGAAAAAAGAAAGCGAGGATATAATTTAGAATGGTTCATTGATGATATTGCTGTTACTTAAATGTATATTAACGTTCAATTGTTTGTATTTGTATGTAATTTTATGTACGAATGTCTTATGTCTGTCTTTGTCATATAATGGTTTTGTAAATGGCCAAAGGTAAATATATTGCTGATTGCCAATAAATTTGAAACTTGAAACTTGATAATGTTAAAATTGAAGACTCTAGTTCCCGAATGAAGTTAGGAGCTAAAATAAAAGAAGTACTATTCATATTTAGTCTATTTATAGATTTTCATTTTTATCGTAGCATCTCAATTTTAAGCTCTACTGGCCAAAGGCTAGAAGAGCTTATGCTGTGGCGTGATGTCCGTTGTATGTACGTCCGTGTGTGCGTTCGTGCGTCCGTGCGTCCATAAACAATTGCGTGTGAACGCGATAAAGTCTTCAGTTTTGATTGTATCTCAATCAAACTTATACAGTAGTTAGATATATATGAGAGCCCGGTTCGTTTCGCAAACCAGCCTGGTCCGCCCATGCAAGACTGGATTATGGTCCTTGGAATTTTTCGAAATTCTTATAATAGAGCTTGTGAACACAATATAGGCTCCATTTAGTATCTGATCTTCACCAAAGTTACACAGTAGTTAGGTATCCATGAGAGTTTGGTTACTTTCGCAAACCAGCTAGATCCGCCCATACAAGACTGAATTTATAGCCCTTGAAATTGTCAAAATTGCTATAATAGAGCTTGTCAACGCGATAAAGTCTACAGTTTTGATTGCTATAATAGAGCTTGTGAACGCGAAAACTTCTTCAATTTTGATTGTATCTCAATCAAACGTATACAGTAGTTAGATATCCATGAGAGCTCGGTTCCTTTCGCAAACCAGCCAGATTCGCCCATGCAAGACTGGATTGTGGTCCTTGGAATTGTCGGAATTCTTATAATAGACCTTCTGAACACAATAGAGGCTCCATTTATTATCTGATAATTATTCCTCTTTCCTTTGTTGTCCCCATCCCAGGAGAGCATAGGCCCTCATGGGCCTCTTGTTCAATCATCCTAACTATTCATTTGCTTTGTTTTTAATAATCTGACTTTTATGTTCAGTATAATATCTTTGATGATTCCAAAGTATGTCAAGTTAAACATCATTGAAATCTTTGTGGCAAAAGGAGAAATTGCTCATAAGGGAAATATCTGCATTTGCCACAATAATTTCAACACTTTTTAATTATCAAACGATCATTTATAGGGATTCTTTATATTTTATACTTGATGATTTCAAAGTCGTCTGCTGCAGATTTGTTTATGTGGGAAATGGTTCAACCCGTATCCACTATCATGACTTATCGATAAACCAAAAACAGATTGTCTGTGTGTCAGCATTATTTGACAAAACATTATCATAACAGGGTGTGTGTTCAATACAAATAGTTGATTGTTTTTGGTACACATTGAAATTTATCATAACCTCTTGTCCATTTATATTATATGTCACGTTTCATGATTAGTTTAACCCTAAATCATCTCATTCACTCTTAAAACACAGACAATGCCAGGTTAAATATCCTACATAAAACTTAAATCTTCAAATATCGATATCAGCATTACTGACTACAGATTAGATCTTTCTAATGTTTGTGAATTTAAATGTTCTTTTTCCTTATTTCTACATGTGCAACGCAATATTGCGGCTTTTCTTTGATGCTTTGCTTCAAACATTCTTCTTGTCAGTTATTGGTACTAAACGATCTTTAAAGTACTGGATTAAATTTAAGCGAAACAACGGTTGTTCTATTTTGTATGATATGTATGTACACCAATGTAATGTTCTATGCATGAATGACAAGCCCAGCCTTTTAAAATTAAACCAACTCTTGATAATTTAGGCCTTTCACATGTATGGGGTAATATTAATCACGATATCAACTTTTTTTCTAGTATACAAAGACGATTTCGAGACCAAAATATCAAAGAATGGAGCGCAGTGCTAATTGAAGAACGCAAATTAGAATATTACGCCAAATATAAAAACATTTTAGAATTCGAATCATACCTACCTACAAAAATTACTAATGATACTTCTAGAAATCACAATTTTATTTGTCAGCACATAATGTAACACTAGAAACTGGTAGATACTGAGAGAAATGATAGATTATGTATATTTTGTAACCCTTTACTTGTGTGTGCAAGGTATATTGACATTATAAAAAATAATCAAAGCACTGAAAGTGCTGACCGCCTGGGGGCTGCTGGGAGGTTGGAGAAGAAGTGAAAATGTGAATGGAAATAACAAGATCATAGAAACCAGGAGGACCTTGTTGGCATTATATGGTTCATCTGAGTACAATATCTCACAAGTATGCACATTTAAGACATGAAGAATCAAAGGAAAACAGCAGGTTTATGAAGAATATTTTGAAGTGTCTGCCTTATTTTATTTGAGAAATATGTCAATGTTAAATCAACTTCCATCAAGTAGAAATAATGCTCTAAACTATGTTCTAGATTGGAAGAAAGTGTTTGATCAATGCAAAGCTCATCAAGACAATTATCTTGACAAAGATTCAAAATGTAACGTCCAGAGCGTTATCAAGATTTTCCTTCATTTGGCCTAGTAACCTATTTTTTTTATTACCTGATATGGCCCATATTCGAGAATGGACTAGATAGTACCACTACAAACATTCTGACAAATGTTCAAGCTGCTGAAGCAAAGAATGCGGTCTCTAGAGTATTAACAAGATGTTCCTTCAATTTGGCATAGTGACCCATATAATTAAGATAAACATTCTGACCAAATTCAAAACATGTGGCTTATACAGTGTTGATAAGACTTTCCTTCAAATTGGCATAGTGACATGTTTTAAAACAGACATGACCAATATTTAAACTTGGCCTACATATCATCAAGATAAACATTCTGAAACAGTTTCAACATGCTCAAATTAAAAATGCAGTATCTAGAGTGTTAACAAGATTACCCTTCAATTTGGCGTAGTGACCTAGTTTCTGACCCAATATGACCACTAGTCTAACTTGACCTAAATATAATTCAGACAAATTTCAATCTCCTGAAGCAAAACAAATGCGGCCTCTAGAGTGTTAACAAGATTATCTTTCAATTTGGTCTAGTGACCTAGTTTTTGACCCGGCATGACCCATATTCGAACTTGGCCTAGATATCATTAAGATCAACATTCTGACCTTATTATAAACTACTGAAGCAGAAAATGCGGCTTGTTCAGTGTTAACGAGATTTCTTTCAATATGGTCTAGTGACCTAGTATTTGAACAGACATGACCAATATTCGAACTTGGCCTACATATCATCAAGACAAACATTCTGATACCGTTTTAACATGCTCAATTTAAAAATGCAGCCTCCAGAGTGTTAACAAGATATCCTTTCAATTTGGCCTAGTGACCTAGTTTCTGACCAAATATGACCCATATTCGAACTGGACTTAGATATCATTAAGACAAACATTCTTACGTGAATGCCGTTGATACATAAACAGCGGTTGCGGACACCTGCAAAGCGCGGTCGGGTCGCCCGGTTGAGGGAGAGGTTGGCGTTTGCACGCTACCGCTACAACTTGGTTATTTGTGCATTGGTGACGGAAGAGGAGAGGCATGGTCTCATTCACTTCACTGCCACTCTCCCTCTCTTGTGGGTTCTTCAATCTCCTTCTCCTTTAGTCCTCCCATCTTTTCTAGGGCATCTTGTAGTACTATTACTCTGACACTTTTGTGATAAACTGTGTTTTAACTTGTTACCTTCTGTGAAGAGTGAAGAGCGCGACTGGATAATCTGATGAATAATGCGATGAGCCGGCTTTTATACCCTGCGAGCCACAGTGGGTGGGCGACCAGACGCCGGCCTGTCCCCGGGCAATGTCTGCCCGATTTCCGGGCTCTGAGCGGCGTCTGGATTGTCTGGGTAGTCAAAAAATTGTCCTGGCGCTCGCTCGATTAATGTGCGATCGGCATCAGCCGATTAATGTGCGATCAGTTTTCGATAAGGTTTTAAGTCCGAGTTAAAAGTAACTCGATGCCCGCCAAAAACTACTCTCAAACCTATCGCAAGGTAATTGTGACTGGGGTTTAAGTGATACTAGGTAGGCTACATTTTAAATTCATAAATATGCCTTTGAAAACAATATAAATCTGCAGCAGAAGACTTTTGAAAACAATATAAATCTGCAGCAGAAGACTTTTGAAAACATAAAAGTTGATATCCATATCAAGTGTAGACATAAGGCCCATTCCTATCACCATTGCTGATCTTTAGTCGGACTTCACGAGGCCAATAGTTGAAATTCTTTCTTCGAACTCGCAACTTGTCACCAAAAATGTGATCGCTATCCAACGAATTGTGTGGACATTCGGATCACATTCCTTAATCAAGTCGTCAATGGTAAACCTGGAGTGTATCGTCCGATGGCAGGTCTTCCCTAATAAAGTTTACCGACTCGTCGTTATGTACTATATCAACTGGCGGGAACAGTAAACATGTTGTAGTAGCCCGCTGCTGAAGTGAGGTAAATCGTTTGAGGACTTCTTGAAGCACGTGATCCAAGAATGGGATAGTTATAACAGGCTTATAACATTGTCATCGGGGTTGTTGTTACGGCGTGTCTGTCGGCTACATAAACCGGTATAGTAGGGACTATGCTGACGGATTCAGCTTCCTGAAACGCCTGCTGTTTCAGTACTAGTGACATGACCAGGACTGGAAACGAACTCGAGATTAATCAGCGTATTAATTTTCTAAAGTTTAAAAATTAAAAATTAAATAAATAAATTGCAGCGCCATGTGATGGGTTTCTTTTGGTAATATAAAAAAAGTAAAAAATAATAATCATAGTGAAGCTGAGATCGTCGGGGGGTGGGACGGGCCCTATTTGTCCATAAGCTTCCATATTTGACCTCTCGGCGCATTACTTTCTAATCATTTATTAAATTTGTATTGGAGTACTCCGCCCCAATTATTTATCATTTTAGGGAATACTTTGTTGCTTTTTGTTTCTGGTTTTCTGCTTTTGTTTTGCTTTTGTTTGTTTTTTAGATACTCATGTTTTTCCTGCTCCCAACATACAATTCTGCTATCGATTAATATTAAGATTAATATTTACCCATACTTTTGCCTACTTGTTTTCTGTTTTCGGGAATTAGCTTTTGTCTTCGCAGTATTTCTAAGTTTACTTTTTACTTAATAATGTTTTGTTTATTTGCTTTGTTTTGGTTTCTTGTCCTCAGCCTCCCCTGTCCCATTAGTCTCGCGTGGTTCCCAATGTCAGTTTACTTTTACGCACAGAGCCCCTTTGTCGGTCTAGTTTTACTTAATATTAATCTTTTACCTAATGGGTAATGACTTAGCTTCTTATAGATCGGCTATAGGGCTTTTTAATATAAAATTACAGCGGCTATCTATAACGAGTGTTTTTATTACGCTTCATATTCGTCATATTATTAACGCAGTTAATTGTTATCTTTTGCGTATACAATCGTTCATGAACGAATATGTACCAACATTGAACTACATGTATGTCATATGTAACTTTTACTTCTCATTTATAGCAGTAATATTAACGTGTCATAACCATCATCATCACTTTAATCTAAATAAACAAGCTAGTTTTGACTATAAAAACTATCACTTCAAAGGTTACGATAGCGGAGGTATAATTGTTTCCGTATACTACTGCATTATTGTTCAATTTTTGCTTATCACTTCTGGTGATGTCGAGTTAAATCCAGGTCCGAATGTAGATCCGAAAATTTCGACGATTTCCATATTTCATCAAAACATAAGGAGTTTACGAAATAAATTAGAATATATCAATAGTCATTTTGCAGATTGTGACATATTGTGTTTTACAGAAAGTAAATTATCTATTGATGTACCAGATAATACAATTTTACTTGACGGTTTTAATAAGTTTTTCAGAAAAGACAGTCCCTCACATTCTGGTGGTCTAATAACATATATTTCGCCTCATCTTATATCTAAAAGAGTACCGGAACTAGAAAATATACTTCCCGAAGCTTTGTGGGTTGAATTTAAAAATAAAAACGAAACTTATTTACTCTGTAATATATATCGTCCACCTAATACCCCAGTAGAATTTTGGAATAGATTTAACATTTGCATTGAAAAGGCGTCTGAATTGTGCAGTAAAATAGTAACAGTGGGTGATATAAATGAAGACCAGTTAAATTTAAACAACAATAAATTTCGAGATATTTTAACACTTAACAATATGGAAAACACAATAACTGAACCTACCCGAGTAACTCTTTGTACTAGAACACTTCTAGATCCAATTGGTATTACACGTAATATTCAGTACCTCCATTCTGGAATTTTTGAAACTGACAAACATATCAGTGACCATTTTGGCACCTATATATTTCTGAAAAATTTCGGCGATACACAGACATCATACAAAAGACGTGTATGGAACTATAAACGTGAAAATTACATTTCTCTAAACGAAGCTATTCGTAACACCGACTGGTCGTTTTTACTACATGAAGATATTAATACTGCAGTTGTAAATTTTACTCATAAGTTTTTAGTTTTAGTAAAATCAAATATTCCATATAAATTTGTTACCATTCGCCCTCGGGATCGACCGTGGTATAATTCGGAAATTCGTAAATCGTCAAAAAAACGCGACCGTTATAAACATACCGCAACAATTACTGGTAAACTGTCTGACTGGTCGAGATACAAACATATACGTAATAAAGTTAACAATATGAAGAAACAAGCTAAAGAAATATTTTTTAACAATATTGAGTTTACTTTAAATGACATTAGTTCCAGTAATCCTCGTCAATATTGGAAACTAGTAAAAATGCTTGTTAAAGGCAATTCATCCAATTGTGAATTTATCCCTTCATTACTAAATGAAAACAACACTTATTCCTTCTCGGATATAGAGAAAGCGAATACCCTTAATAATTATTTCACGTCAATTTCAAATATTGATGACACTCAAGCAAGATTGCCACCTTTTTCGGAAAAAACTGATAAACAACTTTTTGATTTTACTATTACCGAACAAGATACTATGGATGTCTTATCTAATTTAAACATAAATAAAGCTAACGGACCAGACGAAATAAGTCATCGTATGCTAAAAGAAACATTTAAAACCATTTGTGTTCCACTAACTATCATATTTAATAGGTCCCTACAAGAAAGCACGTTTCCCGACTTTTGGAAAAACAGTCACGTCATGCCTTTATTTAAAAAGGGTGATAAAAATATTGCATCGAATTACCGTCCAATATCGCTCATTAGTTGCGTTGGCAAAGTCATGGAACGCGTCATATTTAAATATATGTATAACTACTTGCATGCAAATGATCTTATTTATAACAAACAGTCGGGGTTTCTCCCAGGTCATTCGACAGTTTACCAGTTAATTGACATATATAACCAAATTTGCTCTGCTTTTGATGAACGAAAGTCTACATGTATAATATTTTGTGATATTAGTAAAGCATTTGATAGGGTATGGCATTCAGGGTTGCTTCATAAACTTAGACAATATGGGATAGGGGGGGCAATAATTAACTGGATTACCAGTTACTTGAAAAATCGCAGCCAAAAAGTTTTTGTGGGGTCTTCGTTTTCTGATGTTGAACAGTTACATGCTGGAGTTCCCCAGGGATCTGTCTTAGGGCCTCTTTTCTTTCTTGTTTATGTTAATGATATTACAGAGTCCCTTTTAAGTATTTCTCGACTTTATGCTGACGACAGCTCACTTGCCGTTAGCTCTGACAATATCGACTATATAGAAACTACGCTCAATCACGATTTACTTATGATATCGGACTGGGCTCAACGATGGTTAGTGAATTTTAATCCTTCGAAAACTGAAGCTATGTTTTTAACCCTTGCCAAAAACAATATTGTAAGACCATCGTTATTATTTGACAATATTCAGCTTGATTACGTTAAAACCCATAAACATCTTGGAGTGACCCTAAGTGATGATGGTACTTGGCATGCTCACATTTCAAACATAACGTCCTCAGCATCGAAAGTACTAGGGACAATGAAAATGTTAAAATTCAAACTTAAAAGAACTACTCTTAACCAAATATACATCTCATATTTAAGACCAATTTTAGAATATGCATCAATTATCTGGGACAATTGCACAACTTATGAAAAGGAACTTCTTGAAAAGCTCCAATACGACGCTGCCAGAGCAGTCACTGGTCTAACCAGATCTGTTTCAATTAATAATCTTATAAATGAAATTGGATGGGTTTCATTATCAGACAGACGAAAATTACAAAAATTAGTTCTTATTTTTAAATATAAAAATGGTGATCTGCCAAGCTATTTAAACGATCTTATGCCAGAAATGGTTAGAGATAATAATACATATAATCTAAGAAACCAGCTTGACTACGCAACTGTTGCTCGTCGTCTTGAAATTTATTCTAAATCAGTATTACCGTCTTCCATTAAACTTTGGAACGATCTAGACATTGAAACAAGAAACTCTGATACTCTTTTCTCATTTAAAAGTAAGCTTCGACGATTATTCAAACCAACCGTTGTTCCAAAATATTTTATTGTAGGTGAGCGATTCTTACAAACCCACCATGCCCGAATTCGAAACAAATGCAGCAACCTTAATTATGATCTATTCAATAACCATTTACGTGATAATCATCAATGCAGTTGCGGATCTGTGCGTGAAGACGCGGAACATTTCTTTTTTCGTTGCCAACTGTATCTTAACCAACGACGTCTACTATTCACCAATACGAGGCAGTATCACCCTCTAAGTTGCAAAAAGCTACTGTTTGGCATCGACAATTTATCAGATGATCAAAATGCAGATCTACTTAAAAGTGCTCAACAATAAATAAAACAAACAAGACGTTTTGAAACGCCAAATGCGTAATATTTTCTGTAAAGAAATTATAGTAGCTGTTTAAGTAAACTAAGTAAACTTTTGGGACGCGCGCGAGGTACGGAGGGGGGAGGTTGGCTGAGAATACTGCATGAAAGCGATTTCAATTTCATTGTTGCTATTTTTTTTTTATTTTTTTTCATATTTTCTATTTATTTATTTTTTTCTTGTATGACTATATGTTGTTTATATATTCGACTCATCTTACCTTACCACAACCTGCTCTAAGGGGAGGGCCGTCACTAATGTTGGTAAAACTTGTGGCCCAACCCTTTTGTCTTTGATCTCAATATATATAACTATCAATTAATTAATTAATTAATTTGCATGCATTTCAATTCTATTTGTAAGCTGCTTATATGTACACATAATCTGTGCAATGTATTATAAAACATGTATTGATATCTTCTGCAATAAAATAGTATTAAACAGTACTCCGCCTTTAGTTTTTCACTGATGTTCCAACAACATTATAATGATCTGTTTTGGTTGATCTTAACTTTTTACAGTTTTATTGAATCCATGATGAACTGGCGCAGTCTCACCCTAAAATGCGTTATATGGTGTTAACAGCAATTGGCAGTTCCAACTACTCCGGCTGTTTTAATCAGCCGTAACAGCTGTAGTTCCGATTAATACAGCTGTTCTAACCAGCCGAAAAATACATCGTTCCGGGTATTCTGGCCAGCCTAAAACATTATCTGCGCATTTTAGTATTGGCTGGATTTTGATGCTAAAGCGGCAACTAGTGAATCTCGTAGGCCTGCAAAATCGAATTATGGCAGCCGGCTCCAAAACCCAGGCAGAGTTAGACCGAAGTGTCTCCAACGCTCGATTTGGCGAGCCAATTGTTCGAGATAGATGGATTTCACTTTTTTAAATTTTGGTCCTTATTTTCTAAAGCCGATGAAATGTCACGTAATGTAATCATGTGAGTTCCAGTTGATGTGATGTCATAAACTAGACAACTTGTTCGAATTTGACAGAAAATGAAAACAACTGGTTTTCTACTGAAAAGGGGACGTTTTTGTTGTTGAGGGGTCAGCACATGTATGAATTTATTTTAACTATGACAAACAATTAAGATGTGTCGGACTTTCTGAGAAAATTGAAATTTTATTTTTTTAAGTGCGTTTAAAGTCGTGATACGGGGATTTCTTAGTGAAATCTTACAACATGCGGTAGTGTTTGTTCCATAAAGGAAACGACAGAATTGTGTTTACCGCGAAAGTGACTTGAATAGACAAGTTGACAATGTACCTTTTTGAATTAAGCTGTTTAAATAACACTAATTGACAACTGAACGTGAAATGTTTATTGTGACATGAAGCACTAGCACAGTAGAAGAGGCCAAAGTTACATATGAATTGGAAAAAAAGGAAAAATAAGCAATCTATGTGAATATATCACATCTCATGTCAACGACCCTGATCACTCGATGTCCTCGATAGAAAACTCATGACGGAATTAATAAATGCAAATAAACGGAACAATGTGGAAGTATGCAGTAAAAGCAGATACGTACGAGAAGGAAAACTAGAATCATCAGTTCGTCCATATACAACAACGTGTTCTATCCAATATTCTTTTCCTAAATCAACTTTTATCCAAGGATTATATTGCGCATCGGTTGCAGCACAGCATTCACACGTGTTTCCATCTCTTTTAAGGTCCCCGTCAACAATGTTCGCTAAGTCAGCCCATATGGGTTTAATATGCACAGACTTTGAAGTTACTGTTTTATTGAGTGCAACATTGGTTGTAGCTGAAATATAAAGATATTCCATTGTATCCCTCTTATCAAATTTTAATTAGAATTTAAACTCTAAATCAATTCGTGTCGTAAAGAAACAGGTTCCGAAAAAGATACATATCAATCAAGTATAAGAAAGGTTGAGACTATTTGAAAGTTAGTACAAATGAGATAACTGGGTTAGACTACAAGGTAACCTACATGTAATCTACATGACTTGTATTACGTGTACCATACAACACATTTTAAGGCAAAGTTACCTTCTGTTGTCTACTGATAGGGGTCATGATGTTAAACAAATTCTCAAAGTTTCACAGTTATATTATAAAGGGTTATGTCAATAATTGGTTTTTACCTAGATTCAATTCATTTTCTTAGTCGATAAGGGCCAAAATCATGTACATTAGTGTATGTTTAAAGGCAATATCTCAATATTTTGAAAAAAGTGGGGTGGTACGGAAAACTTGACCAAGTTCAATGTACTTTATTAGTAATGGTTTTGAAAAAAAGTGAGGTGGTACAAAATCTTAACAAAGGTGTGACGCCAAAGCAGACGCCGATGCGAATAGGGTAGATAGCCTATACTTCGAAATGTCGAGGTAAAAAGCATTCAGTTTAAAGAATTTGCTTCAATCAGTTAGCCGCTTTTTGAAAAGCACAAACTTGGTTTGCTTGGAAATGACGTAGTCAAGTTTAAAGTTTTATATTGTGGCTTTATATACACGTACGTGTTATTTTAGGCGATACTGTAAATCAAACAGGGTGTTGGATCGGTTATATTATCCCGATTGGTCAACGCTGCAGGTAGGTTGGAGAAGAAGCGAAAATGTGAAAGAAAATAACAATTGCAGCTTATATTTATGTATTTATTGTTAAGAAGTTAACAGATCATATCAAAAATAGTAGATAATCTGAAATTGGCAATCGGAAAGCAGGAGGACCTTGTTGGCCCTATATCGCAATATCTCACACGTAAACACATTAACATTTTTAGTCGCATGGAGCCTAAAGGCCCCCATGTGAATCCGCCACTGTATTTTTCACGCGATCCGTTCCACTTTGCGAATGTTAATAAGCTCTCATATTTGACCTATCGGCGCATTAATTTCTAAAGCATTTGTTAAACTTATATTGGAGTACTCACGCCTTAAGTTTTTCACTGATGTTCCAACAATATTATAATTTATCTTTTTGGGGGAGAATTTAACCTTTTAAATGCAGTTTTGTTGAAACCATGATGAACTATTTTTCTCGCGCAGTCCCACCCTAAATTGCGTTGTTCGGTGTTAACAGCAATTGGCAGATTGCCAAATCAGAAAAAATGGTATTACTACTATGATCAGGGGCTAAAGCCCCAGACCAAAAACCATATACTTTGTTACAGACTACTTTTAACAACTTCGAGGGTTAAAGAGAACTTGTTCTTAATGACTGATTTCTGCCGTTCCTGTTGTTTATCTCTGAAAGCTATGCTTTTGTCTCTGGCTTACATCTTTTCCTTCAATAATGATTTGTAAAACTAGAACTTCTGAAAATGTAACTGTTAAAATGGAGCTAACTCTGACCAGCAAGACTATACGTCATCACATAAGTGTGCATCTACAAAACATAACGACATCCATGAAGTTCATTCCTTGTTACTTATTAATTACTTATTCAAATGTGAAGTTGGTTACTTGTTCCTTGTTCCTTATTTGTATTCAGACTTGAAATACGTTATTTGTTCCTTCTTCGTTAAACGGTTACCTATAACATGTTTATGCCACCCAAGCCCTCTTGGAAGCATAGGGGGTATATTGCATCACACATGTGTCCGATAATTTCCTGAATTATGCCTAGGAACTTCAAAGTTGGTATGCTGCTTGGTCATCATTAGAAGACGACTCCTGGCCATTTTGTGTTCAAAGGGCATGATAACAGTGATCTTAAGTTAAAACATATTTATCAACCCAAAACCGGCCAAATTAAAGATGTTAAACAGTTTGTACACAGACGTGTTTGCTATCCCAAAGATCATTCAAACTGCATATGTTGGTATTGCCAACAACAATGTTGTTGTTGCCGTAGATGCCGACAGAGACTTATTGAAACTAATTAAATGACTTGTTACTTATTCAAAACCGAGCCCCTGTAGCTCAGTCGGTTGCGACGCGGGTTGTCAATCCAAGGGTTGTGAGTTCGAACCCCAGCTCGGCCAACATTCTTTCTGACGGTTAACAAAAGTCACTGTTATAAACGTCATTCGTCTTTCACCAATCGGCTAACAGTCTATGTGGAAAAGCAGCCAGTTGCTTGGAGAGTATGTTGTGTGGGGTACTGGTGTGAGAAATAATAGGAAACATATGAGTAGGTGAACTGGCCGCCGTGATATGACTGAACAATTGTTGAAATTGGATTTTTTTCTAACCAGAATCAGGATGTTGTTGTTGTATTAGATGCTGATAGAGACCTATTGGTACAAATGTTTCACTTATTAAAATAAAACTGTTACTTATTCGTTACTTATTCGGCCGGTTTCAAGAAAAGATCAATCAACAAATGAGATGATGTTGTTGTTGTAGATGCTGAAAGAGACCTATTAGTACATATTAGATCAACTGTAACTTATTCAAAAACATGTTACTTATTCGGACTTTTTCAAGGAAAGAAGCCTTTTAATTGTGTTGTTATTGTAGACATATTTTAGTAGTACATATAAGATCACCTGTTACTCTCTAAAAGAGCTGTTACTTATTAGTCCGTTTTCAAGAAAAGAAGCCTTTGATATCCCGTATATCATTCAAATTGCATATTATAATGTTGCTGTTATTATAGAGGTTGCCAGAGACCTATTGGTACATATTAAAACACCTGTTATTTTTTATCCATAAACCTGTTACTTATTCGGCGGTTTTCAAGAAAGGAGCTTTTGATATTCCAAATATCATTCGAACTGCATATATTTATGTTGTTTTTGTTGTAGATGCTGACAGAGACCTATTTGCATATATTTAATCACATGTTACTTATTCAAAAGCCTGCTACTTATTCAATACTAGTTTAGCAGTTTTTAAGATATGAGCGTTTGATATCCCAAATATCATTCAAACTGCAAGTGTTAATGTTTCCACAACGAATGTGATGTTGTTGTAAATGCTGACACAGACCTATTGGTGTATTTTAAATCACCTGTTTCTCTTTTAAAAACCTGTTACTTATTCGGGCCTGTTATATGAAAGGACCGTTTGCTATCCAAAATATCATTCAAATTGCATATGTTGATATTACAACTTCTGCAAATATTGTTAATAGTTACAAAAAAGTAAGTACTAAATAGTTCAAAATATTTTGGCAGTGAATGTTGAAAAAAACTCAATTGAAAGTCATAAAAATAAACAACATTTGGCTTACTGGGCAGGTCTACTCAGAAAAAATAAAGCGTACACAATTAATTGTTTATTGTACTGGAAAGTGAAATTATCCCAGAATTATGATTCTTATATTTCAAGACAACTTTTAAACAAAAACCTGTTATACAATCGTTTCTTATTTGGCCGCTGTCAAAAAAAGAAGCATTTGCTATCCCACAACTGTGATGTTATTGTTGTTGTTGTTGTTGTAAATTCTGACAGAGACCTATTGGTTCATATTAGATCACCTGTTAATTCTTGAGAAAGCGGTTACTTATTCGGCCATGTTTAAGAAGAGAAGCCTTTGATATCCCAAATATTATTTAACTGCATATGTTGATGTTGCCAGCCAATATTTTGATGTTTTTGTTGTAAAAGATGCTGACAGAGACCTATTGGTACATATTAAATCACCAGTTACTTATAGAAATGAGCGTTTAATATCCTTAAACTATTCAAACTACATATGTTGATGTTGCCAACAACACATGTGATGTTGGTGTTATTGTTGTAGACGCTCACAAAGACATATTAGTACATATTCAATCACCTGTTACTTTTCGTTACTTATTCGGCTGTTTTCAAGATATGAGCGTTTGATATCCCCAAAAACATTTAAACTGCATATGTTGATGCTGCCAAGAACAACTGCGATGTTGATGTTGTAGAATCTGACACAGACCTATTGGGTCTTATCAGATCACCTGTTACTTATTCGTTACTTATTCGGCAGTTTCCAAGAAAAGAAGCCTCACTTTCCAAAACATCATTCGTATTGCACATGGAGATGTTGCCAACAACGAGTTTGATGTTGTTGTTATTGTAGATGCTAACAGAGGCCCATTGCAACGTGTCAAATCACGTATTACTTATTCAAAAACCTGCAACTTATTCGTTACTTAATCGGCCGTTTCAAGAAAAGAAGATTTTGCTGTCCCAAATATCAATCAAATTCCATATGTTAATATTGCCAGCAACAAATGCGTTGTTGATGTTGTTGTTGTATATGCTGATAGAGACCTATTAGTACATATTAAATCACCTGTTACTTATTCGTTACTTATTCGGCGGTTTTCAAGATATCCATAAAAAACATTTAAACTGCATATGCTGATGTTGCCAAGAACAACTGCGATGTTTATGTTGTTGTAGAATCTGACACAGACCTATTGTCACATATGAAATTACCTATTTCTTATTCCGACACCTATTAGCCATTCATTTCTTATTCGGGGAATTTTAAAATTAGAAGCGTTTGCTTTCCCAAAACCTGTTTAACTTGCAGATGTTGATGTTGCCAACTATAATTGATGTTGTTGAAGAAGCTGACAAACACCTTTTGTTACATTTTAAATCTCCTGCTACTTATTCAGAGATTCGTTACTTATGCTTAGGCTTCAATACGACGTGTTTGCCAAGAACAATTGCGATATTGCTTTTTTTGTAGATTCCGACATGGACCTCTTATTACATATTAAGGCACATGTTCCTGATTCAAAACCCTGTTTTTTATTCGGGGATTTTCAATGGAAGAACTGTTTGTTATCCAAAAACCCGTTCAAACTGCAGATGGTGATGTTGCCAAGAACAATTGCGATATTGGTTTTGTGGTAGATTCTAACATATGTCTCTTTCTCTTAAATAACGGCACCTGTTACTAATTGAAAAACCCGTTACTTATTCGTTACTTTCTCCGTCATGTTCAAGGAAAGAAGTGCTTGATATCCCAAAACACGTTCAAACTGCAGATGGGGATGTTGCCAACGACAATTGGAATATTGCTCTTGTTGTATAATCTAACAGAGACCTAGTGTTACATATTAAATAATCTGTTACTTATTAAATAATCTGTTACATAATCTGTTACTTATTAAATAATCTGTTACATAATCTGTTACTTATTAAATAATCTGTTACTTATTCAAAAACATGTTACTTATTCGTTACTTATTCAAGGGTTTTCAAGAAAAAAGCATTTATTGTCACAAAAACCGGTCATATTGCAGATGGTGATGTTACTGACGACAACAGTTGCGATATTGTTATTGTTGTAGATGCTGACACAGAACTCTTGTTATATATTAAGGCACCTGTTACTTATTCAAACACCCGATACTTATTCGGTGGTTTTAACAAAAGAACAGTTTGTTATTACACAAAACTTTCAAACTGCCGACGGTGATGTTGCAAACAACAGTTCTGATAATGTTGCTGTTGTATATGCAAATATACACCTCTTGTTACATATTAGTTCACATGTTATTTTTTCAGACACATGTTATATATTCGTAAAGTATTAGGTGGTTTTCAAGAAAGAAGCGTTTGATATCCCAAAACCAGTTCAAACTTCAAATTGTGATTTTACCAACACATATTGCGATATTGTTATTGTTGTAGATGCTGACACGAACCTCTTGTTATATCTTCATATTAAGGCACCTGTTACGTTGACCAGCTCGGTCAACACATTTTCCGACGTTTGACAAAAGTCACTGTGACAAGCGTCTTTCGTTTTCGACCAATGGGCTAAAAGTATATGGAAAAGCAGCCAGTTGCTTTGCAAATATATTGCGTGGAATACTGGATTGGGAAAGCAGGAAACACACGAGTTGGTGAACTGGCCGCCGTGATATACTGAGCAATTGTTGAAAGCGGCGTTAAACCCCAAATAATCAAACATTCATTCGTAGGTTTTAACAGAAGAAGCGTTTGTTATCAAGCAAACTCGTTCAATCTACAGAGGGGTATGTTGCCAACAACAATGTTGATGATGACGTTGTTGTAGATGCTGACATACACCTCAAGATTGTCACATATTCAATCAGTTGTTACCTATTCAAAAACCCATTATTTATTCGTTACATTTATGGGGGTTTTCAAGAAACGATGCGTTATATATCCCCCAAAACGGTAGACGGTGATGTATTCAATGAAATGCTGACAGATACAAATTACAGATTAAATAACCTCTTACATTTTCAAATCACCTGTTACTTATTCGGTGTTTTGTCAAACAAAAAAGGCTTTTGTACAACAAACTTGTTCTAACTGCAGAAGATGATGTTGTTAACAATAATGGCGATGATGTTATTGTTATATATGCTTACAGAGACCTCCAAGTAAAGAAAAGTTTGCTGTCCCCAAAACTATTCAAACTGCAGATGTTGATTAAGCAAACAACACTTGCGATATTGCAGTTGTTGTAGATACTGATAAAGACCTATTGTTGCATATTACGTCACGTGTTACTTATTCAAAGATCTGTTACTTATTCGCTACTTTTTCGGTGGATTTCAAGAAATGAACCGTTAGCTATCACCAAAACCATTCTTACTGCAGACAGTGTAGTTGCCAACATTAATTGTGATATTGTTGTTGTTGTAGATGGCGATGAAGACCTTTTGTTACATATGTAATCACCTGTCTAGGACAAAGGCTAGTTACCTATTAAATTCCAGTGTTTAAAAATACATACAGCATATTCTTTTATTTCGTTTAAAATGTGAAAAACAATCATATTTTGTGTGTGGGAATGTAAGTTCAACAGTTTGATGTAATAGATCCTAAATGTTTTGTCACATTCGAATGCCCGGCGTTAATAAAGAATAAGCTTCTACTCGCATGATTTAAATGTGTAAACGTTATTTAATTTCTGCAATTGTCAAACACTTGAATATTGCATTCACATAATCTATTATTTGAAAGAAATACCTGCCCACATGCTCGCCAACGCTCCCGACGTCACATGTTTCCCTTGAGTAGGTAAATACCTTGTACTCGGTTAAAGTATACCTGCAGTTTAAATGTGCAGATTGATAGGATATATCGAATGCTAATCAGTTTTACACGATAACATTGTTTCTGTTTTCAAGAATAGCTACAGCGCAAAACCAAAGCCAAATGCACGAGTTCAAATTTATATCGAGTGTCTAAGCTGTTGTGTATGAGAACCGAGTTATTAGTGCGGCAACATTTTGAAAACCATAGAAAAAACCCAGAAAAGGTCTAGTTAAACGTGTACTGGACTTTATAATTTGGCTTCTATAAAAGGTTTTGTCCCAATCATTTTCACGCAACTATATCGCGTTTACCGGAACACACGTAAACACTTACTGATCACGGAACGATTTGAGTTCTTCCCTCAAGCCATCATAATATAACCAACCATGTCGTGTCAATTTAATACATGATACAAAATGTCCTGGTCGATGAAGTGTCATATGTCATACCAGAGACATATATATCTGTTCATCCCAATAGGTATGGAGTTTGCCTGCTAGATATCTAGCACTTCTGAAAATGACTCATTTTTTTTTTTAAAATGTCTCCCAGAATTAATGTATTCCGACAATGATATTTTAGATAGCATCTTTTCTTGAAAACGTTCGAATAAGTAACAGGTTTTTGAATAAGTAACAGGTGATATAATATGAACCAATTGGTCTCTGACAGCATCTACAACATTAACAACATCACATTTGTTTTTTACAACATCAACATATGTAGTTTGAATGTTTTTGGGGATATCAAACGCTAATATCTTGAAAACGGCCGAATAAGTAATATGTGATTTAATATGTACCAATATGTATCTGTCTGCATTTACAACAACAACAACCTCAACATCGAACTTGTGATTGGCAAAATCAATATATGTAATTTGAATGACATCTTGAGAACGGCCGAAGAAGTAACGAATAAATAACAGGTTTTTGAATATGTAACAGGTTACCTTATATGTACCAATACGTCTCTGTCAGCAAATAAAACAACAACAATGATATTTGGGATAGCAAAGATTATTTTCTTGAAAACGGCCGAATAAGTAACGGATAAGTAACAGGTATTTGAATATATAACAGTTGAATTTACATGTACCAATATGTCTCTGTCAGCATCTACAGCAATAACAACATCATATGTGTTGTTAGCAACATCATCACATGCAAACTGAATGTTATTTGGGATATTAAATGCTCATATTTTGAAAACCTCCGACTAAGTAACGAATGTTTTTGAATGAGGAACAGGTGATTTAATATGTACCAAAAGGTCTCTGTCAACATCTTCAACAACAACATCAAATTTGTTGTTGGCGACATCAACATATGCAGTTTGAATACTATTTGGAATAGCAAAGGCTTCTTTTCTTGAAAACCGCAGAATAAGTAACGAATAAGGAACAGATTTTGTGCATGAGGAACAGGTGATTTAATATGTACCAATAGGTCTCTGTCAACATCTAAATTGTGGTTGGCAACATCTACATATGCATATTAAATCCTATTCGGAAAAGCAAAGGCTTATTTTCTTGAAAACGGCCGAATAAGTAACAGGTAATATAATATGTACCAATAGGTCTCTGTCAGCATCTACAAAACAAACACATCACATTTGATGTTGGCAACATCATCATATGCAGTTTGAATGTTTTTTGGATATCAAACGCTCAAATCTTGAACACCGCAGAATAAGTAACGAATAATTAACTGATCTTTGAAAAATTAACAGGTAATTTAATATGTACCAATAGGTCTCTGCCATCTACTACTACTACTACTACTACTACTACTACTACTACTACAACAACAACAACAACAACAACAACAACAACAACAACAACAACAACAACAACAACAACAACAAATCTATGATTAGCAATATCAACATATGCAGTTTGATATTTGGGATAGCATTTTTAAGTCTTCTTTTTTGAAAACGATCAAATAAGTAAAACATAAGTAACAGGCTTTAAGTTACTGGTAATCTTATATGTTCCAAATTGTCTTTGTCAGCAATAGAAACAACAACAACAACAACATCCCAACTCTGGTTGACAACATCAACATGTGCAGTTTGAATGTTTTTTTGGATAGCATAGGCTTCTTTTCTTGAAAGCGGCCGAATAAGTAACTGAATTTATGAAAAGTTACATGTTATCTAACATGTACTTATAGGTCTCTGCCAGCATCTACATCAGCAACAAAATCCTAATTATTTGTTGGCAACATCAACATATGCAGTTTGATTGATATTTGGAATAGCAAATTCTTCTATTCTTGAAAACAGCCGAATAAGTAAAAGGTTTTAAAATAAGTAGCAGGTAGTCTTATATGTACCAATAGCTCTCTGACAGCATCTACAACAACATCAACATCACCACCACCACATTTGGTGTTGGCAGCATAAATATATGCAGAATGTTTAGGGGATATCAAACGCTTATATCTAGAAAACCGCCGAAAAAGTAACAAATACGTAACAGGTCTTAGAATAATTAACAGGTGATTTAATATGTACCAATAGGTCTCTGTCAGCATCTACAACAACAATAACAACAACATCACAATTGCGATTGGCAACATCAACATATGTATGCAGTTTGAATGATATTTGGGATAGCAAATACTTCTTTTCTTTAAAACCGCAGAATAAGTAACGAATAAGGAACAGATTTTTGCATGAGGAACAGATGATTTAATATGTACCAACATCTAAATTGTGGTTGGCAACATCTACATATGCATATTAAATGTTATTTGGAAAAGCAAATGCTTCTTTTCCTGAAGACGGTCGAATAAGTTACAGGTTTTTGAATAAGTAACAGGTATCCAATATGTACCAATAGGTCTCTGTCAGCATCTACAAAACCAACAACATCAACGTATGCAGTTTGAATGTTTTTTGGATATCAAACGCTCAAATCTTGAACACCGCAGAATAAGTAACGAATAAGTAACTGATCTTTGAAAAAGTAACAGATTATTTAATATGTACCAATAAATCTCTGCCATCTACTACAACAACAACAACTACAACCAATGTGTGATTAGCAATATCAACATATGCAGTTTGAATGATATTTGGGATAACAAAGTCTTCTTTTCTGAAAACGATCAAATAAGTAAAACATAAGTAACAGCCTTTAAGTTACAGGTGATCTTACATGTACCAAAATGTCTCTGTCAGTAATAGAAACAACAACAACAACAACATCCCAATACTGTTTGACAACATCACCATGTGCGGTTTGAATGGGTTTTCTGGATAGCATAGGCTTCTTTTCTTGAAAGCGGCCGAATAAGTAACAGGATTTATGATAAGTTACATGTTATCTACATTGGCAACATCAACTCATACCGTTTTAATGTTTTTGAAATATCAAACGCTCATAGCTTGAAAACTGCCGAATGAGTAAGGAATAAGTAACAAGTTGTTGAATATGTTACAGGCAATCATATATGTACCAAAACGTCTCTGTCAGCATCTACAACAACAACAACAACATCAACAGTGTTGTTGGCAACAACAACGTATGCACTTCTTTAGTTTGGAGGTATTTGGTTAATAAATACGTGTTTAACTTAAGATCACTGTTATCTTGCCCTTTGAACTTAAAATGGCTAGGTGTCAGCTGATGATGATGACCAAGCTGCATACCAACTAAGAAGTTCCTAGGCCCAACCGATATTTAGTAACTGATCGAACTGATCGGAAACATTTGTGAAGCGATATTCTACCTATTCTTCCAAGAGGGCTTGGGTGGCATAATTGTTTTATTGATAACCGTATAACGAAGAAGGAACAAGTAACTTATTTCAAATCTGAATAAATAATGAATACAGAACAAGTAACCAAGTTCACATTTGATTATGAAATGAATAGGGAATAGGTAATCTATGTAAGAAAGTGTCAATGTTTATAATAAAGATAATAATAAAGACTTTATTTATAGAGGCAGCACATTTGGGTTTACCCAGTCTTCCATGTGGGCCTCTGGGTTTACATGCATGTTTATTACATGTTCTTAGATAGATGTGCATATTTCAATGAAAGTATACATACATGTATATCGTAAAAGCGTGAACATTTCACAAATAAGGATAGATATACGAAGAGATTAATTAACAGAGTAATCTTCGTTATCAATAATGTTATGCTTGATTGAAATTCTTTAAACATATACAACATAAATATAACAAAACAAACCAAAACATCAACGGGTTTAAATGGTCTTGAACTCTTCAAAATATCTGTTTTATGTACAGCGTAGTATCAATAAATATATATACTAATACCTGGTTTTACTCCATTTATTAGAAAAGAAATCACAACAAATAAACCAAAACTGTTAAAAAGCATATGGAATGCCATGTCTTAAGATAAAAGTATACAATGGTTTTAATCATAGCAAATTTCAACCGTATATATGTAGCTGTGGATTTTGATTTGTATTATGTTAGGTCGCAAAGCGTAACACTTCCTGCTAGTGTACACAATACATCTTTTCAGAACAAAAGATCTTTATTTAGTATCGTAAACTTTAAATAGGTTTTAATTACAAAAAGATATAGGACCTTGCAATGGGGACACTTATTATGAAACACCCTGTACATATACAAATAGAGTTTTTTATGAGCTTTAAGCATTAATCTGACATAACACATACATATACGAGGTGTAACAAAACTTATATTTAAGCTGTATAACGCTGTATACGTCATCATTGTTTATGGTACAATACAAGGTATGTGAAGTTGGCACGAAGTTCGGTATTCGATACTCGATATGTAATACCGATATGAACTGAAACGAATATAGAGCTAGCACCAGTGAACTCCGTTACACATTGAAATATACGTTACCTTCATTGTGTTGTAGGACGAATATCGATATAAATATAGATCTGATTGTCGAGCCAGGTCGATATTGGGAACATTGTGCTTTCGTCTTTCTGGTCATGTAGAAGCGCGAAAACCGATTTGAATATCGATTTGAATATAGAGTTATGTCGTTATTCGGGGAAAAGGTATCATCGTCATTCTGATCACGTAGTAGCGCGAATACAGATTTGAATATCGATATGAATATGGAGCCAGGTCGATTTTCAGGAAAAAGGTTATTTCCTAATTGTCAGCGTATAATAGCTCGAATATCGAATTGAATATGGAACCAGGTCGATATAAGGGAAAATCGTGCCATCGTCTTTCTGATCATGCAGAAGCGCGAATACTGATTTGAATAAAGATTTGAATATAGAGCCACGTCGATATTCGGGAGTATGCCGTCATCGTCTTTCTGACCATATAGAAACGCAAATACCGATTTGAATATGGAGCCAGGTCTATATTCGAGAAAACTGTGTTTCGTCTTTCTGATCATGTATAAAAGTGAATACCGATTTGAATATGGAGCCAGGTCTATATTCGAGAAAACGGTGTTTCGTCTTTCTGATCATGTATAAAAGTGAATACCGATTTGAATATGGAGCCAGGTCTATATTCGAGAAAACGGTGTTTCGTCTTTCTGATCATGTATAAGAGTAAATACCGAATTGAATATGGAGCCAGGTCTACATTCGAGAAAAAGGTGTTTCGTTTTTCTGATCATGTATAAGAGTAAATACCGAATTGAATATAGATCTGAATATCGATCGAGGTCGATATTCGGGAAAATAGTGATTTTGTCTTTCTGATCATGTAGAAGGCCGAATACCGATTTTTTATCGATTTGAACATTGAGCCAGGTCTATATTCGGGAAAATGGTGATTTCGTCCTTCTGATCATGTATAAGGCCGAATACTGATTTGAATATCGATTTGAATATCGAGCCAGGTCGATATTCGGGAAAATAGTGATTTTGTCTTTCTGAACATGTAGAAGTGCGAATACCGATTCGAGACTGGCTTTAATAATGTTGCCCATAACTAAAAAAAACGTTCAACATTTTCAAATGAAACTTGGTTCACATGTTACTCGAGATAATACCCATGTACACACCAATTCATATAACTCATATTCTTTACTCAGTAATGCCCCTTATTCGACATAGTAAAAACAGACGAGCGTTCGCTCCGCGTTTTGTTTTCGTTTTATTGAATTGTCTGTCGTCCTTGGATTAAATATGTGCACCATCATACAATATTCTGGCAAATGTCTTGACGAACTAGCAAATCTTCACAGTAATCTGTACTATATGTCTATGCGTATCGGCTGTAATGACGTCACAGCTCGGTTCGCCGTATCGTGATTGTTTGGAAAGATAAGCTTGACATGGTAAATCACACAACTTTGACCATATATATCTTCCGTTTTAATTTCGAATTTTGGACTTGGAATCTAGCCACTTTATATAGGAAATTTCTTTTATGTTTTCTAATTTTATTTTCATTTCTTCTTTTAAGAATTGACATGTTTATCAGGTAAAATATTCAGTTTCTTTTATAAACGAGATCAACAAATTAACTTCGTAGCGCTAAAAATCATGGTCATGCAAACCGATTGCTAGACAAAATGTATCACTCCGCGTAAAACACACTTGTAACAAGTACACACTTGCTGAATATTCTGATAAATATTGGGTGGTTTTTGTTTGTTATTCGGGGATAAGTTATAAATTACCAAATTACTGCTCTTTACATCGAGAAATATATACTTAAAACCTAACTGAAATAGTGTAGTTGAAACCAGCGCAAAGGATCAATCAAACTAAATATTCCCTAATTAGTTAATGAGTAAAGAGACAATTGGTTTTCTATATCTGCAACGCATTATGTATGCTTTCATCAGTATTTCAATTATATCACGACAGTTCTTCAGGTATTTTTATCCTGACACCGATACATCAATTGTAATGCTAGCCCCGCAACCCTCAGAGTCAATGAGGGAAATCATTACTTGCTCCTTTAAAGTCGTTGGTATGACCGGGGATTGCACCCTGATCTCACAATGCGGACATTTTAAACACCATACCACGGAGACTGTATCGGCAACGAATGAAGTCATCAAGACTAGCAAACATTAAAAACGACAACGCAGTATCGTTTTATTGTAATACAGCATGTTGTAAGTTTAATTTTTTACAAATATGTTGCGTTTTATAAATGAACGGAGTATAAATGAATCTCTCCTTTGGCAAAGGTACGCGTTGGCATTTCTAAATCGAAAAGGTTCCGATCAGCCTGTATATCTTCCCCGTCTTTCCAGAATCTACACAAGTTGACAGAAATTTCTAACAAGATTATGTTTATACAATACAAAACATTTTATTCGTAAATAAAGGCCACTAGCCCATCATACAAAAAATACATTGGTGCATATATAAGTATACAGAGTTATCATATACTACAAAGTTGTAGAAATATATATCAATATTAAATGTTGTACATCTTAGTCAAATATAAATAAAAACACTTCTGTTGTTGGCTAATTTGAGACTTTTTCCTTCTCATGAATGCTGATTTGAAGAGTGTAATTGTCCGTATTACTTCTCATTAGTGAACGAAAGCTATCATTATTAGACATACCAAGATACGACAACATTGCCCCCAATGCAACAAAAGCAATAAAATGTATTTAAATACACGTCAGTACATGTGTATCGATCGACTATTTTATGTTAGCTCACAGGCATTAAGTTATCTATAAGAACCGGAGGAGGGCGGGGACTTTTATGCTTGTATGATGGTTTACGGTCAGCGTTTCGTCTCTTAATTCGTTTTAAAAAAACCTGACCATGTTTGCATTATTTAATTAAATGAAGTTCAGCAGCCTTTGATGATAACGATCAATCCGTTTTGTCTGCTTTCTTAAATCAAACTTTGAACAATTTAACACAAACATCTGTATATATAAAGGCGATCTCATGGGGATTTCAGATTGGCATTATTTCTGTTTCATTGATTCTTATATCAATCTGGTGCATTTCTTTTATCAAAAATTTGTATATGAGCCTTCTACATACACCGATCGAGTAACAAAATAATCTGTGAACTTAGACTTTTGTTAAAACAATGGTTTGTCTTAAGTCAATTATGTACGGTATCAAAGTTAATTTCATGCGCAATTTTAATTTTGAATTGAAGATCATGTTAAGTGCCTTTCTGCAAATGATAAAAAGACTGGCATACAAAAGTAAAATAACAACATTCAGTTAGGTTGTGTTAAATTGTTCGTGTTTTGTTGATTGATTATTTGGTGTTGAACGGCTCTTTCAACACTTTTTCATTTATATCAAGGCGTTTCATGGGTAAATTACCAGTACTACTGATCTATTTATCCTGACACCAGCCAGTCAGTCGTAAGGCTAACCCAAGGAGGGCAGCCATTACTACCATTTAAAAGTATTTTTTTTTACCCAACACCTGAGGCGGACGCTCTACCACTACACCACCGAGGCGGTGTGTTTTGTTGAGACGGGGAATATAACGAGTGACCATCGCTACAGGTAATGGACCCTTTATAACAGCGTTTCAAGGTACAACATTAAAGAAAATCTGCAGCAGACGATTTTCAGTTATTTCAGACTTCATTGTGGGGAAAAGGGTCGCGTCGCGGATCTTTAAAAACGACCCATAATATGTTGAAACATGAGTTTTTAAATTAATTTAAAAAAATGTCAATATACATTATCTTAAATAAAGAAATGTGTTTACCTTACGGATGTAGCAAGGATATAAAAACATATACTATGTGTTTAATGTTATAGCCTGTGATAACTGTACCTTTGGAATTAACTGCCAGTGGGCATGTGGGTCTTGCATTGAGAAACAACCTTGCAACAAAGTAGACGGGTAGTGTGAACGATGTGATCCGGGCTATCTCGGGGACATATGTGGTAGAGGTAGTAGAAGTTCTTAATACATTCTGCCAAATTAGAATGCACATAAGACATTACATCTATAAGGTGTACATAAGACAGATGCACCGATATTAGTTGTTTATGTTATAATATGTCATGGCTCAAATCGCTGCGTGATAATGGAAAGCCACGTTAGTTACCGATATGTCTCATACAATTAAATAGCATTTCTTTATGTACTAATTTTAATGTTTTACAGGGTGTAAACCAGGGATTTGTTTGTTTGTTTGAATGGGTTATGCTGTTTTCAACTGTTAGTGGCATTACATCTATAAGGTTGACCAAAATATGTTAGGTTCTAGGTCTCGTGGAAATACTAAAAGTTCTACATCTAAATCGTCCATTGATTTTCATATATTGATATCTTATCTTTACAGCTTGCGAAAACAACACATTTGGTATGAAGTGTTCACAACAATGTCACTGTGTTACACATCCTGTGATTTGTTTACTGGAAATTGTGACGATGGCGTGAGTGCAGAAGGCTTCTTTGGTGTTGGCTGCAAGCAAATAAACGGTTTGCATTAAAAGCACTAAACAACATTAATAACGATATTTGATCAGACAACGTTAATGCGTTTAAGGGCAATAACTTTGTTTTAATGAGTGTATTTAGGATGAAATAGTATTGTAAAGCATATTAATCTTGATTGAGCCGTTAGAGCCGGCTAAACGGGCCAGTCTGAACGATTAGAGTCGATGCAACTATTGAGCTCCAGCAGGTGGATGGTATTTGTTTCATACCAACTTGTTTTTTATCTCGATGTAAATATAAGTTGTGAGAATAACATCATCTTTCCTGTCCGCCGCGATATGACCTTAGCTGTTGAAATCGTCGTAAAACCAAAAACAAACAAAAGTGGCCGTTGTAATTTAGTTGTATATGACTTAAACTATTTACTGCTCCTGATATAACTCGACGGATTAAAATGTCGTACTTGACTAGGTCAATTACGGTACCAAATATGGTAGTGGAATGTCACTGAAATTTGATGTGACGTCATTGAAATATGAACACACGTCATTCAAAATGAGGTAGTGGGGCTTGGTTCATTTATTGTATGTGTAAATTGTGTTTTTTCGTTATATAAGATATATAAATTTGTATATGTTTTCCTTATTCTGTCTTAAAATGTAAACATAATAAAAGGACTCGGTCTCGCGAGATATCAAATGTCCACGCCCCTCGTAGGACAATACCAAATCCGATATCGCTACTGCAACATAATATTCCCTATATATTAAATACACCAACATAATAAATAAATAGAAGTGCCTTGTATCTTCGTTCATGAATACCGCCTCGATGACGTAGTTATAGAGCGTCCAAAAAACTAAAACAATATTAAGAATTGTAATCCGAGACAATTTTCTGAGGGGAGGAAACTTTGGTATAAATGGTAAGTACTATAATGTCGTCAGTTATCAATGTTTTTTTTCATATTTATTGGATAGAAGGAAATATTTGGAAATATTTAGCCAAGATAATAATTTCTGACATAACTAATCGACGATAACAGAATCTAGGTTACGACCAGGTCGATTCCTTTGAATATTTTCCTCCAAGATGGCTAGGTTATATTGAGGATAGGCTATATTGAGGAAGAGAAAGTAGGAAAACAGGCGACAATCTAGCTTTATATCACTTATATATACATGTATTCCCATGGCTCTAAAACATTATAACTATGTCTGCATACTTCCAATATGTTCGGTGTTTTTAACTCGTTTAACCCTTTCCTACATACGACATCCTGTTGTCACGATGTTTTCAAAAGTCGTCTGCTGCAGATACGTCAAAATACGTCAATAGGTGGGAAAGAGTTAAATGTTCAATTTACTAATGTTGGTGTTTTTTACATTGCATGTCTGCAAATATTATACTTAAAAAATGATATCAAGTTAGAGAACGAGGCGTTACGTTCAAAAACACTATAGTGAGGTTTTGGTGTAAAACATGATTCAAATTGTTTTTTCATTCAATGACGTCAATGTACCGTACTCACCGGCTTATGCATTTTGCACCATACGTTATATCCCTTGACACAATGTTCAAGAGTTATAGGTGTGCATGTAGTGTACTTTTCTTTTAAACACTGGAATTATCTAAGTGGATGTTCTAATGGTATAAATAGTAAGGAAAAGATCATGTTGTGAACAGGGTAGATCCGTCACTTGAAATGAATACATTTACTAAAAAACTATAATAACAAATCCTTATGAATGTATACGAATATAATTATAAAGTAACATAAAGCTTCAAAATAGCAAACTTAGCTCTTTACTATTAAGCATCCGTCCCCCCTACCACCATATCATATACCTTTCGAAATTTCAGAGAACTAATACAACCGTTATATTATATATAACTATCCCATATCTTCTTTTAACAGTAAGACATCTGCACAATATGTTAACATCTGAAAGAAATCTACAAAAGCTGACCAAACAATTGTGAAACCAGTCGTATCCCTTTCCCACAAAAAGACGCTTTCTCAGGGCTCTGCAGAAGATATTTTTACAAACAATGAGGCAAAAGGAGAAATTACTCATAATGATCCTCATGACTTCTGCTGCAGAATCATGTTATGTCGGAATTGTTATGTTATGTTATTCAAATACAAGGAGGTGTAAACTTCCTTTCTGTGCAAGCGTAATACTCGCTAAAATCTAATTTAATGAGAAATTAAACAAATCATAAACCAGTGGCTCGTTTCTATATTTCTGAGCATACACTCGAAAATGTTTATATTTTCATTTTTAAACGTATAGCACAAATCAAAGTTGTTTTAACAAACGTTTTCGAGGACATAGAGAAAACCCATCAATTAAGTCAGTCTGGTATCCATAAACAAGTGCTATAGAGGTTATATATTCCAGACGAATTAAAACAGATAGTGTGAACGACTACATGTAGGTGTTTTCACTGTAGGACATGTTCCGCCATTTACACTACAAAATAAGAACTGTTTGTATCTTATAATTGTTCAAATAGGTAATGGTTTATAACTCAAGTCACCGCGCACAATGCACACATCGGAGTATATTTGTTTTCCAGAGATGTGTCCGAGGCTCATCTCTTACAAATGAGCCTATAAGTGTCTAATGGAGATGAAATAAATGATCAATTTCGGTTTTTGCCTCCTAGTTGTCATAAATCGTGTTATACAGATGCGTAAAAGTACGACGGTATGCAGGGAATTGTTAATTTCCCCCAATTGCCTTGAAACTGATTTGAAACAATTTTAGGAATAGAACATCTGGTATATGGATTTCTAACTGTGTTCCTATTTATGTTGTATAGGCGCCAAACGTGGCCTTTGTAATACATTGACAATATCTATCCTATATTCGTGGAACAGCAAATAATCGAAATAGCTAGAGTATATATTGATTGTATAAGATTAAGTAAATAACCAAAACATATGTGCAATAAGATGTTATCAATTTTCAATTGCTATGCATCAAGTTATTGATCGAGGGCGTCAAGAAAGTTGAATTTTCCATGCAATTCGCAGTCTTATATGAAACAATGAACATTATTTGGAAGTCGACTGTATTCACAAATCACTACCCTAACGGTACTGAACATAAATTCATATTGCAATATTCATAATAGCATGTAAGAAATCATCATCAATTTACAAACGAACATTTTCAAAAATAATAAGTAATATTTGCAATAATACCATTATTTAACACGACTTATATTTATATATCGTATATAATATATATCAACTAATTGTAAAAAAAACACGTTATCAATTAGAATTGAAAAAACTCTCATCTCGTAAACGTGTTCCGCCATTATGAGATGATGAAAATTCACCGTAAGGCTCCATTATATACAGCTGATTTTACTGCATTTGAAGATCCTCATAGTTGTGCTCATCAGTATGTTGTGTTTCTCCCTTTAGAGGTTTGTTATCATGTTTCCTACAAATGAAATCAAATGAGCAAGTGCATGAGAAAATTCAATACAAATTTGCATTTGTGAACAGTGTAGGTGCACAGATCATCTTGTCCAGCTGTTCAGTGTTACCAGAATGTATACAAGTTGACAGAATATTCTAACACGATTTGAACAATGTAGATCTGGATATATACGGTTCACAAAATGCAATAGTGTACATTTTCTTATGCACTGGCTGAAATAAACCATTCCATACGAAAATGAGGTTAGGTAGCTGAATTTTCATTGAATACTCTCTGATTAAAAGGAGGAAAGTTAAGTCGTTTAATATTTTTTCAGACAAGTTTTAAATAAACCTTCAACGTGGATTAAACGCAAACTAATATTGATCCGCCTTGAGATTTAATCTATGTTATCAACAGTACCAAGTTTGACCTAGCAAAGGGATATCTGTCTAGGGTTCCATCCAGACTCGTCTATTGATTATTCGACGATTGACAAATATTTTCTTTTTTTGTAGAAAAAACCCATTCTATCAACACAAATATAGTAACCTTATTTGCAGTAAGCAATCAATTTAGCAAAACGATAAATACGGTTACACGTTCCTTCTTTGCAGAAAAAAACATGTAAACAAACTGAAGATGTTTACCACCCTTACAGAAATAAACATTCTATCACAACGACAAAGATAATTACCTTCTTTTGAGAAAACAAACACCAGTTACTAAAAGTACAATGATGATACATCCTAGGACAGACACAACTCCAATGAACATAGCCAGCGTCACAGTTCCGTTATTGTTATCGCTTACTTCTGGACTCCCTATGGATTAGAAATCTTTTTTTTTTATATTGTATATAGTGTAATAGTCAGCGTACCGGTAAGAAGTGTTTTGCTCAAGCGGTGAATTTATACGGAATTTAGAGTGAAAAACAGACTTTATCCAACAACAAAATACATTGGATCTACATATGTTTGTTGGTATACATATCTGTATATTCGTGTGGTACACTGACGGATTATGTATTATATGTTGTAAATGTTTTCATGGGTCAATGGATTTAAATCAATAAATTATTTGTCATTGCCATTGTCATATTGAAATTGTTCTGTAACTGGTGACAGTAATGTTGCACGATGTCTGATTTTTAATATATGAGTCAATTTCAAACTTGGCATGTTTTTCCTCGTTACACGAAAGATATTTCAGACTCTTATCTTAATAATAAAAATATAAAGTGCACTACAATTCAGTAATTCCTGTGAAAATACAAACAATTTCTATATTTAATTAAATGGCCAGACAATTTATAAAATATACAGTCTAATGAAAAATAATCGGCGTTAGTTTATACACCAAACTGTTACACCATGGATATTTAGCTTTCCTTTATTATTATTTTCAAGTAAGCTCCCCCTGTTTATTATTAAAATGATTTCTGCTGTTAATAAAACTGATAAAGAATGACAAAGCACATTACATATGGTTGCACCTTCAAAATGCATATAGTGTCATGCGAATATATTACATATATTTTCAAGTCTGATATATATTTGACTTATACCTAAGACACAAAACTGTCGGACAACGATAAAGCATAATTTGAATAATGTATATTTTTATATTTGTCATTTTCTTTATTGTATTAAATACATTAAAAGTGGATGTATTATAAAATACATTATATTAGCATAATCAGTAAATATCTAAAAGCAAAAGATAATACTTTTCGACTAAGAATAATTTTTAGAAAAAACAAATACACATATCAAGCAGCACTGTTAAATTGTAAATTACAAGTTTGTATTCTATTTAACCAATGTCCCTTTTTTTTTTTTTTTTTTAAATATTTCTTATATTTTTTACAAGAAAACCTGGCCCTTTTGAAAATGACTCATACAAAACTACGAGATATAGAATTCAAGTCTGAACGTTAATGGAAATGATTATACTAATGAAAAAACGTGAAATTGTATAGCAATAAGCTTTGAAGAGTTTTAATTTGCAATAAAAGATAACAACATTGATGCAAGTTAACATACATAAAATGCATAAACAATTTGATATAAATTAATATAAACAAAATGGAAGCATTTCATAGTTTGTTTTAGCTAACCTTTAATTTGCTGGCAGTCAACACCAAAGAAGCCCTCTGTACATGCGCTGTCATCACACTCGCCAGTTATTGAATCACAAGATTTGTCATCAACGCAGTGGCATTGCAGTGAACAATTGGCACCAAAAGTATTATTATCGCATGCTGTAAATGTAAAATATCATTGATCAAGAACGTAACATGATTAAAAATTCAACCCAAACTAGAATATATAGGAATCTGATCAAAAGAGTAGGTTTAATGTCATAACGACTATTTGACTGTGACTTTTTTTTAGGTCTCTTAATACATTAACAAAGTGGCTACCTTGTTTACATGCATCTCCCTGACGACCTGCAGCACAACCACTCGAGCACAGACCAGTTGTATGATTGCATGGTTCGTATTTCCAGCAGAATCCACAACAGCTGGAACATTCTTGACCGTAAGACCCAGATGTACACTCTGAAAATTAATAACTTTATTTTTAAAGAAGTATTTGTTAAGTTTAAACGATCTTGACCCGACATCCCTGTTATGAACACTGACACACTTTAATGTTATCCAACATTGATGTGTTATATAACCCTTTCCAACATACAGACCATTTATGACGCCTCGCAGCAGAGAAATTTTAAAAGCATTGTGGTAAAAGGAATTATTATGATGTGTAGCAGGCTAATCCGGGCCGACACATTCCGTCTCAGGGGGATAGAGGTATAGAGTAATGATTCTTGAAATAGAAAATCCAGTCTGTGTTAGCCTGCGCGGCATGCTTAGGCTACTCCGGGTCGATGTTTTATGCAGAGTCCACAATTTTGGTTTTCTCGTAGATCGATTCATTGATTCTCCCTCAATGGCGGAGAGCCCTTGGGCAAGGCACATTTTCTAGCCTAGTACTGGTTTGTTTATCCAGGGATCATGAATAAGTGAACTGTCGCCGTGGTATAACTGAAATAACGTTGAAAGCGGCGTAAAACACCAATAAAACAAAGATCTTTTTTCTCACATGGGCTACATTATCTATGTTGAAAGGAAACCAGTTGCCTCGATAAAATGATGGGTGGAGCACTGGAGTGTATTCAGACTGTGCAAACACTCGGGCGTGTGCTAGTTTAAGACTGTTATTTGATTGGTGGATTTAGCTAGCACAAGCTGGAATGTTCGGTGTGTTAGGACAACGGAATACAGTCAATGTGCAGGAAATTCTCGCGTGTTAAGCGGTGAACGGATTGTTTTGGTATAAATGAAATACCGTTGAAAACGGAGTTTAACTCCAGTCGAGTATTCAACAAAGGACCTACCTCTATCACAAAGATCACCGAGATAGCCCGGACCACATCGTTCACATGTTCCGTCTATTTTGTTGCAAGGTTCTTCATCATCGCAATGGCCACACGTCGAATGACAGTTACTCCCATATATACCGTCATCACAGACTGAAGCAATGGAAACATAGTATACACGTCCCTTTATTTATACCCTGGTAACGCGCTCGCATAGGGTCAACATATCTATATACCACTATATAATGAACAAATACCAACGTTTATATGAAATCATTACTTTAAAGATACAAAGAATACTTAAGTTCGTCTTGCTGCCTAATAAGAGGTATATGTTCCGAGTTTAATTGGTAACTCTAAAATATTAAAAGTATGATTATGTTTATAATTTCACCAACGGGTTTGACATTAATCTACATACGATAGCATTACAAATTATCACTCGGTTTGATAAAATATACAATTCTTGCACTCGCTGTAATACGATTTCATGATATCCATTCACAGAGAATGCAAGTAGATAACTAAATACATATTAGTACTGAAATCTTTCCTATCTAGTTATGTTTACCTATTTAACTATAACATGAATACAATTATTTACCTGATAAACATGTCAACCCTTTAAATCCCGCCATACAGTTGTCACATGCACCAGTAACTGTATCACATATAGCGTTACCATAACATTGTCCACAGTTAGAACTGCAGTCCTGTCCAAATGTCCCCTGATTACAGGCTTTGAAGTAAAACATAGTTTATTTTTATTATTTTCGTTACGTTAATTTATTCAATAATTAGTTAATTCAGTTTTCGAACGAATACAACTTAATCTAGTTATGTTTATACTTCTTTGAACTAAGAAGAAGTGTAGCAGTTTCCAAATAATCCAGGAAGGATTGTCTTTTTTTTCAGCGTGCATTCGGGTGAACTGGTGTAGGAACTACCTTTACTGGCAGGTGTGCCGCCTATTGTAATCCCATATGTTCGGGATTATTTTCACTGATTCGATGTCTCCAGTGTCTTCTATCATATGTGTTTGATTGACTAAACTGACAACCCCTGGTTTGATTGCACTCGTCGTGACGGACTGGGCTTTCGCGGCGGCTCGACAACAAGCAGCTTAACGGTTTAATCTAACAGTGCTTACTCATAACGTGTTGTAAAATAGCAAGGTACGTCAGCTACAAGTACTTTTAATAGACGTCATGCACTTGCAATCATTCAGAATTTAAGTTGAACACAATGTGAGTAATCGTGTACCCGAATTAAAGAAGCAACACTTATAATACCTACATAAAATGAATACTATTTCTCAGTGTATGTGTAAGAATGGAAACAAAGTGAACTTTTAATGATTTGGCGGTGAATGCATCAATCATGACTTCATTCCTCCTAAGTGATTATACTTCTTTCGAAACCATGATACGTTTCCCGTTCTGCATTCCGAAAGTATAAATAATTTCGAGAATACAGAAAATATACCTTGTTCACAGTCCAAACCTTGAAAACCAGGACTACACGACTGACATTCACCGGTGTTAGTATCACAGGGTTCTCTATTGCTACAGTGCCCGCACTCTTGAGTACAATTACTTCCATAGGTACCCTCACTGCAAACTACAATGGAATGCAAGCTAAAATGTTCAAACGTGCATGAAAAACAACATTGTTCTATGTTCATGGTTAAAAGTGATGGTCGATCGTTCCTCATATATCATGGTCACCAAATGTAAGGGCAGCAACACAGTATGAATTATAGAATATACAGAAAAGGAAAGTCGGCACAACCATAATTCACTTGTTCGTGTTATACATGTACGTACACAAAAACAAACATATTTTTGAAAGTGGGAAATTCGTTTTAATACGGTTCTGGAATGAAGAGCTCTATTATGATTTCTTGTTGAATATATCATGAATATGAATTCAGATGCGTAGAATATGTCCATTCATACTTTCGTTGTTCTTGGTCGGATTTCTACCTAAACATGATACCGTCACCGGCATATCATTCCAGAAAAAAAAAACCGGTTCCAAAATACAGAAAATATATCTTGTTTACATTCAAAACCTTGAAAACCAGTACCGCACGACTGGCACTGACTAGTTAGTGCTTGTATCGCAGTTTTCTCTTTTGCTAAAGTACCAGCATTCCATAGTTACATTTACGTTAAACTGCAATTGGCATTCTCCGTATAAATTGCATTGTCGATGTCACATAACGAGTAAGTCAGTGAACATTTCATATTCTTCTCACAATTTATTTTTTTAAACATTACGTTATATGGACGAGAAACGAAAGAAAGTTGTGAGAGATGTGTATTTTGTGTGAAACAGGAGACATTGAAGATGAGGTCCGTTTTATTTGCAAATGTAATTTCTATTCGGATATTCGAGAACAGTTTATCGACAAGTACTATATCACTCGTCCACATATGTTTAAATTCGCCAAACTTCTTTCATCAACTACAAAGAAAACAATGAATAAACTAGCTAATTATATATCTGTGGCAACAAAACGTAGAAATAGTAATATATAAGCATTATTCTATACATGTTCACCATGCACATATTCATAGTTATATACGAAATTGTTCATCCTATGTAGTATATGGTATAACACAAAAAGTTTATGTATTGATATAACCGTGTTTGATCTTCTTTAATTCATTTATAAATATGTTTTGTATGACGAGATACATTTATGTTGTATAAGATAATAAAATATATTCTATTTTATTCATATTTATAAATATAATAAGGCTATTCTTTTTTTCAAAGTGGCGCTAATTGGTGTTAATGTTGTGAAGACATGGTTATATTATGCTATTAATCATATAACACATCGGCAATAACCTTTTGGTAATTGTTTTCCGTTACATTGAGAGCGCCTCGGTGGTGTAGTGTCAGAATGTCTGTCTCGGATGCGGCAGGTCGCAGGTTCAATCTCCGGACGGGTTATACTGAGTGTTTTGCATTGTAGTAATAGCTCTGCGTCCTTGGCGCTCAGGATTGCGGGATTAGCATTACGACTGACTCGCTGGTGTCAGGATAAATAGACCAGTAATACTGTTAATGTATCTAGGCAACGCCATGATATAATGGTAACATTGCTGAATGCGGCATAAAACACAATACAAACAGAGATTTAACGTTTAATATGTTAATATTAAACTTAAGTAATTAAGGACATCAAATTCTTAATGTAATTGTCAGTCAGCAACAAATACTGAAATAAAAACACGTAAGATATCATCTTATATCTAGAAAATGAATGGAAAATATTATGGAGTGCTTGGAATAAAATATGCATAGTTTACAAAATTACCTGTTTGGCACAAAGCTTCTTTGTACCCCGGTGCACAACGTGTACAACTACCTGTTACTTCATCACATGGCTCTCCGTTATAGCAATGTCCACATGTTTGGTCACAATTTACTCCGAACGTGCCAGATTTACACGCTAAAATGTAATAATTACATATTATATAATAGCTAGGTCATCACTTGTCGTAGTTGTTTATATCATTCTAACGGCAAATAGCAATTGTATACTGACTTCATTACCGTCTGACTAATTTGTATAAAAGTGAAGAAAATGCAATGGATGATTATTTCAAAATGCTTTTTTATGAAAATAACTAATAGGGTTTCTTGTGCATCTTATAATGATATGTGTATTTTATAAAACAGGAATATCTAACTGTGTTCGCCGTCTTGGTGGTGTAGTAGTCCTACTCTCTGCCTCGAGAACAGAGATCAGGGTTCGATCCTCCAGTCGGGTCATACCAAATACCTCAAAACAGTAGTAGTGTCGTCCCTCCTTTTCACACAGGGAAGCTGTGATATTGCTTGATGATAAACTGTTGTAAGCGACGTAAAACAGGATACAAACAAATACGTCGTTCAATATACTGCAAGACAGCGTATGTGCATTAGTACGCAATGACATAAAAATAGTCATAATTGGGTCATTATTTGTCCATTATATAACCAATCTCTATCTGTCCAAACAAAATCTTTGTTTTCTGTTCTTCAAAATCATAAGTAACCAATTTCTGATTGCAAGAACAAATGAAACCTAATGATCGACCGGGTTTATTGATAGAATATAACACCGAGAAAGAAAAATAAAGCGTCTCTCAATAAGTTGTTATCCAATCGTAATCAATGTGTCTTTATATCAGGATATTCCCTTTGTTATAAACCATTGAAAGAGGTCAAAGTAAAAGACAGTATTATGTACGGAACTGTCTTTTTCCGTATTGACACCTATGTTATTATAAAATAGCAGTGAGCGTTAACGTCAACGATCGCTTGTTTTACAATCTTGCAAACAGGTCAGTTATGAGTAAAAGCATGTATACCTGAGCCATAAACTTCCAATTCACATACGGGCAATACTCTAGCTGTTCCCTTCAATAATAAGGTAACATAACGGCTTTTCAACTGTTCTCCTACTGACACATTCACGAAGTCAATCCAACCACTGTCTTCAACTGTGTAAAATGCGCTATCTTGTACCACTGAAGCGTTTGTAAAATGAAGCTGTAAGCCAGAGAAACTTTCTGAAAGGGAGTTTATTTAATCACCCGTAAGACAGCATAGTTATAATAAACAATCGTGTGTGCAAGATGAAGATCTGAAAACACGCAAAGTCAAGCTTACTGTAACATTTGACCAGGTAACAGCGACAGTTTACTTTTGAAAATTTATAAAATCAAAGCGCCAATGGCACTGTAGTGGCGATCGTATGGAAAATCCTGCAAAATAACAAGCAGTATATCGGTGTAGGGCTTGCGATGACTCTGGTGCGGGTAAGTTTGAGAATGTATCAACCCTGCATCTTTTGACAGTAGAATAATGTTAGTTTGCCAGAATGATGACTTGTTGATTTTTTAGTTGGTCATGATGTGTTCAAAATTAGGCCATTCCAAAGTTATGAAAAATCTAGTTGGTATTCGATAGACTACCGTTTTAGCTCATTAGAATGGCTATTTGTAATCTAAATTGTTCGGGTAATCACATGTTCATCACCAGGTCGCTAGGCCATATTAAGATAACATATGTTTTATAATTTAGAAATGATTAAATGATCAAGAAAGGAGAGAAAAGAGTATCCATTAGTGTGTGTTTGTTTCAATGATGTCCGATATTAAACAGGTCTGTTCAATTTAGTCCCTTCACATTGCATGATTGAGGGTTGTCAGAGACATATAAACACAGTGTATTTATATGTCTCTGAGGTCGTTAAACTGATTCGAAAAATGTGAGTGCAAAAACAAACACAAAACATGCTCAAAAAGCACAATTTCACTATTTGCCAAACTGTTCAATTTATAAAAATATAGGCATATATTATAATGCTCGATCTCCAAACTAAATTAGGCTACACTTTCAGCATTGATTGCTAATTGACTCTAGAACGTGCAGACGTGTATACATATCGTGTGTACACACTGACATCGTGTGTCCTTTAAACCTTTGTAAACCAGTCTTATCATCTAGACGCTTTCATATATTTAAACAACTACACAATAAAGCGTTTATAATATTGAGTCTCGCGAGCTATTTATAGAACCTTTTGGAATTTCCAGATTTGAGTATCAAGAGTTATTTGCAAGGCAGATAGAACGCGCAATGATATTTATTATCTGCCCAATCATGACGAAGATAATATTGACATAGTTTAACTCTATGTAGATAATGTCTCGATAAAACTCAAATATTAGTAACAATCCGGTACCAAAGTTGCACCTACATAATTAGTATTAATCACGTCTCTGCATCAATGATGGAACTATAACGGATGTGAGTAAATTAGTTTGCAGTAAGGAAAACAAATATCAACCGATTGTTCAAAACCGACTATGTAAATATTTTTCGTTGTTGTTGTTTCTGTTAGCATTGTGGCGATTGTCAAATCAATCGCCACAAAAAGTAGTTCCGTCCTGTGGAAAATCTAGACATGTAGCAATGCTTGTTCCAATGCTCTGATTGTGTGCCTAGCTACGCTATGTCAGTCGACAACGACTAAGAATGTGAGATCGAACTCATGTTAGACTCGTATACTATTTGCAACATTTGACATGTGCAAATGTGACCAGCGTCCTTCGATTCCCACCAATCGGTCTAAAATGCTATAGCTTGTTGCTATGGAAGAACATGTATTGTATAACGTTCAGATGCAGGAAAGCTACAAAACACAATTAGATGTAATGGCCGCCATGTGATAACATTAACAACGTTGAAACGTCAAACTCTAACCAATCAACGATGTTTTTTAAGTGCATTTCAGAATAACACTATGCTTTCAATGATTAAAACGACAGCCGATAACGGGAGTTTTAAAATATGCGGCGTAATATTAATGTCATAAACTTCAATAAGCCGTTGCTCCGCGTGCGCTACTAGGGTTCGCTTTGAAAGAATATTGCTCATTCTGTATTATTACATATTTGTTAGATTTCTTTGTTTACAAGGTGAAACCCAAACAGAAGATTTCAAGTTATTTGTTATACTTTCTTTATATCGCCCAGTACAGCATTGAAAATCATCCTTGATAAGTAGTATTGTAGTAGTATTCGAACTAATCGCTTTCCGAACCATAGGATAGTACAACCGAATATCACGGTACTTACGGTTTATGCTGAAAATTGAAATTAAGCAAACTTAACTGTAAACTTTACCCTGCTGCACTCGTTCTATTACATGTCTTTATGCATTAATTCACTCATCGCGGTAATTACAATGGGATAGTAATAAATGAAAGCAATCAAATTAATCCAGGGACACTATATGTAATATAGTGTCCCTGATTAATCCTTGAAATGAAAAGTACTTGTTTTTGAAAATAGTGTTGATTAACTTGTGAATGGTGTAAGAAATACTGATGAAAGCATCAATGCTTTTACAGAGACAATTTTAAACATTTCTTATCATATTTTTGGTATAACATTTATTTCTAATTCTGGTGTATACGTATAAACAAAAGATCCATGGTTTAATGAGGATTGAAAGAAGGCAAAAGAAGATTTTTATACTATAAAACGTATTTTTGAGGCAGATAAAACTGAAATAAATAGATACATATTTTTGACAGTAGGACTAATTTGTGTAAGGTAGTGGAAATATAAGTTTTACATAAGTGAGAAATCGGAAATTTGTAAAATGAGTCGAAAGAGTCCTATGTTATCTTCGAATCAAAGAAATAACTAAAATCAATATAGTGGAACTAGTTAAACCTTTTGATTAAAATGAAATTAAAACTATCTAAGTCTAACAAGAAACAAGAACTGTGGTATTGATACAATAATTGATAAGATTTGTGAAAGTGGTGATTGTCCAGAATCTTGGAAAAGAGGTATTATAGTTCCAATTTAAATCAAAGGGTACTAATCCTACTAATCCTGGTAATTATAGAGGTATAACGATAATCATTTATATGGCTAAACTATTTTCTCTATGCTTAAGGAGTAGACTAAATGGATGGTGTGAAAATGAAAATGTTCTTCATGATACGCAGTTTGGTTTTAGAGATAAACGAAGTATTGCATAGCATTACTCGTAATTGCCCTATCAGATTGGGTCGAATGCCATTCCGTTTGGAATTTGTGTGTTCGGGGAGCGAACGGATTATATTCGGGAAGCTTTCGTTGTGTTCTAGGAGCATACTGGCTGTTCGGCCCCGTACAGATGCATACGAAACGGCATTCGGAAGCTCCAAAAATGTGTTGTGAATGTTTAAAATAATTTTCATTAACCATCCAAATGTGGCGTCCATGTGTATTCGGGAAGCATTCTAGGAGCATACGGCATGTACGGAAAACGGTCGGGAAGCATGCGGGAAACCTTTCGAAGTCAACATGCGGGAAGTATTTGATCTATTCTGAAAGCATTCTGAAACCATACTGAAAACATTCGGAAAGCAAACGGAAAGCATTCGTTTAAATCAAAGCACTGAAAGTGCTTTCGGCCTGAGGGGTGCAGGAAGAATTGGAAAAGCAGGGAAAATATGAAAGGGAATAACAAGTATAGCTTATGTTTATGTATTTATTGTTAAGAAGTTGAAAGATCATATCAAGAATATTAAATATTATGAAACTGGCAATTGGAAAACAGGAGGACCTTTTTGGCCCTATATCGCACACAAGTATACACATTTCATACATGAAGAATCAAAGGAATATAGGCAGGACAATTTTGAAGTTTCTGTCATACTATATTGATAAATATGTCAATGTTAAATCAACTTCCATCAAGTAGTTTCTGTGTGTTTTACAAATTGCACCCAATCGAGAAAACTTGGTGTAGTTTCAAAGAGGTTCAGGGAAGGAACATTTCAGAGAAATTATTTTGAAATCCGGCTGGGCCAGTAGTTTCTGACAAGAAGAATTTAATAGTTTTTCGTTTTTGTCGCCATGGCAGCAAGTTATGTACTGAATGGAATTATGTGATCATCTGTAAAAGTGGAAGACAGTGGTGCAGAGGTAGCGCGTCGGCCTCTCGCACCAAAGGTCCCGGGCTCGAGTCCCGTGATGAGCGGGTTCTGACTTTTTAATTTTTCCACACAAACGGCGCGAGTACTGGTTCCAGGAAGCAGACATCAAGCGTGATTAATATAAGCTGAAAGTTTATTTCGCAGTCGATGTAAACTAAATAGGTTTAACCTAACTGTAGAAGTGGGGCCATGCAAGGAACAGTCCTATCAACTTGCAGCAGGTGGCTTTTGAGAAGAGCTACGGACAGTGAGTGATTCAAATAGATCATCTATAGCCTTTGGCTCAGGTGATCTAAAAAGCTTAGGTTACAGGACCAAAAAAGCAATAATTTATTGAATACGTAAGTTTAAAGACATACACTATTACTTATAACTAGTTACAGGACAAGGTGAATGAATGAAAAATAAGAAGTTTCACAAAGAGCAATATGCTGCACTCAATTAGCATGTGATACTCCTACAAATTGAAACAATTAATTCATCATGTATCAGTTATGTATTGATTGGGCCCAGTTTTACGGACAGAGTGAAAAATAGTGGAGTAAAGAGTTCAGAAAGATAAGAGCATTCTGAACCCTTAGTAGACCATTTTGAATAGCGTGCTGGTAAGGGATTGGAAAAATGTGTATATATGGAGCACATGGTTGTGTAGCATGTGTGTGAAAAATGCATCATGTTAGCTAGTCCCCATGAACACTATAATACTTTGACAAATGAGCTAGTTTGAGCATATTGGACAGTTTTGAAAAAGGCCCAAAGTACATGAGAAACAAATAGTATGACAAAGTTTCATGCTGATTAAAAAATAGACAATTAAAATTCTACACCTATGCAATAAACTGAACTGGTAATGATGTTGGGAAAAAAAGGTTGAAAGAAAATAGTTCTCTAAACCATGGACTAGACTGGGAGAAAGCGTTTGATCATGGCTATACTGAACATACAAATTATTGATAACAATTTACAGCATATAGTGAACGAATTAATACCAATGAAGCACATGAGAGCACATAAGCATACACTTGCAAAGAAACATAAACAATAATTTAAATAAGACAAAAGGAACCATGCTTGGACCCCTTTGCAATAGCAATTGCTGGAACATACCCGACTGAGGGTCAAACCTAGGAACATTGTTGCCAAATGATATTGAAAGTAGTTACTTTTTTCAGACAAGTAGTTTTTTCTATAGCACTGGAAGAAAAGCAGCCCTAGCCCCAACTCCACAGTTTTGTTTTGGGGGGATTTGCAAAATCTTGAGCAATCATGTAAGATGATCAAAGGAGGAACATTTCGGCAAAATTTACAATCCACCAGTAGTTTCCGAAAAGACACTTTGTATATATTTGTTTGCAATATTTGCCATAGCAACAAAGTTATGCATTGAATACAATCCACTTCTAGGCATACATTTGAAAGGAGACTATCCAAGGAACAATAGCGATATATAGAAACACTCCTGAAAGCCATGTTTTAATAAAACAGATTAAAAGCAAACTCTGAAAATGTTTCAAAACAGGGCCAGTTCTTTCTGATAAGAACAGTTTCAAAGGTTTTCCCTGTGTGTTGCCATGGCAGATCTGTAGTAAAAGGACATATTTTGGATAACCTATATGGGGAACATGCAAGGAACAATATTGTTGTTTGAAGCCAAAAGTTAACATTGGACAATGACAGATTGTGTTCCCAATAAATCACATTGAGCCGTCATGTCCAGGTGATCGGAAAAGGTGCATACATAAAACATATACAAGCAATGCACCATATATATCTAGATTCATGGAAACATCATGTAACTGTGACCACACAAGAAAAGGAAAAAAAATCCAATGTGTTTTTTCATTATCTTAACATAAAGCAATACCCTGCGTAATTATTAATGAGATCAACACTCAACACAAATCAATATAATCTCTGCACTGACTCAGACTAGATCATTCAAAAATGTTGTTTGTATATGCTGATGGAACAAAACAGAAACTTTCATTTACAGCTTTTTACGGCACAAGGTTAAATTATCCAATTCGAGCAGTGAGCAATGACGAAAGGTCATGGATTGTTCTATTATCCAAAATAGGGATGAGCATAACAATTTGCGCCCGTTTGGATTATAGTAAAAAACCTGACACACCACCAGTTCGAAGGCGGTTTAACAATAGCGTTGAATGCGTAATGCTAAGGTCCCGAGTTCGAGTCGTAATGGATTACATCTTTTTATTTTATGTTTTTTATGTTTTGTCTACGTAATTGTAAATCACACGATGTCCCTAAATTTCGTGATTTTAAATTTACCTGCGAAGGTATAAATGTGGCATAAACATGTAGAACGACGTATTTAAAAAGCTTACACAGCCATGCAGTCGAGATCGCATTATAGTGATGATGATGATGATGAGGATGATGATGATGATGATGATAATGATTATGTTTATGATGATGATATATTGTTTACACTATTTCTGTCCAGCTGTTTGATGATCTGTATGTAATATAGTTAGAATGAATATTAAACATAAAGAAAATAAACAAATCTAGAAATAAAAAAGAAATAAAAAAAAAAGGAAAACTTAAAAATAATATATACATACACAAAAAGGTAAAACGTAAAGAAAAAAAAGATTAAATTAAAGTGGGCTCGAACCCATGACGCATTGGTTTAAAAATGTTAATCTTACCGCTTCAACCGACTAAGCTAAGAAATTCTTAACCAATTGTAAATCAATATTTATATATATATATTTAACTGTATCGAGGCGTTGCGAATTCAACATTTACCTGCTTCACCTACAACATGGACATGGATTGATCCTTCAGATGTCAAATTCGGAGTAAGCGAGAAAGCAATATTAACCATTTGCTCCATAATACTGCATTCCCCTGCAGCCAATGTAGAGCAGGCATTTGACAACAGTGTAGGAAGAGTTTAGATTGTTGGTAATGAGCATAACTTACAAGTGGCGAATGAATACTTTAAAAAAACACTTTGCTCCACAAGCATTTTCCTACCCCTACACGTTCAAAGAATTAAGTGACATTTATTCATCACTTATCAGTTGTGAATTTGGCCACCATTTAAAGTGTGGAAAACAGTGCATGGAGAGAAGAGAGCATATGGCTCATTATAATTTATGAGCATTCTGAACTCTGCCTTTCCCGTTTAGTAATGATTTTCTGTTTTGGGTACATGAAATGTGAATTTCTGAAACAAAGTGTTCAATATAAGACATGCGGGAAATGCACCATATTGCTTTATGCACTGTATGACTGACCGAAGACCAGATCTACCATTACTATGCTTTGTGCAAGTGGCATTGTTTTGACACATATGACACATGTTAAACCCTTTGCTCCATAAGCATGTTCTTGAACTCATCCAAATTAAAAGCAGTAATTCACCACTTATCAGTAATGAATGAATTATGTTTACATTTACTGACATAAAGGGAAAAAAAATGTAGGTAGAGTTCAAACTGCTCGTTACCCCTCCCTCCACTGTTTTCAAATGCCTGCTTTATTGGGTGCAGGAAAATGCGGTATTATGGAGCAAAGTTCTTGTTGGTTCTCTCTTCTAGAGACCCTTAAAGTCGGTCTTCGTTTCTGTCCGTTTGTTTGTGGCAAGCGTATCGCCAAAACTATTCAACGGATTTCGACCAAACTTGGTAGGGATGAATGGTCTAGGCTCTAGTTGTTCCTTTTGTAGTATGGTCGCCATATAAACCACCGTTGCTATGGAAACGGGCGAAAACCGCTTTTCCTGCGAAAACTATCTCCTCTTACAGTTTTTCGAATTTAGAAACCACTCGGTATGCGTTGTGTAGCCCATCAGTTGCTACATCGAATGATCGTCCCGATTTTTGATCCGTCTCTTCGTTTTCTTAATATTTGAGTTGGCGTAAGGGGTACAATTTCCGCGGAAAACACAGACACGTCAAAACTAAATATATCGACACAAAAAGAAATGGTTTCCTATTACCTGATCCGACCAAATATCAACCAACCACAGAGCACTTCACATAGCCATTACAACTTCCGTTTCCCGTACTTTTACACGAGGAGAAGAAATATTCAAGTGAATTTGACGCTGTTCTCGCGACAACTCGATAGCTTGTTTCATTATTCGTGCGGTGTCGTGAGAGTAGAGACAAGAGAGAACCATCGTCGCAGTATGCTTGTCAATTTATTTCTTCATTTCAATTTTCCGGGAATATTCGCAAACTTATTTTTTTGTTTCTAAACTATATATTATGGAAAAGGAAATTACAGAAAATAGAAAAAAATGTAAAATTCGAAGCCATAATGGTAAAATCAGGTATAAAGATTTGTTTCACAATAGCAAATTATTCTATTCAAACTGAATCTCTGTAAATACTCGAACATACTCGTACTTTTCCGTTCCACTTCGCGAATGTTAATAAGATTCCATATTTGACCCCTCGGCGCATTAATTTCTATAGCATTTGTTTAACTCATATTGGAGAACTCACGCCTTAAGTTTACATTATTATATGGACGTGTTTCTTCACGGTTTAAAATTTCTTCTACTCACAAACTGTCCGATTTTTTTTTGGCGATAGCTGATTGACGTGGGTTTTGACCTAGATGTTAAACAAATGATCTAGATTGTAGAACAATCAAATGTTGTATTTAATGAATAATGTCGAAGAAATAAATGAAATGAAACGTTTTGATTGGTTCATAGTTAACTTGGCGATCCTTCGAGAAGCACCAATAAGGTGAAGTTTTAGAATGAAAATAGATTTCAGTGAGGAAAATCAGTGAAAACATATGAAATACAATATTTAAGAGCAAAATATTAATTATTTTTAAAACATGATAAGTTTTCAGTTATTTATCGTCAATTGAAACTTATTCTGTGTTACAAAATACACCTCTTGGGAGCCTCGCGTAATCGATAGTCATTTGATGAATTCTCGGCCTTGAACGGAACGTCATGTCGTGCTATTGTAATGGATGTTGACTTGGATTGCCAAGTGAAAGGTCTGTGGTTCGCTTTCCGGCAGAGGCAAGCTTTTGTTTCTCTCTTATTCATATCAAAACCAAAGTATATATATGAACTAAAACATTTATAAACCAAATATTACATATTTATCGTATTGTTTTCTGTCATTCTAATAAGTAAGATCAAATCGTATACGATAAAAGCGAGTTACTTGGTTTTCATAATTTGACTGAGTTCCGACAACTCAGGCTGTATTAAATTTTTCGAAAAAGTCGTCGTTCTGGCAATTCTGGCGAGCCTAGAATGTCTATATGGACAAGCTTGAACCATATGAATTATGTGCAAACACATTAATCTTGTCTGGATGTTATACTTAGTGCGATGCGGAGACAGAGTTGGCACATGCACCTGACATATGTCAGGTTGCTTTTTTAATTTATTTACTCGAACAGGACGAGTGCAGAGTCGGGACATTGTCGGGAAATACCAACTTCGGCTGGGCATAGCAGCCGGCTGCCGCAAGTCTGCCAATTGGGACCTAATGCAACACTTATTCAGTTTGGGGCGCTTGCACATGGCATGCATCAATGGAATGCCAAATCCATATATCTCGAACAAAAGGCACGCCAAATCGAGAGTCGTAGCCAACCTGGCTGCCATAAATCCGGTTTGACGCCACCTAGTAAGAATCGAAGCCAGTGTTTGGTGCCTTCCCCTGACACTAGCCAGACAGACAGCTTAAGTCTGTAACTCGAGCAATATACAACCGGAATTGGGAAGTCGGCTGCCATAGATGCGACTGGACGCCAGAGAGACTCGGAGCAAGAGTTGGGCACTTGCCATAGCATCCGGCCGACACAAGACGGCAAAACGGGACATAATGCAACACGAAGTCAGTTTGGGGCTCTTGCACATGAAATGCACTAACGTACCCATCTATTTCGAACAATGGGCACACCAAATCGAGGATGGGAGCCACTCTGTCAGCCGAACTCCGGCTTAGGTTTGCAGCTGCCATATATCCGACTGGACGCCACCTACTTCAACTCGTAGGCAGTATTTGACGGTTTCACCTGAGACGTGCCGGACAGTTACCTTTAGTCTGTAATTTGAGCAATGAACAGCCGGAGTTGAGCTGTTTGACTTGTCTAAATCACAAATTCACCTGAACATTGCAGCCGGATACAATACGCTACCTAGTGCAACTCGGAGCCAGAGTTTGTCACTTCCAACTGACACATGTAAGTTTTCCAGTTAAACTCTCTAATGCAACACGAAGACAGTTTAAGGCACTAAATCAATTGGCCGCCCAATCCATCAATCTAGAATAATAGCCACGCCAAATCGAGAGTTGGAGCCACTCTGTCGCATTGTGTGACTCAAAGCCAGCGTTTGGCGGCTTTCCCTGAGACGTGCCGGACAGCCGGCTAAAGTCTGTTACTCGAGCAATATACAGCCAGAATTGGGCTGTAGACCTGCCTAAAATCCCAACTTCAACTTCACATGGCAGCGAAATAAATGCGACTGGCTACCATATAGTGTGACACGGAGCCAGAGTTGGGAAATTCAACCTGTCCAGTTGCCAGTTAAACTCTCTAACTCGAACAAGACAGATGCAAAGTCGGGACCTTGTCAGAAAACCCAAACTCCGGATGGGCATAGCCGACGGCTGATGCAAGTCGTTGAATCGGGACATAATGCAACAAGAAGTCAGTTTGGATTGCCTACATTTGACACACATCAATGGGCCGCGTAATCCATCTATCTCGAACAATAGGCACACACAATCGAGGGTGTGAGACACTCTGTCGGCCCAACTCTGGCTGGGTTTTGCAGCCGACTGCCAGTGTATTCGTGCAAGGCCAACGATATTCACTATTTGCCGTTTTAGCATCAAAATCCAGTCAATATTAAAGTGTTCAGACACTATATTTTCACATAATGCATGTGGTTTAAGCATTAGGCTTGCCAGAATAGCCGGAACGATGTCTTTTTCGGATAGTTAGTTCAGCCGCAGTAATCGGAACTACAGCTGTTCTGGCTTATTAATACAGCTGGAGCAGCCAAAGTTCCGGCTTATACGACTATCTTCACACACATAGAAAACATAATTAAAATAGCAGCTTTTCTTTAAGAAGCTTTTAAAGTTAGAAAAAGTGTGTATAGGACAAAATGAAGTAGAATACTTAGATAATCCTAACGATAATTTGCTAGATTTTACATGTATATTAATATATATTGACTACTTTTTTTTATTGTACATGACTATTTTGTGTGTGTATGTATGTATGTTGCTGTGTGTCTTTGCCATATTTCATTTTAAGTCGTTTGTAAATGGCCAAAGGCATGTTTTTATGCCCAATGCTAATAAAGTTGTTTTGAGTTGAGTTACAAACGCATTGGTATGGTACTCCCGTCATTTATTTAAATCCAGAACCACCACAAACATACAGGCAAACAAGAGCGCCGCAAGCGAACGCCAACGCTCGTCTACCTTTTACTAAGTTGCAGATTCATTTGAAAATCTTTAACGTTTTTTTAGTTATGAGGTAAGTTTAACGTTTTGTGACGTAGCAGACGACAACGACAACGTCAAGGGTATCACAATAGCCCGACTTCTTTTCTTCGAACAGACGAGTTAAAAATTACATATTTCACATATTTAAATGTTGGTCCTTATTTTCTCCCATGCTTTCTATAGCCGATGAATGTCATGTAATGTAATCATGTGACTTCCAGATGATGAGATGTCATAAGCATTTAATAGACACCTTGTTCAAATTTGACAGAAAATGAAAACAACTGGTTTTCCACACGTAGGAATTCGGGATCTTGCAACATGCAGTAATGTTTGTGCAACAAAGGAAACACCGGAATTGTGTTTACCGCGATATCCGTCAAAACGCGATATTCGTGAAAGTGACTATACTTTTGAATAGACAAATTGACAATGTACTTTATTGAAATGAGCTGTTTAAAATACACCAACTGACGACTGAATGTGAAAAGTTAGTTGTAACATAAAGCACTAGGACTGTAGAAGAGGCCGCAGTTGCATATGAATTGGAAAAAGGGAAAAATAAGCAATCTATGTGATTATATCACATCTCATGTCAACTACCCTGATCATTCGATGACTTCGATCGAAAACTCATGAGTTTATCAATGCAAAATAAACGGAACAGTGTGTAAGGAAATTAAATCTGATACATACGAGAATGATCAGATGAATCATCAGTGCGTCCATATACAACAACGTTTTCTATCCAATATTCTTTTCCTAAATCAACAGTTATCCAAGGATTATCTTCCACATCGGTTGCAGCACAGCATTCACATGTTTCTCCATCTCTTCTAAGGTCACCGTCTACAATGTTCGCTAAGTCAGCCCATATGGGTTTAATAAACACAGACATTGAAGTTACTGTTTTATTAAGTGCGACATTGGTCGTATCTGAAATTTAAAAAAATTGGACTTGTATCCCTCTTATCAATTTTAATTTAAACTCTATATTAATTCGTGTCGTAAAAGAGACTGGTTAAAAAACAATTGAAAGAGATTAATATCATGTTTAAGAAAGGTAGAGAATATTTGAAAGTTAGTACAAATGAGATAACTGGGTTAGACTACAAGGTAACCGACATGAAACCTACATGTATTACGTGTACCATACAACACACTTTAAGAGATAACTTCACAGTGTAACACGTACGGATACATTTCCACGTCGAAGCGTCATATATTCAAAGCAAATTCATAGCAGAATAAGAAGATATTCTTTTGATATATTTTTTATCTTTTTATACTTTTCATGGTAAAATAACTAGATTAATAATATTTTACTGCATATACTGCGGCTATTTATAGAAATATCCGGGGATGAGACAAATGAGCCGTTCCACGAGAAAACAAACAGTGTAGACTCTGTGCAAAGTATCGACCCAGATCAGCCTAAGCATGCCGCGCAGGCTAACCCGGGCAGACTGATTCAGGAATCATAACTCTATACCTCTATCCCCCTTGTTTTAGATGCTGTCAAAGACATATTGGTACTTATTATACCTCACTTTTGTCTACAATGGTAAAATCCCATTACCCGAAAAAAGAGATATTTTAACTATCAGAAACATTTTCAACCTTTTTGACACGTGACCAAGCGAAAATTGACTGTCAGGTCATGTGACCGCAGTGATATTTTGAATGTCATATAAGGGCAAATAACTACTTCAATATTTTAGCTAAATCATGACGTGTTGCCTTCCTTATACACATACAGCAGTGACGTCACTGTTCAATGTGTACATACAAACATCAGACGACAGGAACTGTCAACAAGTAAACATGTCTCGATTTGCAAGTATTTCTGAAGATGATTTAGACACTCTTGATGGACAGAAAGACTCAAAAAAAAATTATGTACTTAATTTTGTTCGGTATAATAAAATAAATATCATATGGCAGCATGTGTGACATCGATATTGTTAACCCTCGAAACAGAATGTGACTCTCGGCTTACGCCTCGGGTGACATTCTGCTCTCGTGTTGACAATATCAATGTCACACATGCTGCCATGTGATATTATTATAATATTAGATCACCTGTTATTTATTCGTTACGTATTCGGCCGTCTTAAAGAAAAGAAGCGTTTGCTATCCCAAATATCATTCAAACTGCATATGATGATGTTGACAACAACAATGTTGATGTTGTTGTTGTTGTTGTTGTTGTTGTTGTTGTAGATGCTGACAGAGACCTATTGGGACATATTGAAATACCTGTTACTTATTCGTAACTTATTCGGCAATTTTCTAGATATGAGCGTTTGTTATCACAAATACTTTCAAAATACAGATGTTGATCTTGCAAAGCAGAATTGTGATGTTGCTGTTATTATAGATGCTGACAGTGACCTATTGGTACATGTTAAATCACCTGTAATTTTTTCATAAACCTGTTACTTATTTGGCGGTTTTCAAGAAAAGAAGCTTTTGATATGCCACATATCATTCAAACTGCATATATTGATGTTGTTTTTGTTGAAGATGCTGACAGAGACCTATTGGTATATTTCATCCACATGTTACTTATTCAAAAGCCTGTTACTTATTCGGCCGTTTTCAAGAAAAGGAGCGTTTGCTATCCCAAATATCATTCAAACGGCACATGTTGATGTTGCCAACAACAATTTTGATGTTGTTGATGTTGTTATTGTTGTTGTTGTTGTTGATGCTAACATAGACCTATTAGTACATAGTAGATCACCTGTTATTTATTCAAAAACCTGTTACTTATTGGTTACTTCTTCGGCCGTTTTCAAGAAAAGGAGGTTTTGCTCTCCTTAATATCATTCAAACTGCATATGTTGATGTTGCCAACAAAATGTTGATGTTGATTTCGTTGTAGATGCTGACAAAGGCATATTGGTACATATTAAATCACCTGTTACTATTTCAAAAACAAGTAACTTAATCGTTACTTATTTGACGATGTTCAAGATATTAGCATAGATATAAAAAAACTTCAATCTGCTTATGCTGATATTGCCAATCAACAAATGAGGAGATGATGTTGTTGTTGTGGATGCTGAAAGAGACATATTGGTACATATTAGATCACCTGTAACTTATTCGAAACAAGGAAAGAAGCTTTTGCTATCCCAAATATCATTCATATTGCATATGTTGATGTTGCTAAACAACAATGTTGACAAAGACCTATTGGTACATATTAACAAAGTAAGTAATAAATAGTTCAAAAATATTTTGGCAGTAAATGTTGAAAGAAAAAGGCATGAAAATATACAACATTTGGCTTACTGGGTATGTGTACCCAGTAAAAATGAAGTATACACGATCAATATTTAGAAGTTTATTGCTTTAATTTCATCCCAGAATTATGATTCTAATATTTCAAGACAACTTTGACTATACTATCTTTAATCTGGAGTTCAGTACCTTTAAATCACCTGTTACTTATTCAAAAACCTGTAACGTAATCATTACTTATTTATCCGCTTTCAAGTAAAGAAGCATTTGCTATACCAAATATCATTCAAATTGCATATGTTGATGTTGCCAACAACAATAGTCATGTTGTTATTGTGTTGTTGTAAATTCTGACAGAGAACTATTGGTACATATAAAATCACCTGTAACTTCTTCAGAAACCGGTCATTGATTCGGCTTTGTTTAAAAAAAGAAGCCTTTGATATCCTAAATATCATTCAAACTGCATATGTTGATTTTGCCAGCCACTATTTTGATATTGTTTTCCTTGTAAAAGATGCTGACAGAGACCTATTGGTACATATTAAATCACCTGTTACTTATTCGGCAGTTTAAAATAAATGAGCGTATGATATAGTCGCGAAGCATGCGTGCATTACATGATTAACCTGCACCGTCATTATGATCCTTTTCCATTATTGCATCCACAACCACCAAACAAATCCCTCCAAGACGCATATACACACATGCTTAAATTGCGTATGTTCGATGTTACTTGTATGTCTCTTATAGCAACCTGTAAATAACTAGTATGTGGACTGTTTACTGTTATTTGTCGTATTATGTATGTATGTATTTACTCTTCATTTATGGAGGAAATAAAGAAATATCTGCTTTCCCAAAACCTGTTTAACTTGCAGATGTTGATGTTGCCAACTTTTATTGCGATATTGATGTTGTTGTTTATGCTGACAAACATCTTTTGTTACATTTTAAATCACCTGATACTTATTCAGAAATACTTTACTTATTTGTGGTCGTCAAGACAAGGCGCGGTTGCTATCCCAACTATTATGCAAAATGCAGATGTGGATGTTGCCAAAAACAATTGCGATATATCTTTTGTTGTAGAATCTAAGTTCTCATTCGTTACATATTCGGTGATTTTCGGCAATTTCCCATGAAAGAACTGTTTGTTATCCAAAAACCCGTTCAAACTGAAGATGGTGATGTTGCCAAGAATAATTGCGATATTATGTTTTAGTAGATACTTACATAGGCCTCTTTTTTTCAAATAACAGCACCTGTTGTCAACAAAAAGGGCTTTTGTTCAACAAACTTGTACAAACTGCAGAAGATGATGTTGTTAGCAATAATGGCGATGATGTTATTGTTATATTTGCGGACAGAGACCTTCAAGTAAAGAAGAGTTTGCTGTTCCAAAAACCATTCAAACTACAGATGTTGATTAAGCAAACAATAATTACAGTTGTTGTAGATGCTTACAAAGACCTATTGTAGCATATTAAGTCATGTGTTACATATGCAAACACCTGTTACTTATTCGTTAGTTTTTCGGTGGATTTCAAGAAATGAACCGTTAGCTATCACTAAAACCGTTACATATTTAATCACCTGTCTAGGCACCATACCAAGGCAATTTACCTATTGAATTACAGTGTTTAAAGATAAATACAGCATATTCGTTTATTTCGTTTAAAACGTGAAAACAAATCATATTTTGTGTGTGGGAATGTAAGTTTAACAGTTTGAGCTAATACATCCTAAATATGTTGTCACATTCGAATGCCCGTCGTTAATAAAGAATGAGCTTCTACACGCATGATTAAATGTGTAAACGTTATTTAAACTCTGCAATTGTCAAATACTTGAATATTGCCTGCACAATGCATATTCTTTGAAATACCTGCCCACAGGCTCGCCAACGCTCCCGGCGTAACATATTTCCCTTGAGAAGGTCAATATATTGTACTCGGTAGAAGTATACCTGAAGTTTTGACGTGCAGATGGATAGGATATATCCTACATATATCATATCGTTTTACACGATAACATTGTTTCTCTAGATCTATTGCGACTTGTGTTTACAAAACCATTAATGTCTGGTCATAATATCACAATAATTTAAACATTTAGAACAATAACTTATTGCAAAACGACTATATTGTTAAACGTTTTGTGATTAATTTAACACAAAATGAATGATATATTTTTACAATAATTCACAGTTCACTTATCTGTTATAAATTATCGTTCTATCTAGGGAGGCAATTCAAGCTTCCATAAAACAGGCATGAAAGTGCCCAGAACTGCCACCCGTTACATGTTTATTCTGTACTGTGCAACACTAATAGGTTATCTAGTTATAGTTTGCTAATTTCACTTAATAAGTAACATTCTAACTGCTTAACTAGATAAGATTCGTGTAGCGAGTTACCAATAAATAGATTTATACGTCCATTAACTTACAACTGACATCCTTAACTACTTATAAGATTCGTGTTACAAGATATCCAGTTGTATATAAATCGATAAGTGGCAACACGAATGTTATCTTGAGTAACATATTGCCAGTTATCGATCGTATATAATCTTTTTTTCCTCCAATATTGAAGATTACACGAATACAACATAAATGAAATTGAAAGCACTGTGCATGTGAATATGCACACATGCATTCAGACGTATAAACGCCTCCATAATGGGTACACATTCACACAAATGACGTAATAACTGTAGGCGCTTAATGCATTGGTAACGCACTTGGTTTAAGAACCTTTTCGCAAAAGATGTACGCCGGTTCGAATCCCGGTCAAGTCGTGAGATTATTTTTTCTATGACATACATTTCATCATTAAGTTGTCATTTTTGTAGAATGATTTTATCACATGATTAATGAAAACGCCTTCTGTAACCTCAGCAACGTGCTGATTCAAACAATAGGATTGTGAATTTAAGAAAACAAAACCCACTGCATTTAGTTCACCTATGGTTTGTGAAAACTATTGGAAAAAACCTATTTTCAGTTGTTTTGAGACAGCTGTAACTATTGATTAAACAATGCTAGACGGACCCCTAGGATTTGCATTAAATATTAGTTTGTATTGAATTAGTTTACTGTAAAATAATCTCAGCAACAAAGCATTTTACCTATGTTCTAGTATAGGATAAACACAACAGCACACTGTAAATATTCGTCTGGTAATAAAACGAATTTGTTAATTTTAAAAGCATTATTTATTTTTTTCAAACAAGGCATGACACTGATGTCCAGTTTTCTTTTAACTGACAAGAAAATGTAGATACAGATGTAAATAGTTGTCATTATAACGTTGTTCTATTTATCAGATGAAGAAAAGTACTCTTAAACGAAGGGTTACAATGGATCAACCGCCCAAAACGTGTCATTTCAATAAACATGTAAACAAATAAAGCCCATTAAATGGTAACACGAATCTTATCTGGTTAACCAGTTAGTATGTGACATAATAAGAAGTTAACTAGATAGGATTTCGTTTGTACGTTAATGGTCGTATAAGTATATTTCTTTCATAACTGGCAACACGAGTCTTAGCTAGTTAACCAGTTATTACGTGAAATAATAAGTAGTTAACTGGATATGATTTCAGTTGTAAGTTAATTGGCGTATACATGTATTTATTCATAACTGGCAACACGAATCTTATCTAGTTAACCAGATAGTATGTTACTTATTAAGTGAAATTCGCAAACCATAACTAGATAACCTGTTAGTGTTTACAGCATGAATAGGTAACGGGTGGCAGTTTTGGACACTTTCATGCCTGTTTTTAGTATTACGTTTTGAAAACATTAAATAAGTGGTAATACTTATCTAGTTAATCAGTTATTGTGTTACTTTTTAAGTGAAATTCGCAAATCCTAACTAGATAACCTGTTAATATTGTACCAAACAGTAACTGGTTATCTTACGGCAGTAATATGCTACCATAGTTTTTGAATATGTAACAAGATATCTTATATGTAGCAATACGTCTCTGTCAGCATACAAAACAACAACAATGATATTTGGGATAGCAAAAACTTCTTTCCTAGAAAACGCCCGAATAAGTAAAGGATAAGAAACAAGTATTTGGGGTATGTGTTGTTAGCAACATCAACATATGCAGTCTGAATGTTATTTGTGATATCAAAAGCTCATATTTTAAAAACCGCTGAATAGGTAACGAATAAGGAACATCTTCTTGAATGAGGAACAAGTGGTTTAATATGTACCAAGAGGTCTCTGTCAATATCTACAACAACATCCACAAACTTGTGGTTGGCAACATCAACATATACAGTTTGAATACTATTTAAAATAGCAATTGCTTCTTTTCTTGAAAACTGCAGAATAAGTAACGAATAAGGAACATATTTTGGCATGAGAAACAGGTGATTTAATATGTACCAATGGGTCTCTGTCAACATCTAAATTGTGGTTGGCAACATCTACATATGCAGATTAAATGCTATTTGGAATAGCAAAGAATTCTTTTCTTGAAAACGACCGAATAAGTAAAAGGTTTTTGAATAAGTAATAGGTTATCTTCTATGTACCAAGAGGTCAGCATCTACAAAAACAATATCACATTTGTTGTTGGCAACATCAACATATGCAGTTTGAATTCTTTTGGGGATATCAAACGCTCAAATCTTGAAAACCGCAGACTAAGTAACGAATAAGTAACTGTTTTTTTGAAAAAGTAACATGTACCAATATGTATCTGTCATCTACTACAACAACAACATCAACATCAAAATTGTGATTGACAATACCAACATATGCAGTTTTAATGATATTTGGGATAGCAAAGTCTTCTTCTCTTATAAACGATCACTTAAGCAACAGGCTTTTGATTAAGTTACATGTGATATAATATGTACCGATATGTCTCTGTTAGCAATAAAAACAAAAACAACATCACAATTCTGGTTGACAACATCAACACATGCGGTTTAAATGTGTTTTTTTGTTTTTATAGCAAAGGCTTCTTTTCTTGAAAACGGCCGAATAAGTAACAGGATCTTTAACATAAGTAACATGTTATCTAAAATGTATTTATAGGTCTCTGCCAGCATCTACATCAGCAACAAAATCCTAATTATTTGTTGGCAACATCAACATATGCAGTTTGATTGATATTTGGGATAGCAAATTCTTCTATTCTTGAAAACGGCCGAATAAGTAAAAGGATTTTGAAAAAGTAACAGGTAGTCTAATATGTACCAATAGCTCTCTGACAGCATCTACAGCAACATCAACAACACCACCACATTTAGTGTTGGCAGCATAAATATATGTAGAATGTTTAAGGGATATCAAACGCTTATATCTAGAAAACCGCCGAAAACGTAACAAATACGTAACAGGTCTTAGAATAAGTAACAGGTGATTTAATATGTACCAATAGGTCTCTGTCAGCATCTAATATGTACCAACATCTAAATTGTGGTTGGCAACATCTACATATGCAGATTAAATGTTATCTGGAAAAGCAAATGCTTCTTTTCTTAAAGACGGCCGAATAAGTTACAGGTTTTTGAATAAGTAACAGGTAATCTAATATGTACCAATAGGTCTCTGTCAGCATCTACATAAACAACAACATCAACATATGCAGTTTGAATGTTTTTTGGATATCAAACGCTCAAATCTTCAACACCGCAGAATAAGTAACGAATAAGTAACTGATCTTTGAAAAAGTAACAGATTATTTAATATGTACCAATAGACCATCTACTACAACAACAACAACTACAACCATTGTGTGATTAGCAATATCAATATATGCAGTTTGAAGGATATCTGGGATAGCAAAGTCTTCTTTTCTGAAAACGATCAAATAAGTAAAACATAAGTAACATGCTTTAAGTTACAGGTGATCTTACATGTACCAAAATGTCTCAGTCAGCAATAGAAACAACAACAACATCCCAATACTGGTTGACAACATCACCATGTGCGGTTCCAATAGGTCTCTGTCAGCATCTACAACAACAATAACAACAACATCACAATTGCGATCGGCAACATCAACATATGCAGTTTGAATGATATTTGGGATAGCAAATGCTTTTTTTCTTTAAAACCAGCGAATAAGTAACATGTGATCTAATGTTTACTTATAAGTCTCTTTGAACATATACAACAAAAACAACAAGAACATTAAATCTGTGGTTAGCAACATCAACATATACCGTTTTAATTTTCTTGAAATATCAAACGCTCATAGCTTGAAAACTGCCGAATGAGTAATGAATAAGTAACAAGTTTTTGAACATGTTACAGGCAATCATATTTGTACCAAAACGTCTCTGTCAGCATCTACAACAACAACAACATCAACAACAGTGTGGTTGGCAACATCAACGTATGCACTTCTTTAGTTTGGAGGTATTTGGTTAATACATACGTTTTTAACTTAAGATCACTGTTATCTTGCACTTTGAACTTAAAATGGGTAGGTGTCAGCTGATGATGATGACCAAGCTGCATACCAACTAAGAAGTTCCTAGGCCCAACCGATATTTAGTAACTGATCGAACTGATCGATAACATTTGTGAAGCGATATACTACCTATTCTTCGAAGAGGGCTCCGCTTGGGTGGCATACATTTGTTATAGATAACCGTATAACGAAGAAGGAACAAGTAACTTATTTCAAATCTGAATAAATAATGACTAAAGAACAAGTAACCAAGATTACATTTGATTATGAAATGAATAGGGAATAGGTAATCTATGTAAGGAAAGTGTCAATGTTTACATGCATGTTTATTACATGTTCTTAGATAGATATGCATAGTTCAATGAAAGTATACATACATTTATATCGTAAAAGTGTGAACATTTCACAAATAAGGATAGATATAGGAAGGGATTAATTAACGGAGTAATCTTCTTTATCAATAATGTTATGCTTGATTGCAATTCTTTAAACATATACAACATAAATATAACAAAACAAACCAAAACATCAACGTGTTTAAATGGTCTTGAACTCTTCAAAATATGTGTTTTATGTACAGCGTAGAATCAATAAATATATACACAAATACCTGGTTTTACTCCATTTATTAGAAAATAAATCACAACAAATAAACCAAAACTGTTAAAAAGCATATGGAATGCCATGTCTTAAGATAAAATTATACAATGGTTTTAACCATAGTAAATTTCAACCGTATATATGTAGCTGTGGATTTTTATTTGTATTATGTTAGGTCGCAAAGCGTAACACTTCCTGCTAGTGTACACAATACATCTTTTCAGAACAAAATATCTTTATTTAGTATCGTAAACTTTAAATAGGTTTTAGTTACATACAAAAAGATATAGGATATTGCAATGGGGACACATATTATGAAACATCCTGTACATATACTAATATAGTTTTTTTATGAGCTTTAAGCATTAATCTGACATAACACATACATATGCGAGGTGTAACAAAACTTATATTTAAGCTGTATAACCTGTATACGTCATCATTGTTTATGGTACAATACAAGGTATGTGAAGTTAGCACGAAATTCGGTATTCGATAATCGATATTTAATACCGATATGAATTTCGAACTGAAACGAATATAGAGCCAGCACCAGATTCGTGAACTCCGTTACACATTGAAATATACATTACCTTCATTGTGTTGTAGGACGAATATCGATATGAATATAGATCTGATTGTCGAGCAAGGTCGATATTCGGGAAAATGGTCCTATCGTCTTTCAGGTCATGTAGAAGCGTGAAAACCGATTTGAATATCGATTTGAATATAGAGTCATGTCGTTATTCGGGAAAAAGGTATCATCGTCATTCTGATCACGTAGAAGCCCGAATACCGATTTGAATATTGATATGAATATGGAGCCAGATCGATTTTCAGGAAAAATGTTATTTCCTAATTGTGATCGTATAATAGCTCGAATATCGAATTGAATATCGATTTTAATATGGAACCAGGTCGATATAAGGGAAAATCGTGCCATCGTCTTTCTGATCATGTAGAAGCGCGAATACTGATTTGAATAAAGATTTGAATAGAGAGCCACGTCGATATTCGGGAGTATGCCGTCATCGTCATTCTGACCATATAGAAACGCAAATACCGATTTGAATATGGAGCCAAGTCTATATTCAAGAAAACGGTGTTTCGTCTTTCTGATCATGTATAAAAGTGAATACAGATTTGAATATGGAGCCAGGTCTATATTCGAGAAAACGGTGTTTCGTCTTTCTGATCATGTATAAGAGTGAATACCGAATTGAATATAGATCTGAATATCGAGCCAGGTCGATATTCGGGAAAATGGTGATTTTGTCTTTCTGATCATGTAGAAGGTCGAATACCGATTTTTATCGATTTGAACATTGAGCCAGGTCTATATTCGGGAAAATGGTGATTTCGTCTATCTGATCATGTAGAAGGCCGAATACTGATTTGAATATCGATTTTAATATCGAGCCAGGTCGATATTCGGGAAAAGAGTGATTTTGTCTTTTTGAACCTGTAGAAGTGCGAATACCGATTCGAGACTGGCTTTAATAATGTTGCCAATAACTAAAAAAAAAACGTTCAACATTTTCAAATGAAACTTCACATGTTACTCGAGATAATACGCATGTACACACCAATTCATATAACTCATATTATTTACTCAGTAATGCCCCTTATTCGACATAGTAAAAACAGACGAGCGTTCGCTCCGCGTTTTGATTTCGTTTTATTGAATTGTCTGTCGTCCTTGGATTAAATATGTGCACCATGATACAATATTCTGGCAAATGTCTTGACGAACTAGCAAATCTTCACAGTAATCTGTATTATATGTCTATGCGTATCGGCTGTAATGACGTCACAGCTCGGTTCGCCGTATCGTGATTGTTTGGAAAGATAAGATTGACATGGTAAATCACACAACTTTTACCATATATATCTTCCGTTTTAATTTCGAATATGGACTGCTTTGTTGGAATCTAGCCTCTTTATATAGGAAATTTCTTTTATTTTTTCTAATTTTATTTTCATTTCTTTTTTTTAAGAATTGACATGTTTATCAGGTAAAATATTCAGTTTCTTTTATAAACGAGATCAACAAAATGGCTTCGTAGCACTAAAAGTCAGGGTCATGCAAACCGATTGCTAGACAAAATGTATCACTCCGTGTAAAACATCCTTGTAACAAGTACACACTTGCTGAATATTCTATTAAATATTGAGTGGTTTTTGTTTGTTATTCGGGGATAAGTTATAAATTACCAAATTAATGCTCTTGACATCGAGAAATATCTACTTAAAACCTAACTGAAATAGTGTAGTTGAAACCAGCGCAAAGGATCAATCAACTAAATATTCCCTAATTAGTTAATGAGTAAATAGACAATAGGTTTTCGATATCGGCAACGAATTATGTATGTGTTTTACGTCGCTTTCATCATTTCGTCATATTTCAATTATATCACGACAGTTCTTCAGGTATTTTTATCCTGACACCGATACATCAATTGTAATGCTAGCCCCGCAACCCTCAGAGTCAATGAGGCCGGAAATCATTACTGTCATCTTTAAAGTCTTTGGTATGACCGGGGATTGTACCCTGATCTCCTAATGCGGACGCTTTAACCACTATACCACGGAGACGGTATCGGCAACGAATGAAGTCATCAACACTCGCAAACATTAAAAACGACAACGCAGTATCGTTTCATTGTAATACAGCATGTGTTGTAAGTTTCATTATTTAAAAAAATGTTACGTTTTGCTAAATGAACGGAGTATAAATGAATCTATCCTTTGGCAAAGGTACACATTGGCATTTCTAAATCGAAAAGGTTCCGATCAGCCTGTATATCTTCACCGTCTTTGCAGAATCTACACAAGTTGACAGACATTTCTAACAAGATTATGTTTATACAATACAAAACATTTTATTCATAAATAAAGGCCACTAGCCCATCATACAAAAAATACATTGATGCATAAATAAGTATAAAGAGTTATCATATACTACAAAGTTGTAGAAATATATATCAATACTAAATGTTTTACATCTTAGTCAAATATAAATAAAAACATTTCTGTTGTTGGCTACTTTGAGACTTTTTTCCTTCTCATGAATGCAGATTTAAAGAGTGTAATTCAGTCTCCAACATTATGCCTGAATCTCCCAAAATCTCACAGAAAATTTAACTGTACACAGTTTTAACACCTCTGCATGAGTCATTTACTGCCCAGCATCTGACCCCTATTTCAGTGAAAGCCCCGTTGAAATGTTATCACATGACCAGTGAAACCACATCAGTGTCGAGACATTAATCTTAATTTTGCTGTTCGACCAGCTATTTCACTTTTGAAACTTGTACAGAACCAAGCTTAAGTGAAGGTAGACTATGACCTGTGTCCCAATGCAAGCTTGTGAACCAGAGGAAAACAATGTGAAAATGAAAAGTTACTTCACTTTTTCATGATACAGAAAGCTGTTCATGACTCAACTGCATATGTATATTGAAACAATCGCAAGTAGCCATGTAATCCCAGTTTCCAACAATAAAATGAATCTGCAGGAGACACTATTGAACATATCTTTAACCCTTTCCCACATACAGCAAATCTGCAGGAGACGACTTTGAAAACCTAGTGACAAAACCTGAAAATATAGCTTATCTCCATCAAATATAGCTTAATTATTAAATAAAGTTGAAAACATTGTGGCCATCATGAGCAACTCACCTTTGGCCACAATGTTTTCAAAAGTCGTCTGCTGCTATTGCGTCAACATGCGTCTGCAGGTGGGAAAGGGTTAAACATGGGGAGTTTCTATGAATGAAAGTTAGATAATAGTAAAGAGAGAAAACATTGTTGGAAAACAGCAAATTACTCCATTGAACAATTTCTCTTTTTGTCACAATGTTTGACACACTGCACCTGCTGGAAACGTATTAAAATGTGTCTGCATTTGGGAAAGGGGGTTAAGCAATTCATTTCACATTTTTCTACAATGATTCACATTGAGTATTAAGAATAAATGAGGTATATCATTTTAGTAATACATATTTAATCAATATTTGTGAATTGATATACATGTATGTACTGTAGCTTGTTTAACCTTAAGAACGACAACATCCAATATTATAACTTAATTTTTCTCACAATGTTTGACACACTGCATCTGCTGGAAACGTATTAAAATGTGTCTGCATTTGGGAAAGGGGGTTAAGCAATTCATTTCACATTTTTCTACAATGTTTCACATTGCGTATAAGATTTAAATGAGGTATAACATTTTGAGTAAAACATATTTTTAAATCAATTCTGTGTATTTATATGTTATATACATGTATGTACTGTAGATTGTTTAAACTAAGAATGACAACATCCAACATTATAACTAAGCATATAAGAAATACACCCCCCCACCCTCTCTCTCTCTCTCCTTCTCTCTCTCTCTCCGCTCTCTCTCTCTCTATCTCTCTCTCTCTCTCTCTCTCTCTCTCTCTCTCTCTCTCTCTTCTCTCTCTCTCTCTCTCTCTCTCTCTCTCTCTCCTCTCACTCTCTCTCCTCTCTCTTCTCATCTCTCTCTCTCTCTCTCTCTCTCTCTCTCTTCTCTCCTCTCTCTCTTCTCTCTCTCTCACATTTTACATACAAGTATAATTTAGCCTAAAAATCAACAATTTCACAAAAGATAATGTGCTTGTCTATACCACATGCATATGTAAGAGGCTTTTTGAATGCTTCTTAATCAGTGCAGACCCAGTTCAGATATCATGGAGGTATAGGCAGGTCTGGATCTATGTTAGGGGAAATGCTGGCTGGTCTGGATCTATGTTGTTCTTCCTGAAGCACCGCTCATTTATTTGTAACCGGAAGACTGTATCCCCATTTGGCAAGTAAACATACAACAAGCAACATACATTACAAATTACTTTGCTTTCATTTTAGCATATATATAATTATATGGTCTTAGACACGCAAAGCAATGCATGCATGTGTCCATAGTATATACGCATCATTATGTAAAACTAAATTATAAAGAAGCAACTACCAATTATTAGCATGTCCACAAATATTTGTTGTCATTCTGTTTTCCTAGCTTAACAATAATGAAAAGAAACGACAGCATCTACAAATTGCATACATTGAATGAAGCATGTAAATTACAAGATGACTGCCATAGATAAAACTATTTTAACAACTAGCCCAATAAGTAAGTTTGCAAAGTTGTTTCGTATGTGGCCCTCTATATCGTTAACAACATCTCCTAAACCACTGGCCAAATTGTCAAAATAATTGTGTTCATTTGTAACCCTGGACCAAAATTGCTTATGGAGTTATGCCCACTGTACACATATGCTATCTTTGCAAATTATAGAAATGTTCTTATATGTTAAATTGCTCTTAACGACTGAGTCAATTTCACCAGGCGGCTATCATTATAACCAGTCAAAGAAATCAGGTAAGCGATACAGGGCCTACATGGGCTTCCTGTGTGAATTCAGTCAAGTAACTTTTTTCCCTGTGGAGTGGAGGTAAGCATTCTTTTTCTACGAGCACCACATTGAGTGTCGTCAATGCAACGTTTTTGTTTCTTGTACATAGACTCGTATAGGGATCTTCTTGTCTTAAAGTAGAAGGCCAAGGCCTTTGATATTTAGTACGAAGCTTCATCTAGTGGACCTCTACCAAGATTGTTCAAAATATAGTCCTGGGGTCAAAAATGACTCGTATTGGGAAACAAATTTAAAAATCTTCTTGTCTGAAAGTAGAAGGCCCATACCTTTGATATTTGGTATGTAGCATCATCTAGTGGACCTCTACCAAGTTGTTTAAATTATAGCCCTGGGGTAAAAAATGACCCCTCCCCGGGGGTCACTTGTTTAACATAGACATGCACAGGGGTCGAACACTAATTGTCCGCTCCTAATGTGGAAATTATAACAACAATAATCTACGGAGATGGTCTGGGGCTTACGGTCAGGATGATTTTTAGTTTAAAAATAACACTTATTTGTGAAATATTATTAATGTTTTTCAGAGTGTTTATCTGGGTATTACTATCAAGACGGTTCCAACTTGTGTGGATTCTGCTGGAGATACGAACCATGCAATCATACAACTGGTCTGTGTGCCAGCGGTTGCGCTGCAGGCCGTCAAGGAGAAACATATAAAAAAAGGTAGGCCCTGTGAAAATGCATATATGTTGTAATTCTAACATGAAAGTCAAAACCACATTTGAATGAATTAAGTAACTATTATTTTTCACAAACCGATATTGATAGTGGCATTACATCTACAAGGTTGACCAAAATATGTTAGGTTCAAGGTCTGGTGGAAATATTAAAAGTTCTACATCTAAATTTCTGTGCACGCGATATATCACATAATAAACCGCAGTTTAGTGAATTGGACGAACCACACGCGGCTATATCTTGTTTAAAAAAGAGAAAAGCATATTCGTTAGATGAAATGATAAACGAATATTTTATTTGTACTGGTGATATAATAACAGCTCATTTGGCTGACCTTTTCAACATTGTTTCCGATTCTGGGATTTTTCCGTCAAGCTGAATGGAAGGAATGGTGATTCCTTTGCATAAAAAGGGAGATATAAACGAAGTTAACAATTACCGCGGCATCACATTAGGAAGCTGTATCTCTAAATTATATACATGTGTTCTAAATAAACGTCTCAGTGACTGGAGTGAAAAGAATGATATCATCTCAGACGCACAGTTTGGTTTTAAAAAGGACTATTCTACAACCGATGCTAGTTTTAGTCTTCATTGTCTGGTAGAGCATATGATTAATACGAAAAAAAACCATGAATGGGGTTTTTCGCTTATAGTTAACAGGTGTGAGATTTTTTTTTTTTTTTTTTTTTTTTTTTCAATAACCCATGAAGCTTTCTGAAATGAAACTGGAAAAATCCATGGGGGCCGCCATTTTGGATATGTATAAAAGGCAGACGTAAAACACAGATTGAAAATTATTGTCGTCTTTTTAATCATTTTTTTTTTAAATCGGTATTTTGGGTATGTATAAAATGAGCAGAAAAACACGGATTGAAAATTATTGTCGTCTTTTTAATCATTTTTTTTTAAATCGGTATTTTGAGTATGTATAAAATGAGCGGAAAAACACGGATTGAAAATTATTGTCGTCTTTTTAATCATTTTTTGTTTTAAATAGATATTTAAGATCATTAAAATGCTGTGTTATGTGGGAATTAACATTTGTACGAAAAGTTAAAACTAAATGGAAATCTGTAAGAAATATGTTTTCCCGTTCGTAAAAAAACCGACAGCATTAGCCTTCTACGCCCGAACCTAAATATTGACTGTATCGTAGCCAAAGAAGGACGTGACGTCATTTCCGTTACACTTCATCTTGGCGTAACGTCAATGGAGCGACGTCGTTTCCCGCAAAAAAAGTGGTATCAACATGAAAGACCCCAAATTACTATACATGAGTTATTGCCTCACTCATTCAAAGTATAATTATTTATCAAACATTGTGGCAAAAGGATAACTTTCTCATAAGGAGCAATTGTTCTTTTGGTGACAATCTTTTCCTAAATCGTCTGTTAAATAGGCCTCAGAAACTGTCTCTAATAGGGAAAGGGTTTAGCAGAAATGTGACCCCTTACATAAATTGTTCCAGTCATATTGACTGGTTGAAAAAGGTAGTCGCCAGATGGCATCAGTAAAGGGCTGATCTATTTGCTTTTTTACCATAATATAGGTGATCGATTAAGGATCATCTTGGCCCTCATGTTTTAACCTCGTTCATTATAAATGTATTCCTTGATTTTCTGAAAGTTTTTACTTTATTATTTTCTGTTTGTAATAATAGACGACACTGCGGCAATACGAATTCCAAATATGTATTGATAATGCAAGAAACATGACATTAACATTATTATTGTCTAGTCAATTACTTATAAATCCTTTTTGTATGGCCAAAGTATGTTCTTTGATTTTTGTTTATAATTATCTTGCGTTTTTTCGTAAATAGGTAGCACCTATAGATATATTAATAGTAAAAAACTTTATTGTGCATTTATCGATATGAAGAAATGCTTTGATAGTGTGAATCGGAATGCACTGTGGTACAAACTGTTTAGATTAGGAATTAAGGGTAAACTACTATGCGCTTTACGCGCCATGTACGAATGGATTCGCTGTAAAAGTAGACATTGCAGTAGTTATTCGAAGTTCTATGAAAGAGCGATCGTTTTAAAACAGGGAGAACTATGTTCACCGATTTTGTACTCATTTTGTGTGGAGGATCTAGAACTCTACTTATCGAATAACGGTAGTACGGGTATTAGTGTATATGAGCTAAATCTTATTTTATATCTATATGCAGATGATATGGTAATAATGAGTAAATCAATTTCTGATCTACAAACAAGTCTAAATCTTTTAAAAACTTACTGTGACTGTTGGGGTCTGGAGGTAAACTCAGATCAGACTAAAATAATAGTCTTCCGCAAAAGGGGTCGTATAAAACCTGAGGACCAGTGGACATATGATGGGAAAATTGTAGAAATAGTTGAGGACCTTAATTACCTTGGAATAGTATTGAATTATAATGGCTCGTTTAATCGTCATCAAAAGTTGATTTGTGGAAAAGCATTAAAAGCCATGTCTACACTATTCGCTAATACTCGTGTATTCATCTTTAGTCCCAAAACTATGTGTCAATTGTTTGATTCATTTGTATGTTCAATTTTGAATTATGGGTCAGAAGTAAGCAGCTTTCATTCACTGAAAGACATTGAGCGGCTACGTATGAAGTTTTGTAAAAGGCTAGGTGTAATCCACTAGTAACGTTGGTGTTTACGGAGAATTAGGGCGTTTTCTTCTTAATATTGCTAGGCAAATAAGAATTTAAAATATTGGTTTAAAGTAAATCGGACAGACAATTGTATCATTACATCAGTGTACCAGTGCTTACTAGATGTTCTCAAGAAAGGACACAAACATTGGGCCGCAAAAGTAAGAAGTATGTTAGCAAACAATGGATTTTTATATGTATGAGAAGTACCGCTTAGTGTTAATCCGAAGAATTTCATAACAATCTTCAAACAAAGACTAATTGACACTTTTATCCAACAGTGGTCAAGTGATTTGATTGAAAATAAGGTGCTTACTTTATATAAAGAAATTAAGCCTGACTTCGAATACAAGCACTATTTATATTTGATAAGTTTGATATCAGACAGGAAAGTAATTGTGCAAATTCGCCTGTCTGTTCATAATCTACACATACAGACTGAGCGTTATGGGACAGGCAGGGTGGAGAGAAACCAACGACTTTGTAAAATATGTAATAATGGCGACATAGAAGATGAATTTCATTGTATTCTTACTTGTATTGTATATAAAGTAATAAGGAAAAGATATTTAAGTAACCATTTCATCGATAGACCTAGTATACTCTAACTGTGTGAATTGTTATGTTCTACGGACAAGTCAACGATCAATAACCTGATCAGTTATATTAAATGCGCTCTTGTGATAAGAAGAAACTACTTATATACATAAAATGTTAATTATTCTCTCTTGCACTTACAAATTCTGTAAATAAATGTATGTTGTATAAAGAGCAATATTAATATAATTATCAGTATTAGTATTTGTTTGCATATATGTGTATGTGTGGGTTTGTATACATGTATGTATATGTGTATGTATTTATGTACATGTTTATGTATTTATATATTTTAGTATGATTTAATGTAATATAGATGTTTGTATTATTATGACCTGAAAATAACTGGTAATCATGTATGAACGAGAAACATCTTGTTTAAGTCCAAATAAAAGTTGTGTTCTGTTCTGTTCTGTTCTAAATCGTCTATTGATTGTAATGTATTGATATCTTATCTCTACAAACAACACCTTTGGTATTAACTGTTCACAACAATGTCACTGTGTTACACATCCTGTGATTTGTTTACTGGAAATTGTGACGATGGCGTGAGTGCAGAAGGCTTCTTTGGTGTTGGCTGCAAGCAAATAAACGGTTTGCACTAAAAGCACTAAACAACATTAATAACGATATTTGATCAGACAACGTTAATGCGTTTTAAGTACAATAACTTTGTTTTAATGAGTGTATTTAGGATGAAAATAAACAAAAAGTAACAATAGTATTGTATCTGCTTGAAAATCAACTTTTATGAAATTAAAATATCAAGTTATATTTCTAAAAAGCATATTAATATAAATATGAGGAATGCGCAAAGTACAATGTTCTAGTATGAAATAACTCACTTGGAATGAAGTCAAATATGAACTAAAACTGATATGATACAATTTCTGCAATCGATCGAATGTGCATCAAATAAAATTTACTTTTACTTTTAGAAAAGGGAACTATTTCGCTCGTGAAATTTACGCACCTATTTGTTATGAGCATTTACTTACATTCGGGGGGAAAACTACGTATCAAAAGGACAATAGTTAATTAACTATATATATGTATGCTATGTATGCTTTCCTGTCCGCAGGGAGTGACGTAGAAAGCAATGGCAAAAATTAAGTTATGTTTATTGGGGTTGTTTCTGGTCTGGCGTTCATCATCATTGTACTTGTAGTAACTGGCGTTTGTTTCCTTAAAAAAGGTACGTGTCGTTTTGATAAAAAAACAGGATAGTAATCTGAGAAAATGTTACATAGAGTACACTATCTAGTAAACAAGCGTTTGTTTTATAATAGAACAAAACGAAAGCTAAAAATGTTATTAAATCCATATTCCATTAATCGTGTACGTAATTGTTTTTGTAATGATTATTTGATGTAACGGAAATATCAATCTTATTGAGATCATACCAAAAGACGACTTCGATGTGCGAATATACTGGACGATATCCTAACAAAGGTCGTTTCGAAATGACACTATGTATTTAAATATTCCTGAGCAAGTGCTCGACTTTCTGTCCAATAAAATCACACGATACAACGAACGCTCGGTTATTAAATAATCGCTTCTCTAATCTTGATATGGTTTAACTCACTTGTTGATACCTTACGATTTTGTGAGCGACAATTAAATTGGCTAACACAGTGGTGAATCTGAGACGACATGCAATAATCAGTTAACGGTTCTACACGAGAGTTCAATACTGAACCTTTAGTTTGAACCTTGGTTTTAACGAGATTGTCGAAAAATGAATTCAAATGATTAAGACCAACTTTCTAGTTTCTCTTAATTCCACAACTGAACTCCACGCACTTATTGAATACACTACTAGAATATCAACTAATAGAATAACAACTCAAAGGCTATACCAATGAAATATATAACAAACAATTAAGCAACTTTTACTGGCATATGGATTGACTGATGCATCTGAGAAAAGAAAGTGCCTAGTATATATTGTTAGGTTTAGACCATGTTTATTGATCAAGGACCTACACTTATTTTTCTATTTGACATCTCAATCTTGTATAAAACTTGATAAGTAATACCGGTGTATCAGAGATCCTGTCCATACTAATTGTCCACGTATGTGAATGTTCTTTGTAAGCTTGGATTCGAATTAGTATGAGTATAGTCTAATCAGTGTGTTCACTTGTCGCCCAAAAGATTTTGACAAAAGAAGAAATTGTTCACGATGAGCAATTTCTCGTTTTGCCACAATGTTTCCAACTTGTTTAAGTAATTATACCTTTCATCTATTTTTCATATTTTTGCCTAAACATGCTGCAGATTTGTTGTTATTTTAGTGTTATTCTTTAGGACTTCATGAATCAAGGGTAGTAAAAATGACGACCGGTGAACACACCGATGATGATCTTGAAATACAAGAAAACCAGAGCTGTAGGTACTACTGGATCGGAAGTGATTAATTTGATATACATTCACATAGTAATATACTCATGACTGTGGATAAAATTCGTGTTTAGTGTAAATTTATATGAGCCATTACATGAGATATGTGTACAAATTAGCATTTCATGATTAAATAAATGACATAACATAGACAAATATAAACAATGTGGATTGACTTGAAAGTATAATGGTTGCTGTGATTCTCTCCACAATTCGTGTTTAATGATAACTTATAATATGGATGCATTTAATTAATCAGTGAAATTATAGGAATTTGTTTTTATTAACTTATGTAATTGTCTGTGTTTGTTCATGCCGAGCCCCGGTAGCTCAGTGGGTAGCGATGCGGGCTGTCAATCCATGGTTGTGAGTTCGAATCCCAGCTCGGCCAACATTATTTCCGACGTTTGACAAAAGTCACTGTGACAAGCGTCATTTGTCTGTCACCGATAGGCTAAAATTATGTGTGGAAAAGCAGCTTGGAAAGTATGTTGTGTGGAGTACTGGTTTGAGAAAGCTAGGAAACACATGAGAAGATGAACTGGCCGCCGTGATATGACTGAACAAATATTTAAAACTGCGTTAAGCCCCAATCAATCAATCAAACTATGTTTGTTCGTTGTATGTCCTTGTGGCTGGAGGACGTTTGATAAGAATGGCAGCCACATTCTGACTTTTGCTTGAGCCGTTAGAGCCGGCTAATAAGGCCAGTTTGAACGATTGTAGTCGATGAAACTCTTAAGCTCCAGCAGGTGGGTGGTATTGGTTTCATACCTTAAAACTTTTTATCTCAATGTAAATTTATATAAGTTCAGAGACTAATATCATCTTTCCTGTCCGCTGCGATATGACCGTAGCTGTTGAAAGCGGCATAACACCCAAAACAAACAAAAGTGTAACGAAAACGTTCGGTATACGTTGCATTTGATATGCAAATTTACATCACCGTTTCGAAGTGATGGAGTTTAGGGTTACATATATAAGACAAGTGGACCCCTTCAGGGTTGAGTATACTTTTCGCTGAAGGGATCTTCTGCGTCTTTAGCCCGGCACGTTACATTGGTGGCAGCGGTGGGATGAAGACAACTGCCATACCGGAGTTGCCTTCCCAGGCCAAGACTCGGGACGAGTCTTCTCGGAGTGGGAAGTATTGTAACGAAAACGTTCGGTATACGTTGCATTTGATATGCAAATTTACATCACCGTTTCGAAGTGATGGAGTTTAGGGTTACATATATAAGACAAGTGGACCCCTGCAGGGTTGAGTATACTTTTCGCTGAAGGGATCTTCTGTATTCCCTATATATTAAATACACCAACATAATAAATATGTAGTAGTACCAATTGTATCCTTGTTCATAAATACCGCCTCGGTGACGTAGTAGTAGAGCGTCAAAAATAAATTGTAATCCGAGAAAAAAATTCTGAGTTGATCTCTGTGGATGAAACTTGTGATATTTACCTCCAAGATGGCTAGGCTATATTGAGAGAAAGAATGAAAACAGGCGACGATCTCGTTTTATATCACTAATATAGACATGTATTTCCATGGCTCTAACATATTAGAACTATTTCTGAATACTTCCAATATGTTCGTGTCTTTAACTCGTTTACCCTTTCCCACATACGACAAATCTGCCGCAGACACCTTTGAAAATGTTTCCTGGGAACCCCAACTTTTATTCTCTCAATATTTCTCATAATATCCATACTGGTATTCCTGTATCAAGGAGTGCCAGAATTATAAGAAAATGACTGGAAGTCACACTCTCAGTCCATATTTTGGAAAGAAGTGGCCACAAAAGTGGTCTGAAACAGGGTGAAAAAGGTAGGACAGAAAGATCGATTTGACCCTTTATTCCAAAAATCACCCAACAAAAACGCAGGAGGTTAGTGTAAAATTGAAAGGCTGCTAAGACTCTCAAAACAATAAGCAATCTGTGGATGCAGTCAGAAATACCACGTTTCCAGCTCCTTTTCAAGCAATTTTGGACGTGAAAGCTGGTATTCAAATTTACCTTTAAATTCACGCCTAGCTCTGCAACCAGTGTTGTAAAACCGGAAAGAGAAGTGGGTTCAACTAAAATTCAATCCCATGCTTAGAGCTTACTTTTCACATTTATAAACATCAAAATCAACCATTTACCCAAAAATGTACCCAAAACTTACTATTTGTCATTATTTCTATTTTTGACCCTGGCCAAAATCCGAATATCCCGAAAGCAACTGTTATGTGTCACCTAACCGTGTCTCTGCATCACCTAACGGGCACCTGCTCACTGCGTCACTCCTCAATGGGCGTATGTCTCGCGCAATAATATTCTCTGTCTCCAGACATGAAGAATGCTAATGTTTACATTTTTAACTCAATTGTATTTTAGTTCGATAGTTCTAAAATCTTAGTATCAATCTTGTACCAAAATAGCACTGACATTATTATTGTTAACCATGTTTCTGCAGAAATGATGGAACTATTTGGCGGTAAACGTTCTGCATTAAGCATTTCTGACGTACTGCAGAAATCTCCCTATAGATTGTTCTTCTTGTGTCATAGTGCAGTGGCTATTGTTACCACAATCGCCACACGAATCACACCACAGACGGGTCAGTGTTATCGCCCCATAAGGTATTATCGAATAACGGTAAAGATTATAAATGTTTTGATACTATTACTCGGGACTATGTGTGGGTCAAGCTTGTCGATATCGGTTTATAGTATATTTAGCTGTTAATTCTTGAACATTTCCACATTATTTATTGAACGTGTTTCTTCACGGGTTAAAATTTCTTCTACTCACAAACTGTCCGATTTCTTTTTGGAAATGGCACTTGGATTAAAACCCTCTGCTCTATATATTATTCGTAAACGATGACAGCGAATCACTTGGTTTTCATAGTTTGACTGAGTTCCGTCAACTTCCATCTGACATATGTCAGGTTGCTATTTTAATTCGTTTACTCGACTAGGACAAGTGCAGAGTCTAGACTTTGTCGGGAAATCCCAACTTCGGCTGGGCATAGCAGCCGGCTGCCGCAAGTCTGCGAATTGGGACCTAATGCAAGACTTAGTCAGTTTGGGGCGCTTGCACATGGCATGCAGTAATGGAATGCCAAATCCATATATCTCGAACAAAAGGCATACCAAATCGAGAGTCGTAGCCACCCTGACTGCCATAAATCCGGTTAGAGGCCACCTAGTGAGAATTGAAGCCAGTGTTTGGTGCCTTCCCCTGACACGTACCAGACAGCCGGCTTAAGTCTGTAACTCGAGCAATATACATCCGGAATTGGGCAGTAGACTTGCCCAAAATTCAAACTTCAGCTTGACATGGCAGTCGACTGACATAGATGCGACTGGACGCCAGAGAGTACGACTCGGAGAAAGAGTTTGGCAGTGGCCATAGCAGCCGCCCGGCGAGACATAATGCAACACGAAGTCAGTTTGGGGCGCTTGCACATGAGAAGCGCCAATGGGCCCATCTATCTCGAACAATGGACACACCAAATCGAGGATGGGAGCCACGCTGTCGGCCGAACTCCGGCTTGGGTTTGCCGCCGGCTGCTATAAATCCGACTTGACGCAACATGGTGCAACTCGGAGCCAGAGTTTGGCACTACCACCTGACACATGTAAGTTTGCCACTTAAACTCTCTAACTCAATCAGGATGATGCAAAGTCGGGACTTTGTCAGGAAATCCCACCTCCGACTTGGCATTGCAGCCGGCTGACGCAAGTCATCGAATCGGGACCTAATGCAACACGAAGACAGTTTAGGGCACTTGCCCCTGGCATGCATCAATTGGCCGCCAAATCCATCAATCTCGATTAATAGCCGCGCTGTAGGCCCACATCCGGCGGGGTTTTTCAGCCTGCTGCCATAAATCCGGCTGGACGCCAACTAGTGCGACTCAAAGGCAATGTTTGGCGCCTTCCCCTGAGACGTGCCGGACAGCCGGCAAAAGTCTGCCATCGAGCAATATACAGCCTGAATTGCCTAAAGTCCCAACTTTAGCTTAACATGGTAGCCAGCTGCAATAAATGAGACTGGCTGCCACCTAGTGATACACGGAGCCAGAGTGCGGTACTTCAACATTTCTGGTTGCCAGTTAAACTCTCTAACGCGAACTGGACGGATGCAAAGTCGGGACCTTGTCAGGAAACCACAACTCCGCAAGTCGATGCATTGGGACATAATGCAACACGAAGTCAGTTTGGGTTGCCTGCACTTGACACACATCAATGGGCCGCGTAATCCATCTATCTCGAACAATAGGCACACACAAACTAGGGTGGGACAAACTCTGTCGGCCCAACTCTAACTGGGTTTTGAAGCCGACTGCCATAATTAGATTTTGCATTCGTGCAAGGCCTACAAGATTCAGACACTGTATTTTCACATTATGCATGTGGTTTAAGCTTAAGGCTTGCCAGAATAGCCGGAACGATGTTTTTTCAGATAGTTAGTTCAGCCGTAGTAATCAGAACTACAGCTGTTCTGGCTTATGACTACAGCCGCAGTAGCCGAAGTTCCGGCTAATACGACTATCTTCACGCACATAGAAAAAAAAATTAAAATAGCAGCTTTTCTTTAAGAAGCTTTAAGAATTAAAAAAAGTGTGTACTGGACAAAATAAAGTACAATACTTAAATAATGCAAAACGATAATTTGCTAGTTATAACATGTTTATTAATATGTATTGACTACTATTTTTGATTGGACATGATTATTTTGTGTATGTATGTTGCTGTGTGCCTTTGCCATATTTCATTTTAAGTTGTTTGTAAATGGCCAAAGACATGTTTTTATGTCCATTGCTTATACGGTTGAGTTGAGTTTATTTAAGTTACAAATGCATTGGTATGGTACTCCCGTTTTATCAAATTGTTAAAGCCAATTTGTTATTTTATGTGAAAATGACGATCATATAAAAACAGTTTATATGTATTTACATGACATTTACAGAATGCATTTATTTTAATAACTGATTTGCACAATTTATACATAGTTCCAAAATACACATTTCATTGTTATTTGTTCAATCCATATAATGGCGTCATTTATTTAAATCCAGAACCACCACAAACATACAGGCAAAGAAGAGCGCCGCAAACGAACGCCAACGCTCGTCTGTTTTTTTACTAAGTTGCAAAGGGGCATTACTGATTAATTTATTGTTCCTAAGAACATGTGTACCAATGTTTAACGGTTTTTGAGTTATGAGGTAAGGTTAAAGTTTTGTGACGTACCAAACGACGACGACGACGCCAACTTCACAAGGGTATCACAATAGCCCGACTTCTTTTCTTCGAAACACAGACGAGCTAAAAATTACATATTTCACATTTTAAAATGTTGGTCCTTATTTTCTTCCATGCTTTCCTTAGCCGATGAAATGTCACGTAATGTAATTATGTGACTTCCAGTCATTTGATAGACAACTTGTTCGAATTTGACAGAGAAAGAAAACAACTGGTTTTCTTAGCGGAATCTTACAACATGCGGTAGTGTGTGCAACAAAGGAAACACCGGAATTGTGTTTATCGCGATATTCGTCAAAACGCGATATTCGTGAAAGTGTCTTTACTTTTGAATAGACAAATTGACAATGTACTTTATTGAATTGAGCTGTTTAAAATACACCAACTGACGACTGAATGTGAAAATTTAGTTGTAACATAAAGCACTAGGACAGTAGCAGAGGTCGCAGTTACATATGAATTGGAAAAAGGGAAAAATAACCAATCTATGTGATTATATCACATCTCATCTCAACTACCGTGAACACTCGATGACCTGGATCGAAAACTCTTGACGGAGTGTATCAATGCAAAATAAACGAAACACTGTGGAAATATACAATTCAATCTGATACATACGATAAAGATGAGTTGAATCATCAGTGCGTCCATATACAACAAGGTTTTCTATCCAATATTCTTTTCCTAAATCATCCGTTATCCAAGGACTATCTTCCGAATCGGTTGCAGCACAGCATTTACACGTGTTTCCATCTCTTCTAAGGTCCCCGTCTACAATGTTCGCTAAGTCAGTCCATATGGGTATATGAAACACAGACTTTGAAGTTACTGTTTTATTGAGTGCGACATTGGTCGTATCTGAAATATAAAATTATTGGACTTATCAAATGTAAATGTTTGCATATTGAAATGTGTGACTACAAAGAATTTAAACTCTAAATCAATTCGTGTCGTAAAGAAACAGGTTACACACAGTTTTCCGAAAGAGTTACATATAAAGTATAAGAAAGGTAAAGAATATAAGTGAACGTTAGTACAAATGAGATAACAGGGTTAGTCTATAAGGTAACCTACATATATATCGTGTACCACACAACACATTTTTTTAAGGTGCTGAACTCCAGATTATCGATAGTATAGTCAAAGTTTAATCAAAGCGCTGAAGGCACTGAATTTGTTTGGGTACATAAAACTGTTCAAACATTTGCCTTTGCATAGATGTGTGATTTATAAACTATGCATTGTTTATAAATATTACAACTTCGGGTAAAAGAATAAATGACGCATCCGTTAAAATTAAATGCCATTTTAGTTGTCTATAAAAATAAATCATGAGACATACATGTGAATATTATATTTAATGTCCAAGTTTCAAAAGACATGTAAAACAAATGGATAACCATTATGGCCCCGACTCACTCATCTAAGTATTTAATCATTTTTGTTACAAAAAAAATCACCATTGACCAAGGGTTTTCTAAAATCTTACTCAAAAGCTTCCTGCTTAACAAGAGATTTTTCAAGTTTTCACTATAGCCATATAAGGCCAAATAGCCCTGCCCCCCTGGCGGCCATGTTTTTCGACCAATCAACATGGCTTGGAGGAATCTGATAGATGGTCTCCCAATGAACATTTCTACAAAAAGAATTGAAAATTGGCCAAAAACTTTCGGATGAGAAGATTTTTCAAGTTTTTACTATAGCCATATTAGGCAAAAAAGCCCCGACCGCTGGCGGCCATGTTTTTCGACCAATCAACTTGGCTGGAAGGAATCTGATAGAGGGTCACCCTAGGAACATTTCTACAAAATTATTTGAAAATCGGCCTGACACTTTTGGAGGAGAAGATTTTTTTGAGTTTACACTATAGCCATATAAGGCAAAAAAAGCCCCGCTCCCTGGCGGCCAAGGAACACTGTAGCAACGTTAAATGTCGCACCAACGCTAAATGTCACACTTGACGTTTTATGTCACAAGGCTGACGCTAAACGTCGCAACCAACGCTAAATGTCGCAAAACCTTCTGATGTTATATGTCGCATCTGTAACGCCAAATGTCGCAAAACAAGGTACTGCCGCTATATGTCGCGAATATATAGAGTGCGAATCCATATCGATAGTACGAGAGTGCATATATATTTTGACTATATGTCGCACTTGACGTTATATGTCGCAAGGCTGACGCTAATTGTCGCAAAAAATGACTACCTCAGGAGCCATAACTAAAAAAAGAAGGGACAGAGTCAGATGAAACATTGTAATATGTACATTGTGAAACAGTAATACTACAAAAGAGTGCTTATAAAAGAGTGCGACATTTAGCGTTGATGTTGCGACATATAGCGGCAGTACAATTTTTTGCGACATTTGGCGTTACAGATGCGACATATAACGTTAGAAGATTTTGCGACATTTAGCGTTGGTTATTTACTTCGTGCTCAGGTGAGCTAAAAAAGAAACATCTATCCAAATGAAAGAGTAATTGAAATCATGCATTATAAAAGGATTAAATGCTCCAGAGAAAACCAATACCTGTGCCGTCCGAATTTTACTCTACAGTATACACCTAAGCTGGCCGCTGTTTCCTTTAAAGGGTGTTTAAGCTTGCCAAATCAATTAAGGATGCGTGACCATACACTGTTAATTACCATTGTTTACGAGTGTCATTCCAAACAAATTATAAATGTAACCCCTTTTCCCAATAAACCTATCATATACATGTATGTATTTGTAACTTGCCGGGATGTGTCGATACCGTCATGGTACAATGTGATATATGCACAAATTGGTTTCACCAATCTTGTGTTAATGCACCTGTGGATATTACGACAACAGATGCGGACTTTAATTGTAACTTTTGTTAATTATTTGGCTATTATAATGATAAGATATGTGATTAAATTGGCAACATTTAAGTTTTTTACTTATAACAGCCTTCAAATACAAATTTGGTTTATACGACGGTAAAGAAAGGTTATTGGAATTAAGAAATTGTTTAAATAAGCAAATTTTCCTTTTCCCACAATGTTTTCAATATATGTTGCTTTTTACTGTTTACACAGCAAGAAAAAAACATTTAACTTATTTGTTATAGATTAGTATTATAGTTGCATATATATATAATTACTAGAAATAAATTAAGATTTAAAGTGTTGTATATATATATATACTTATTGTTTATTTGTTATTTAAATTGTTCTGCCCCTTCCAAGTACCCTACAGAATAGAATGTTGCATGGATCATTTGCCTCGTAGTATGGCACATGGAAAACTGTTGAAAGTTACAAAGTAGAAAATGAAGAGGCCCAACAATAACTAGAACTCATGACCCTTCAATCGAGTGTAAAGGAGAGGATATAATTGAAGCAAAACCTATGGCTAGTTACTAGCAACCTATTCTATTCTTGCAATGTTTTCAAATTTCGTCCGCTGCAGATGCGTCAAAAGACATTTACTTGTCGGAAAATCAATCCATCAATTCTCTTTATTGATATCTATAGATATGATATAAAGAGGAAAGTCGTTAAAACACTTTACAAAGAGATTCCATTTCAGCATGATCTCGATTTTTGGTTTATTCTATATCACTGATAAAAGCAATCAAACACATTATATATTTACAAAGAAAACCCCGGATATGATCATATGTAACAAATTATACACAGTTGCCCATCTTTAATTAAACATTTTTTACAACAAATCATAGCGTCCGCAGATTTGCTCTATATTCTATTGCGTCGGCATTTTCCCTATATATTGCATTTGTCCGCATTTTCCCTCTATAATGTATTTGTCCGCAGATCGCGTCCGCACTTTAGACCCTCCCCCCATACCGTTGTATTATTTATAAATAGAATTCGACGATCACGATTTCTCTGCAAATGTGTTACTCTCATTTTAAATGCATTTTATGACGCACATATTTGTTTTTTTAATTCTTTATACTATATTTATTTGGCCGACAAGGCACAAAGAAAATATTTTCAATTCTGTTTTTATCTACATTTTCAATGCGTGATTGAAAATTCAAATACCGTATCTGGAGCTTAAATCGGAAATAGTTCTCCCTGTAGCAGTTCACTCATTGAGATTTATAAATCTCTCCGCATTCATGTTTTAAAATACAATGTTTCATTTTATTTCGTAATTCTCTTTGAATATAAGAACCACATAAGAAAACAAAGACGATATAAATATATCATTATTTCAAAAATCGTGATACATTTGAAAAGTAAGAGCAAGTATTGAGTACTACTTTCACGCGTATGAAATTCATGGAATTTTAAATAAGACGAACGGCTTCAGAATTGCAGCTACTAAATTTGTTTGTTCCAAACAAATAAAAACTGTTCAAAAGTCGTCTTGAACTATTAGAATCGTAATTTTGAGATCCAATAAGAGTGATAATTTCACTTTTCAGTTCAATAAACATCTACATATGTATTGATCGTTATTGCTTCATTGCTACAAACCCAGTAAGCCAAATTTTGTACATTTTTATGACTTTCAATTGACATTTTTTTTTTTTTTTTCAAAATATACTGCCAAAATAATTTTGAACTATTTATTACTTACTTTGTTGTCACTATTAGCAATATTTGCAGAAGTTTCAACATTTCAAAATATTGATCTCCATCTGGAGTTCAGCACCTTTAAGAGATAACTTCACAGTGTAACACGTATGGATCCACGTCGAACCGTCATATATTCAAAGCAGATTTATAGCAGAGTAAGATAACGTTTAAATATATTCTTTTGATATCTTTTCATACTTTTTAGGGTAAAATAACTAGACTAATATTAATTTACTACATATACTGCGAATATATATAGAAATATCCTGGGATGAGACAAATGAGCCGTTCCATGAGAAAACCATTATTGTGGACTCTGCGTATCGACCCGGTTCAGTCTAAGATTGCCGCGCAGGCTAACCCGAACAGACACTTTTCGCCTCCTGTGGATTTTCTGTTTCAGGAATCATAACTCTATACCTCTATCCCCCTGAGACGGAATGTGTCAAGTCCATACTGGTGGTTTTCTCGTGGAACGGTTCATATTACGTAAACACATACGTCAAGATACATATTAGCATTATGAAAGGGAAATCTGCATAGCTACTTTAATCAAAATATCAGATACGTGCAATGACATAATTTTCATTGGTCGCACATGTACACAAATCATTTCAATAAGCACTGACACTAACACCTATAAAAGGAAAAGGCACAAGTAAATGATAGTTATCAACGTAATAGCATTGAATTGTATAAGTTTACAATTCATTCATATATAGATAATTTCTCGTATAATTTTTCGAGATGTAACAAATGATGTTCTCACAGAAAGGGTATTTTAACAAGAGCTGTTCGTAAGACTTTGTTAAGTAATGATAAACAATTAACATTCTAAAGTGCAAAGCATTCATCACGTTATATGCAAAAATATACACAGTACACATAAATATCAACGTACATGTAATACACATTTAAAAAGAAGAAAACACCAGAACATAACTATCAGCACTATAGTGTACTGAAGATAGAGTTTAAGACTTATTTTGATAATATCGTGTGTAAAGGGTATTTATTCTTTTTTGAAAGCTTTTTTGGATGTATATGACTAATTTGTTAATTGTTTTAGGGTTCGTATTCGTTAATAGTTCTACCAAATTTGGGGATATTAGACCTTGACCAATAATACTTACATATATATATATATATATTTCGAAATTATTTATATAGAGGGAATTCGATTACGAAATGAAATTCATCTTCTAAAGTATGTACGTATAAAATGTTCTCAAATACTTTAAACTCTAGGTTATGGAAGGAGGTTGAATTGAATAATAAAATAGACGAAGCCCGGGTATGTTTCAGAACGGGTTATTCTTGTACAGATTATAAGTTTACCTTACAAAGTTGAGTTCAAAAATACATTAGCAAAAAAGGGGGAAGGTTTTATGTATTACATGTTGATGTCCAAAAGCTTTTGATTCTATAAGACAGATCTGTTTAACTGTTTGAAAAGAAAAGGTATCAGTGGTAATATGTTAGGATTGTTCATTTCTACGTACTCAAATATGCGCAGTTACGTACGTGTAAATGATATACTTTCACAGGCATAGGTACTCGGCAAGGGGATGTAGGCAGTACAATAATCTTCAGTTTGTATATGTACTTTTCTAAAAGATAAAGGGAACAGGGGCATTTTCGTGACAGACACAATTCCTGACATAAGATATATACTTTTTTAAAAATGACATTGCAAACTGTGCCGATACAGCATCTAATTTACAGATGTAACTTAACTCCATTGCCGTTATATGTTATCAAACTGGTATGAATATAAATAAAGTAAAACAAATAATAGAATAACAGAAATGGTGGACCGCTTCGTTGGACATATAACGATCAAGCTGTTAATGTTACTTTTGTTTATATGGGAATACTTTTTATACCGCAATTATCATGGGGTAGAGCAAGGCGAAACAATCTACTTTTGCAATTAGATCTTTCCAAAGAAACTTTGGTAATTTTTCTCATTCTGAATACTTTAAATTGTTTGATGTTATGGTGAAACCTATTCTTTTACACGGGGCTGAAATTTGGGGTACTGAATTCTAGGAAGACATTGAAAGGGTACAAATAAAGTATTGTAAGGACTTTCGAGGGGTTTGTTCGTCAACAAATGAAAGTATTGCTTTAGGTGAGTGTCGCATATTTCCCCTTTGTGTTGATTATTATAGTAAGTCAACATGCCTGACAATAGACTTCCTGGTAGTTGTTATACAAGGTTGAAGAGTCTAGATGATAGTGAAAGGAATACATGGGCAACGTCAATTAAACAAATATTTATCTTTATGGCTTTTGATATGTCTGGTTAGCGCAAGATGTTGGTACACGGACATGTGTTTAGCTACATTCAAACAAAGACTGAGAGACTGCATGCAACAACATTGGTTAAAGTCTATAAATAAGAGTCCATGATGCTCAACTTACAAGCATTTTAAAAGCATGCTAAATTCAGAACAAAAATATTTATCTATAAATCTATCATTCTATCTTAGGAAACAACTTGCAATGTTCAGATGTTCTAGCCACACATTTTATATTGAAACTGGTAGAAATATAGGAATTTTCAACTGTTTTCAATATTCTGATGTACGGAAATGTTTTTTGTATTATTGTTATCTAATTATGATGGCTTTCATTCATTAATAAGTACAACTGATGACATGACCATCAGAACAATTGCAGTCTTCATTGCAGCAGTCTGAAAATAGCAATCAAGAGTAAATATTTAGTTAAATGTGAGCAAAACGCAACTAAATCTAAAAAAACAAAAACCTTTTGCTCTCCCAAATTTCATTCAAACTGCATACATTGGTGTTGCCAACAATAATGTTAATGTTGTTGGTGTTGTATATGCTGACAGAGACCTATTGGAACATATTAAATCACCTGTTACATATTCGTTAATTATTCGGCAGATTTCAAGATATGGGCGTTGCTATCCCAAAACATTCAAACTGCAAGTGTTTGCTATCTTAAAAACATTCAAACTGTTGATGTTGCAAACCAGAAATGTGATAGTGTTGTTGTTGAAGATGCTGACAGAGACTTATTTGTAAATAATGGTACAAATGTATCAACTGCTCCTTATGAAAAAAAACATGTTCCTTATTCGTTACCTAGTCGGCCGTTTTCAAGAAAAGGTCCAATCAACAAGATGATGTTGTTTTTATTATTATTCGGCGGTTTTCAAGAAAAGACGCTTTTGATATCCCAAATATCATTCAAACTGCATATATTGAGGTTGTTTTGGTTGTAGATGCTGACAGAGACCCATTGGCATATAATTAATCACATGTTACTTATTCAAAAGCCTTAACTTATTCAATACTTGTTAGCGGTTTTAAAGAAATGATATCCCATATATCATTAAAACTGCAAGTGTTGATGTTTCCAACAACAAATGTGATGTTGTTGAAGATGCTGACAGAGACCTATGTGTGCATTTTAAATCACTTGTTTCTTTTTCAAAAACCTGTTACCTATTCGGCCGTGTTAAAGAAAAGGAACGTTTGCTATCCACAATATTATTTAAACGGATTATGTTGATGTTGCCAACAACAAGTTTGATGTTGTTGCTGCTGTTTTAGATATTCACAGAGACTTACTGTTACATAGTAGATCACATGTAACTCATTATAAAAAAAAAGTGTTACTTAATGGTTACTTATTAGGCAGTTTTCAAGATAATTGCCTTGATATCCAGAAGACCTTCAATCTTCATATGTTAATGTTGCCAACAAACAAATGAGATGATGTTGTTGTACATGCTGACAGAGACCTATTGGTACATATTTGATACCTGTAATTTATTAAAACCCCTGTTACTTAAGTTTTACTTATTCGGCCGTTTTCAAGAAAAGAAAATATTGCCACATGTGCCAGTCTCGTTTAAAACCTAAAAATAGCATTTGACTGTATATTGACAAGTAACATTTCCTATTCTACGGCCCCGGATATCACTGAGGTGACATATGTTGCTGTATCAATTTATGGCAAAGCGCCTTATACAGCATTTTAAATGCGAACAAAAGAGAGAGAAAAAGATTCCTTTCGAAAAAGGCGTAGTTTTGTGTTTTTATTTAAATATCTTTAACAGTTGGCTTTTAAATGAAATTCCTAACGGTAATGCATACCGTGTCACAGCGAATGGACGCATTGTCAAGAAAGACTACCCAAATACAACCCAATCAGCAAGTTGTCAAAGTGGTTAACATTGTACCCGGTCGGAAAAACAGACATTATCTATTTTCAATATCAATGTTGGTGGATGGACAGATTCAAATCACATTTTGCGACAGAAGCTGATCGAACACATTTCCACAGATAGTGTATGCGTCAATGAAACACATTTGAAAAGGGATCAAACTATTTCCTTAAATGATTATGCATTTTATGGATTCAACAGATAAACGACTCACGTGAATGCTCCAAAAGGATCGGGTGGAGTGGGAATATTTGTAAAAATGTACTTTTTGATATCTGTCATTGATAGATCGTATGATGGCATATTGGGTTTGTCATTGACTGAAATAGATACTGGCTACAACATTATCGTATTTAGTGTATATTTGTCATCTGAAAATTAACCCTGTGGAAGAAACGCTACGGATTTGTTCGCGCATCTGCTAGGACAAATGTATTTGTTAGAACACAGTGACTGTGTACTTTTATGTGGTGATGTTAATTATAGAATAGGGGAATTGTGAGACTAATTTATTGATATTGACACTATTCGTCTATAGAGTACGGAATACAGAGGGTATAAGATATAACAGTAAATCAGCACGATCAGACCTTTGCTGAATGTTTTTGGTTGACTCGAAAACGTGTGTCATGAACGGGCGAACCGATATAGAGAGACACGACAGTTTCTCCTCTGTCACGACAAAAGGCCGATCAGTGACAATTTATACGATGATTTTTGTTCAACTTTGTTTAAAGATATGAACAAAAACATCCCATCTGTGGATTTCTATGTGTTTATATGTCTCTGTTTAAACTGATAAAATCGGGTATAGATGGAAAATTACTAAGGGTTTTAAAATCAATGTATTCGGAAGTTAGGCTTTGTGTGAGACATATCGGTACATTGTCTGACTTTTTCGCTAGTAAGGTCGGGTAATTACAAGGGGAAATAATGTTTTCCCCTTTTCTGAATGACATAGAATTGCACCTACATAGTAATCTAAATGCAGATATAACACTTGATCAGCTGACTATATACCTTTTACTATTTGCAGACGACGCGAGACTGCATCTGGTCTACATAAATCGCTTGATAGTCTAACTCATTACTGTTCTAAATGGAATCTATCGATCAATATTGACAAAACAAAAGCTGTTGTATTTCATAATTTATTTATTTATTGGGGTTTTACGCCTCGTTAAACATTATTTCAGTTATATCACGGCGACAGTTCACTTATTCATGATCCCTGGGTAAACAAACCAGTACTAGGCTAGAAAATGTGCCTTGCCCAAGGGCACTCCACCATGACCGTAGTTGTATTTCATAAGGGGGGGGTGGTGGTCTCAAGGAAGACTATAAATAGTATATTAGTGGAAATGAAGTTGAGTTGGTTAATACATTTAATTACTTAGGAATAGTTTTTTCTAGTGGTGGATCATTCATACATGCCACTAAAACATTGGCCGGTAAAAGCCTTCGGGCGATGGGGTCGTTATTTAATAGTACAAAAGATATGGACGTCCCAGTTGATATTATGCTGAACCTGTTTGATTCATACGTAGCCTCAATACTGACTTATAATTGTGAAGTGTTGGGTTTTTACAAGGCTGAAAACCTTGAACGAGTCCACAACCAATTCTGCAAGTGGTTAATTAATGTAAAAAGGTCAACAAAATCGCTAGCTTTATACTCAGAACTTAATAGATTCCCACTTTACATAAATAGGCAGATCCGTATAATATTGTTTGCGTCCAATGTAGATTTTGCTCAGCCAGCGCATCCACACAGTCTTATCTGGCTCTGCATCGTTCGCAAATAAGTAATAAAATGTTTTAAGAAACATTAATAATTAAAACATTTATACTTTCTTTTAAAAAGATGTTTTATATACATGTATTTGCCAAACTGTTTTCAAAGACATCTCCTGCAAATGTCCTGTATATGAAGAGGATTTCAAAGTCAGACAAAAGAAATTGGATATGTATAGCATCGTACTAATGGCCCTATCACACCATAACGTTTTAGGCCAACGCATGAGTAGCGCGTTAAAATAGTTGATACGCTGGCAAACTTTCACAGAAAAAGTCAAGTGGAACCATGATTTCAACGTGTCCATAACGCGTTGATAACGGGTTCATAGCGTATGCCAGCGCGGAACGCATCATTGATGTATAGATAAACTATGACAGCGTATCGCCAGCCTTCTAGCAGGTAATGGTGATGTTGGAGAACAGCAAGATCTTCTTAGCGTATGCTACCCACAGGGTCACCAACTCCATAAACTACTGAACAGAAACACCATAAAACTCAGCTACGGTTGTTTGCCTAACATTCAAAGGATTATAACTACCCATAACAAATCTGCGCTATCAAAACTCGAGCCCAAGCTAGTAGATAACCAAGACAACTGTAACTGCAGATCCAACCGAAAGTGCCCCTTAGACGGAAAATGCCTCACTACTAGTGTGATATACCAGGCCACAGTTACCCGTCACGATAACATGAACCTGAATACGTATATAGGCCTTACATGTAATAGTTTCAAATCCCGCTACTCTGGTCATAGCTCCAGCTTCAAAAATAAAGAAAAGAGAATTGCCACAACATTAAGTGAGCATATTTGGGGTCTAAAAGAGAACAATGTGATGTACACAATAACGTGGAAAATTCTAACCAGAGCAAAGCCTTATTCACCATCTAACAAAATATGCAACCTTTGTCTAGAGAAGAAACATACTTCATTATCCACAGACCAGACATGACTTCTTTGAACAAAAGAAATGAACTCACAAGTGCATGTCGCCATAGGAAAAAACACCTATTGCACAACTTTAAACATACAATATAAACAGTTATAATCTCTGAGTGACATTTTGTGAGCAATCTTCATTATATAAACTCCCGGGTAATCCTTTGTGTATAAAACAAATCATGCGCTAAATGATCACATTGGTATAGTAATTGAAATATCACTATGTACTTAGTTTCTGATGAGTGAGGACATACATTGTCCTTATGAAACAAATTTGTAAAACTATGTAAATATAACCAATTCCAAATTTCAAATTGTATTTAGCTCCTTCCCTGTTAGAGCACTTTACCAGTTGGATGATTTCACCCTTAGTTTGGATTACCTATATATAAATACATACATGTGTATCGTAAAAGTTTGAATATATCACAAATAATGATAAATATACGAAGGGATTAAATAACGAAGTAATCTTCTTTATCAATAATTTGTGCTTGATTGAAATTCTTTAAACATATACAACATACATATGACAAAATAAACCAAAACATGAACGGGTTTGGATGGTCTTGAACTCTTCAAAATATCTGATTTAGGTTGTCGCAATAAATAAATATATATATAAATACCTGGTTTTACTCCATTTGTTAGATAAGCAATCACAACAAATAAACCAAAACTGTTAAAAAGCATCTGGTATGCCATGTCTTTAGCCAAAATTATTCCATAACAAATTTCAACCGTTTATATTTATAAATAGCTGTCGATCTTTATAAGACCTTTATATCTTTATAATTATTATGTTTTGTGGCAAATACACCTTTTCTTTGTGTAGTAACGTAACACCCTGTATATAAACGAACAGAGTCATGTATGAGCTTTAAGCATTTACTCTGACATAGCACATACATATACGAGGTGTAACAAAACTTGTATATTGTGAAATAATTCAGTGGCGGATTTACCGGGGCACGTAGATTCCGTGTGCCCCCCCCCCCCCCCCCCCCCCCCCCCGTGCCCGTCACCACTTTGCCGCTTTCACCTTGTCCGTCATATTTGGGCGTCTTCAGGGGCGTAGCTATAGGGACTACAGAGTGTGTACGCAAGCATTCTAGGGAGTTCCCCCTACATAATCAGTGGTGACTTTTGGGAGCATTCCGGTAGCAAAGTATGACTAATCTTGGTGGTGAAATAAACGTTCACTGTCCAATTCCCCCTCCCGATAAACCTTGAGAATTCCGAGTCCCGACAGTGATCTCTCAGCAGTAGCTGTAGATACGGGCATGCTGACGAAAACGCATAGCACCATGTAAATGGCCGGGTACAGGTATGGGTGTGCGTTCCTGATGGTGTCCAGCAAACTGGATGGCTTTTGCGTGTTATCGACGTGAACCCACATGAAAATAAAGTAAACAGTTCATAATTATACACAATGTACTGAAACACATTAAATGTTGTGTTGTTATTAAACAGCTTTGCTCTTAAATACAAATACTACCAATTCTAATATGACGACATTAAGTTATACGCTGGAAAAGTTTGTTTGCTGTTCCGAAATTCATGTTCATCACATGTTGTAACCTCCTTCACTTATACAAGTTGTATACATTTCACTGAACATATAACACAACTGAAAACGGGAAGTGTTATATACTTTTTAATAACAGAACGACTATGTAAAGCAATGCTACTTTACACTGGCAAAGGTAAAATAATGATCAAACACCGAAAAATGCTCTGTCCATTGCAGTAACAAATTAAAAGAGAAAGATGATGCAAGGCATCAATGTAGCAGGGAAATTCTGCATCAACCCAATCCCACATACAGCAAATATGCTGCAGACGACAAAAGTAGAAACGTTTATTAACAAAAATTGTGTTGAAAACAGCTGAAAACATCAATGCAAAAAAGAGATATTGGTCATTATGACAAATTTCCTCCTTTGCCACAATGCTTCAAACGTAAATGATCGTAAATAGCATGGCATAAACTGAAATACGAGATTAATCAAACACAAACTTAAATCTTTGGAAACAAGCGCAACTGGAATATGTTTGTGAAATCTGCAAAACGAATAAAACTACAGTCGCCGGCTACTAATAATCTGACCACACGCAGTGACTAACTGTACGGTGTACTAGTTTTGCAACTAGTATTTTACATTAACTGTAAATAAATCTGCATGTTCATGACCTGTATATAACCAAGTTCGTTAGGTTTATAAAAACAAAAGTAATCCACCTCTGAATTTCTCTATGAAATAGCATTCTAGTGAGCACCAGATCTCGGCTGTATGTTTCATATATCGAATCGATCAGCTCTTCGGAAAGTTGGTGTAAGCTCGTTGGGAGAAAATACTGCGCTGGGTACCGTGGCTCTGCATTTAAAAGATCTTCATCTAATTCAGACGAGAGATGGTCAATGAATGGCAAGTACATAGTTTGTCTCCAATACGTACACGCGTCATTCGCATAAATATTTGGACGGTGACATTGTCTTTGTACTACTCGAGGAAAAGATGGTTCCACGTCAATCTGGCTATATTTGTAGCGCTTTCAAAGAGGGCGTCCCACACTGCTGGGTCGTCTTTTTCAGCGTTTATCATAGTTGTCACTACCTGGGACTGCTCAACAGCTTCTAGCAGGTCACAGTTCTTCTTCTGTAAAAGGGCAGATAAGTTTACCAAACCAGATAACACGTGCTCAATATACCAGAGTAAAAATGGAGTCAAAAAACACAGTGGAAGAGGACTAAAATGTTAACAGTTCGTCTATACAAGATGCCCATTGCGTTTCACCGAGTGTCTTAAGTTTCCTCCGGTTGTCCATTTTACCTCTGGCAATTCGTCTTCATATAATGCCTCGTTGAATGCCGTCAGTCTCTTAGAGTACTCAAAGGCACACGCTATTGTTTTGATGGTATCCATCACGTTCCGAACAAGCGGTTCCCTGCAAGCATCGATAGGTTCAAGTTGTGTGCCTTTCAATATGTCCGGATGAGGTGGAGCGGTGGTTTTAACTCCAGTCATTCTTCACGGACGTAGATTAACATTTTGAAGGGAGATAAATTTAACCAGACTGGAAGGCTCTATCTCGTAGAGAGTAACCAAATGAACATTTTTACAATTATTTGAAACTCGGCCAAACTGTTATGAATGAACAAATAAATACTCAATACAGTCCCGCAACTGACGACCAAGTTTTTTAGAAATCAACATGGCAAGGGTTGGCCATGTTTTTAACCAAACAGCATGGTTTGAAAAAAACTGATGTAGTTTAAACCATTTCTACAACATTATTTGAAAATCGGCAAATCAGTTTCGTCGGAGATTACGTCTTCACTTTAGCTATATAAGGCAAAACAGCTCCACCCCCATGACGGCCATGTTTTTCAATCAATCAACATGTCTTGAAGGAATTCCATAGAAATTCACCAAAGGAACATCTCATAAAAAGTTTTTGAAATAAGCTAAGTTTATTGCGTAGAAGATTATTTCAGTTTTTACTATAGCCATCCATATAAGGCAAAACAGCCCCGCCTCTGGCTGCACAGTTTTTGACAAATGAACATGTCTTGAATGAATCTGGTAGAGGGTTACGTAAGAAACATTTCCACCAAATTATTTTGAAATCGACCAAGCAGTTTGGGGGAAAATTTTCAAATGGTAAGTGGTTACAGCAGAGAATTCGTTTTAATCAAAATGTTAAATTGATTTTTGTTTCACCCTGCGCAGCATGGTAGGCGGTAGGCACTTAGGGATTACTTTTTTTTGTCCGACGTCTGTCTGGCCGTCAATTTTTCGTCACACGTTCAATGAGCAGATGCAGGTGACACACGTGCTCCGCGGAGCACTCCATTCTAGTTTTTATTGAAATTCCTAGGAAACAATACCCTAAGACCTCCTTAGATCCTTGATGCGTGCGTGACCTTAACCTTCATAGAATCGCGAAAAGATACAGAGTGTATAATCTTCTAATTATCATCTATCCTCATACAATTTTCCATGATCCCATTAACGTAGATGGAGACTGATACTGGATAAATCTATAGCTTCTCGACTTCAACTTGTAGGGGATTTATAACTAGGTTTCAAGGTTAAATAATTGCAAAGTATGATTCTACTGTAAAAATAAGAAATAACACTTCAATAAACTATACAGTTGTATTTATATAAAAATAATACTTGAACATATAATTGGACAATCTCCTTTCTGTTCATAAAATAAATGACTTGTTTTTTAATTAATCAACATACTCTTTGGAAAACTACTGAAAGGTAACCAAAGACGTTATTATCAGAGAAATTATTTCAAAATCAAGCACTATTTATTATTTTCCAACTTAATTCTACATTGTTTTGATTTTCCAATCTTTGCACCATATTTGACTAAACTGGGCAATAAATGGTAAAATAAAAATAGGCAAGAAACCTCACTGAAATCGTACAGAAGCGTATCACGGAACACATGTCGCTTGACGGAAGTTGGATACAAAGTGAGTAAATGGCCTGACAAAAAAATAACAAAGGGATTAACAAAACAAGAGGACCATGATGGTCCTAAATCGTTCACCCGATTTAATAATAATCTAAGTATTCAATGTTCTTATTCTATGCATGCATGGAAAACTAGAAACTTACCTTAGTGGTCATGTTTATTAATGGATCGTAATAATTTTTACAATCTATGTGCTAATATTCTAAAGTCAAGCCTTTACACTTGGACAAGTTGATTGTTAAAAACAAGCCTACCCCCCTGGTGGCGATCAGACTAATTTCAACAACTTTGGTAGAGGGTCACCTAAGGAACCTTTGGGCCAGTGCTTTTGTACAAGAAGATTTTTTAAAGTTTACACTATTATTCATGTAAGGAAAAGAAGCTCTGCCCCCTTGGCAGCTATATTTGTTAACCAATCAGAATAATTTGAACAATCTTGGTAAAAGGTTATGCAAGGAACATTTTCAAATTGGGCCTGTACTTTTCGACAAGAAGATTTTTAAGGTTTTGACATTTTCCCCTCTATCTGATGCTGCAGCAACTAATGATCCACATGGAATTACATTCTTTTTAACAATTTAAAAGAAAGAAACGACCAAAGTAACATTCTTATGAAGTTTGGTTGAAATGGGCACAACAATAGCCAACAAGAGCTGTTTGCACGACAGCATGCTCAACTTTTTGGCCATTTGATACTATAGTCAACAGTTGCTACTGAGATAGTGGCTTGATAGTATAGTACTATAAATCAAGTTGGGTAAGTCTTGTTTGAATAGCATCTGCTAGCTGTTTGTGAGAAAAGGCCTTGCATGCAACATTTTAACCCAAATTTCTAATTTCAAAAAGAGCCATAATTTATAATAAATTCACTCAGGAGTTACCTAACCTGATTTGTTGATACCTGTAAAGACTATATTGAAGTTTAAATCAATCCCTGAGAGGAAACTGAGATATGTGCATGATAGTACCATGCATGCAAAACTTTAACCAAATTGTCAAAGTCAAACAAGGGCCATAATTTGTACTAAATTCATACAAGAGTTATCCAACTTGACTGTCTGACACCCCTGAAGACATGAATGAAGTTTCAAGTCAATACCATTAGTGGTTACTGAGATATATCCATGAAAGTACCTTGCATGCAGAACTTTAACCTGAATTTCTAAGTTAAAAAAAGGGCCATAACTTGCATTATATGATGAAAAGAGTTATCAAACTTGATTGTTTATATAGGTGTGATGGTTGGAAAGGGTTGTATAAAGTTTCAATGCAATGCATCAAGTAGTTACTAGGATATGGACTCTTAATGTGGTTGCACGCAAAACTTAAACCAGAATTTCTAAGTAACAAAAGGGCTATAACTTTCAGTAAAATCAGGATAGCTTCAAAGCAATGCATCAAGTAAAGACAGAGATATGGACTCTTATAATGTAGTTGCACGCAAAACTTTAACCAGAATTTCTAAGTCCAAAAGGGGCATAATTGTGTCAAAATCGAATATAGAGTTTTGGGACTTGTCCTGCAAGGTCATTCGATGATGTCCAATAAGTGTGTGAAGTCTTAAAGCAAAAGCATCTGTGGTTTTTGAGAAAAAGCCTTGCATGCAAAACTTTAACCAAAGTTTTTAAGTCCAAAAAGGGGCATAATTGTGTCAAAATCTGATATAGAGTTATGGGACTTGTCCTGAAAGGTCATTTGATGATGTCCAATAAGTGTGTGAAGTTTCAAAGCAATACCATCTTTGGTTTTTGATGGAAAACTTTAACCAAAGTTGCCACGCAGACGCACAAGTGACTGTAATAGCTCTCATATTCTTCGAAAAGGGCGTTGCCTCCAAAATTAGACACACTTAAGTTATGTTCCACAAAACAGAACCAATCTGATGACCAATTAAATTGTATGCAAGGCATCACCAACATATAGATGTCAGACAGTTAACACATAAGTGATCCTTAAGGCTAAGCATCTCCCTGCCTCAGAGGCAGGAGACACAACACTGAAACTATTCATCTTGCCCTAAAATGGCTGTATAGCTGAGTGCAAAAGTAAACAAACCATCATCCAATTATTTTTGGGGTTTAACCCTTTCCCTCATACGACAATTCTGCAGCAGACGACTTTGAACATATTTTGTCAAATAATGGAAAATCTCTATAATTGAATGGATAACCTATGACTAAAAGTGGAAAACATTGTGACAAAAGGAGAAATTGCACGTCCGACCGACAGGCTGATGCCACACAAAACGGCTCCATTTTGCCATGTTTTAAGTAAATCCGGTTGAAATTGAAGGAGGAGTATGTCGCACCAGATTAGATTTTAAGAAAAAAAAATCCTAATTCAAGGTCAGAGGTGAAGGTCACAGGGACATGAAATTTGCGTCTTGCACATCTACTACTCCTGATTAACATTTATGCCAAGTATGAAGTAAATCAGCTTGAAACTGAAGGAGGAGTACAACAGATTAGATTTTAACAAAACAAAATCCTATTTCAAGATCAGAGGTCAAGGTCACAGGGACATGAAATTTGCGTCTTGCACATCTACTACTCCTGATTAACATTTATGCCAAGTATCAAGTAAATCAGGTTGAAACTGAAGGAGGAGTACAACATATTAGATTTTAACAAAAAAAAAATCCTATTTCAAGGTCAGAGGTGAAGGTCACAGGAACATGAAATTTGCGTCTTGCACATCTACTACTCCTGATTAACATTTATGCCAAGTATCAAGTAAATCAGGTTAAAACTGAAAGAGGAGTACAACAGATTAGATTTTAACAAAAAAAAATCCTATTTCAAGGTCAGAGGTCACAGGGACATGAAATTTACGTGTTTCACATCTACTACTACTGATTAACATTTATGCCAAGTATCAAGTAAATCAGGTTGAAACTGAAGGAGGAGAACAACAGATTAGACTTTAACAAAAAAAAAATCCTATTTCAAGGTCAGAGGTCAAGGTCACAGGGACATGAAATTTGCATGTTGCACATCTACTACTCCTGATTAACATTTATGCCAAGTATGAAGTAAATCAGGTTGAAACTGAAGGAGGAGTACAACAGATTAGATTTTAACAAAAAAAAATCCTATTTCAAGGTGAAGGTCACAGGGACATGTAATTTGCGTCTTGCACATCTACTACTCCTGATTAACATTTATGCTAAGTATCAAGTAAATCAGGTAGAAACTGAAGGAGGAGTACAACGGAACAGTTTTTGCGGACCGACAGGGTGATTCCAGTATACCCCCTTCAAACTACGTTTGCGGGGGTATAATTACAAATTCTCTGTGGTACGTAGTAAAGCAGAGAATGCTCGTCTTAACACGGTAAACACTCAAAGGGTTATTGTGTATTGTAGAACTTTGCACGGGATGTGCTCTCTGGTATGAGTATATATTAGGTAGTTAGTCAGTTCCACGCTAGACTTCGCTCGTTAGACTGCTTACACAGAATGCTATTCAATTATTTTGAAGGTTATATTGCTTCACACATTAAACTAGGTTGAGTTCCGACAGCCTGATTTTCCTAGGGGTTTCCGAGAAACACTGGTTGTTTCACGCATGCCACGGATGCACGATTCCGCTTTTAAAAAAAGGGGTTTTACCTGGGTGGCCAAGACCCTTTTGATGGGAGACACATGTATGTGAAGCTTGCAAAACGAAAATTACTTAATAAGTATATGTACAAGATATTATGTCATAACCCAAGTTGGGTGGTTTGGGATAACTAATACATGTAAATTTATGTATATATGCATGCGCTATTTGCGCATATTGGGTTCTCTTGTCTAACAATAAAGCTCTCGTCTGGGCCGTTGCAAGAAAGGTGTTGTTGTTTTGTATTTGGGAAGGTGTTCAGACTCAGTTTTCCTTGTGCTTACGATATGCATACAAGGAAAACAAGCAATGGATCGCAATAATTTCTTTGAAGAGGGTCACAAAGGGACATTTGTGTAAAATTATTTTAAAATCAGGCCAGTACTTTTGGACAAGAAGGTTTTTTTAAGTTTTCACTGTATATGCATATAAGGAAACAATCTCTGTCCCCTGGCGGCCACGTTTGTTAACAGATTGTAATAATTTGAACAATCTTGGTAGAAGGTCACCCAAGGAACATCTGTGCAAAATTATTTTAAAATCAGGCTAGTACTTTTGGACAAGAAGATCTTTTAAGTTTTCTTTATTTAAACATATAAGAAAAACAAGGTCCGCCCCCTGGCGGCCATGTTTTGCAACAGATCGGAATAATTTGAGCAATCTTGTTAGAGGGTCACCCAGGGAACATTTGTGCAAAATAATTTTTAAATAGGGCTCGTACTTGGACATGAAGATTTTTCCAGTGTTGACATTTTCCCCCTTTTCTGATGCCACAGCAACCAAATTTCTGCATTGAATTAATTTCTTTGAACAACTTAGAAAGAGAATTACCCAAGGAACATTTCTGTGTGATTATTCTGAAATTGGTCCATTGCAAGGAGAATTTGTTTGTAGGAAAATGTGAACTAAGCTAAAATGCACAAATGATGTATCGCTGTAATGTTCTAAATGAATATTCATAAGTTATGGCACTTTGATTGAATCGAGTTCTGGAACAGCAAGTCCAGGGCTACATACAAAGCACTTGTAGCTACATCTTCTTTCAAGAGTAGTAACAATCATTTTGCGGGTAGCCACAAAATAAATCATTTATTAAAACATATATAAATTGACCGCTGAACAAGAGGGCCATGATGACCCTGGATCGCTCACCTGAATTATATAAGCTATTTGTCATCCCAACCACAATAACTCATTTTGCTGAAAGATAAGCTAATGCAATATGTCCAAATTGACTAAAAAGGTCACCAAAGAAATGTCTATGTACCAGTTAGCATTTCAAAATCAGACATTCATTTCCTAAGGAAATAGATTTTTAAACCTTACAATCTGGGCATAAAGGGTGAACTAGCCTAAGCACCTGGTGGCCATGTCTTTTGACCAAAATAAGGCAATCAAGGAGAGGTTGACCCTAGGAACATATCTACAAAATTCTTTAAAAATCAGTCTGATACTTTCAGAAGAGAATATTTAGAAATTTTTCACTTGAGACAAAATAGCAACGCCCCATTGCGGCTATGTTTTTTGACTAATCAACATAGCTTGAAGGAATTTTGTAGAAGGTCGGTCACCAATGGAACATTTTCACAAAATTATTTTGAAACGGGAAGATTTTTAAAGTGTTCACCATAGCCATATAAGACAATTGCCTCGCCCCCTGGTGGTCATATTTTACAACCAATAACCATGGCTTAAAGGATTCTTAACGAGGGTCACCAAAGAAACATTTCTACAAAAAAATTTGAAATCGGCCAGATAATTTTGGAGAAGAATTTTCAAATTTACACTATATATGTAGCCATAAAAGGCAAAACAGCCCAGCCCCCTGGCAGCCATCTTTCTTTACCAATCAACATTGCTTGAAGGAATCTAACAGAGGGTCACCCATGGAACATTTCTTCTAAATACTTTAGGGAGGAAACCTTTCTTAAAGTTAATTTCTTTCCGATGCAATGGAAACCAGAATTTTGCAAGATTCAAAGCAAATTGAAGGATTTTTGGTGAGGGTTTCTGTAAAGTTTCATCCCATTTGACCCACTGGTTACAGAAGATGTTGACCCACTGGTTATAGAAGATGATGACCCACTGGTTATAGAAGGGGTTGACCCACTGGTTATAGAAGGTGTTGGCCCACTGGTTAAAGAAGATGTTGACACACTGGTTACAGAAGATGTTGACCCACTGGTTACAGAAGATGTTGACCCACTGGTTATAGAAGATGTTGACCCACTGGTTATAGAAAAGGTTGACCCACTGGTTATAGAAGATGTTGACCCACTGGTTACAGAAGATGCTGACCCACTGGTTACAGAAGATGTTGATCCACTGGTTATAGAAGATGTTGACCCACTGGTTACAGAAGATGTTGACCCACTGGTTATAGAAGATATTGACCCACTGGTTACAGAAGATGTTGACCCACTGGTTATAGAAGGTGTTGACCCACTGGTTACAGAAGATGTTGACCCACTGGTAGCAGAAGGTGTTGATCCACTGGTTACAGAAGATGTTGACCCACTGGTTACAGAAGATGTTGACCCACTGGTTACAGACTGGTTACAGAAGATGTTGACCCACTGGTTACAATCTCATTAAAATCATCTCCTATTAACGCTACGTATAGGATCTGAGGACAACCGATAGAGGGTCACTTCAGGCGACCTCTCCGCTAACCAATCAGAACCTTGCTTTCACGTTTTTGAAAGTGAAAGTAAAAGTCTATATTTACCAAAATAATATCTATATTTAGCATTGGATCCCAATTTTCGCAGTGATTTACGCGCGTGTATAGTTCTTATGACGACCGCATCATGGCTACAAATGCGGAAATAGGGAGAAAATCCAAAGACAGCACTTGATATGGAATCGATTTTCCAAAACCTGTCGGTAAAACACCGATACAGTCTTTCCCTGACCATACAGCATCGAAAAGTGTTCTTTGCTCTGGTTTTAAATGGTCTATTTTAAATGTGTAAAACTGCATCAGTTGACGGCATTTTGAAGGTTAAGCCAAACGGTTGTTGAAACGAGTTCTCGGATTGGTTCAAATAAAAATAGCTTAGTGGATCTAAAAATAGCGATATTGGAAATCCGATAAAACAAGAAGATGAATTTGAATGGATCGCCATCAGATCTTACATTTAGTCAGATCGTGTACTTTATAGTCAGATTGCCACTGGTTATAGAAGAGGTTGACCCACTGGTTATAGAAGATATTGACCCACTTGTTACAGAAGATGTTGACCCACTGGTTATAGAAGATGTTGACCCACTGGTTACTGAAGATATTGACCCACTGGTTACAGAAGATGTTGACCCACTGGTTACAGAAGATGTTGATCCACTGGTTACAGAAGATGTTGACCCACTGGTTACAGAAGATGTTGATCCACTGGTTACAGAAGATGTTGACCCACTGGTTATAGAAGATGTTGACCCACTGGTTACAGAAGATGGTCACACAAAGATTACTGAAGCCGAACAATGGGCGATCACAATAACTCATCTTGAGCACTTTGTACTCAGGTGAGTTAAAAAATTGTAGATAATTGTAACCGTGTTAACATATATATAGTACAGAATCTACATATTCTGTGTGCAGTGATCTTAATGTTGTATTCACATATCTGCAGTCAATTGATTTTACAATTTACCAAATCTAAATGCTTGCTACTGACAATACATTGTTTGTTTATATAACAAGTGTTGTTTCAACTATATTGAAACCCAAACTAATGAACACAATTTTGTATTAAAATGCAGCGGATTACATTGCCACTTAGTAACAAAGAAAACCAAATAAAAAAAATCTACAACATTTTTGTGCACACCACAGCTGGAGACACACAACAAAATATCTTAAATTACATACATTATTTCAAATTTTTATTTTTATTGTGAGCTTTATGCAATAAAAAAACAAGATGTGTTTGAGAAACACTGATGCCCCCCCCCCCTGAACGGCAACATCTAGGTCAAAGGTCAAGGTCGCCAGGTCAAAAATGTTGGTACTGACAGAAAGGTCATGTCACAAGGAATACACATGTGAAATATGGTAGCCGTACCTGTTATGGTTTAAAAGTAGTGGTCAAGGTTAAAGTTTTTTTCGAGAATGGCAACATCTAGGTCAAAGGTCAAGGTCGCAAGGTGAAGAATTTTGGTACTGACAGAAAGGTCATGTCACAAGGTATACACATGTGCAATATGGTAGCCGTACCTGTTATGGTTCAAAAGTAGTGGTCAAGGTTAAAGTTTTTTTCGAGAATGGCAACATCTAGGTCAAAGGTCAAGGTCGCAAGGTCAAAGATTTTGAAACTGACAGAAAGGTCATGTCACAAGGTATACACATGTGAAATATGGTAGCCATACCTGTTATGGTTCAAAAGTAGTGGTTAAGGTTAAAGTTTTTTTCGAGAATGGCAACATCTAGGTCAAGGTTGCAAGGTCAAAAAAGTTGGTACTGACAGAAAGGTCATGTCACAAGGTATACACATGTGAAATATGGTAGCCTTACCTGTTATGGTTCAAAAGTAGTGGGTCAAGGTTAAAGTTTTTTTTTAGAATGGCAACATCTAGGTCAAAGGTCAAGGTCGCAAGGTCAAACATGTTGGTACTGACAGAAAGGTCATGTCACAAGGTATACACATGTGAAATATGGTAGCCTTACCTGTTATGGTTCAAAAGAAGTGGTCAAGGTTAAAGTTTTTTTTGAGAATGGCAACATCTAGGTCAAAGGTCAAGGTCGCAAGGTCAAAAATGTTGGTACTGACAGAAAGGTCATGTCACAAGGAATACACATGTGAAATATGGTAGCCGTACCTGTTATGGTTCAAAAGTAATGGCCAAGATTAAAGTTTTTTTCGATAATGGCAACATCTAGGTCAAAGGTCAAGGTCGCAAGGTCAAAAATGTTGGTACTGACAGAAAGGTCATGTCACAAGGAATACACATGTGAAAATATGGTAGCCATACCTGTTATGGTTCAAAAGTAGTGGTCAAGGTTAAAGTTTTTTTCATGCAGACAGACAGACGTGCAGACAGGCCAAAAACTAGATGCCCACCGAATCGGTGATTCCAGGGGCATAAAAAATTAAGAAATATAGTTCAAATTTTGTATTCGAAATAATTAATTGAAGTTGAAATTGCACAGAAAGAATTTAACCCTTTCCATCATAATCACAAATCAGCAATAAAAATGTTGAAAATCGCTATCTATATATAAATAAATGCATTTCTATTAAATAGAATTTAAAACATTGCAGCAAAATGAGAGATTGCTCATTTGGAGCAATTGCTTCCTTCAACCATATTGTTTTAAACAATTGTCAGCTGTAGATGTGTCAAAATGCATGCAAATGCAAAGGAAAGGGTTAATGTTAAGATGTATGTTAATTTGGTACCCTTGGTTACCATGGCTATAGGATAAACAAAATTATTCATGACACAAATCTGACTCTGTATGGCACACATGGAAAGTACTAACAAAATATGTTAACATTTTCCCTCACCCAGGCCAAATTAGATGCCTTTGCAGCAGGCAATTATTGGGGAAAAAAACTAAGAGTGAAAACAAAAGGAGAAATACAAAAAAAGAAATATATATCTTTTCCGTCAATCATTACAACTTGTAACAAAAGAATTCTTCCAATTATCTAGATATCTTGCTAGATGTCTTTCAACAAAGTAGTATGGATTGAAAAAAATATATTGAGGGTCACTGAAGGAACAGTTCTAAGCTTGAAATCAGACAAGCTCTTTCATAAGAATGGAATTTTGTAATGTTGTCATCTTGCCCCTTTTCTGATGCCACCTGGCTGCCATGCTTTTCAATAAATCAAATGGCTTGAACAATTTTTGTAGAGGGTCACCCAAGAAACATTTCTATAAAATTATATTGGAATCTGACATGCCTATTCAGAGGAGAATAATTTTAAAGATTGGGCATTTTCCCCCTTTCTGATTCACTAGTTCTTCATAGAATTTAAATATTTGAACAATTTTGAAAGAGGGCCGCCTAAGAAACATTCCTGTAAAGTTTGGTGAGATGTTGTTTAAAGCTAAAAGGTGATGACAGACACTAGAGAGATTTATCAGAATAGATCATCTTGAGCCTTTAATAACCCTAATAAGCAATGATCCGAGTCTTATTTCCTATTACTACCTACATGTAATCTACCTTCTTATTAAATTTGGTTAGAATCAGCACCCTTCTTTTCTGGAACTCCAGTTCACTCTGCTTTTGAAAAGCTTTTCAGTTTAATAAGTTAATTTTAGCATTCAGTTGTAACCCATGAAATAAACAACACATTTCATTTATTTCAGTTCAACATCTCTTCCTTCCCCCTTTTCCGGAATGGGCTCCAAGGGTAACCTGAGTGTCCTTGACCCTGAACTATCGTCACTCTCAAAAACGTCATCCACATATTCATTCATCAAACGGCGCTTTGGTCTGTAAGGTCTGTATCTTTGATTCATGAAAACAAGGGAATGAGAAGATAACGAATCAGCAGCAGATGACATAAAAATCATCTAGTCAAAAACAGGGATATATTTATGACATTATAAGTTTTGAATGGAATTGAAAACATTTTGGCCAAATGAGATATTCCTCTTTATAAGCAATTTCTTCTAGTGCAACAATGGTTTCAAAAGTTGTCTGCATGTGGGAAAGGTTTATTTAACATTTAAACTTTAAACACTGTCCAACACTTTCCCCGACATGCTATTTTAGAGTCATCTGCTTTGAAAATGTCAGTGTTAGAACATTATGAGATTTCTTGGAAATTGAAAGTAATACATGTATATGTTTAACTCTTTCCCACAAAGAACAATTCTGCAGCAGACGACTTGGAAAACATCTCAACAATAATATGGAAAATCTCCCTAAATGAAGATATATTTATTGAATAGAGTTGAAAACATTGTGTCAAAATGAGAAATTGCTTGTTTTGAGCAATTTCTTCTTTTGTCACAGAGTTGTCTAAAGTCATCTGCTGCAAAGGCGTCAGAAAGCCTCTATATGTGGGAAAGGGTTATTACATAAATAAAAATAATAATAAGCAAATAATTATCAAAACTGATAAAAAGCCATTACTCATATTGAACCCGAGTGAAAGTAAATGAGCAATGTCATGTGACTGCCTTCATTCGGAGGTTTTAAAATGAATGTTCATTCATATCATATATTTCACACTTGACCAGACTTCTTGTGGTCATTGCACTTGACCAGTGGTTTAAAGAACCACTTGTTCGCAAACATGAAGATTCTTTACAGATTTTGTGTAGATCCAGGATGACCTGGTCCTTTGCTTGCCAAACAGTCCAAAAGATGTGTTTTATAGTGGCATGACACTACTATAGTTATATCAATCTAGACCTACACATAGGCAGATATTGACACAAACTCGGGTATAAAAGATAAATTATCTCCTTTTGACATGTAGGTGCAATAAGATGCATCTGCAGCAGAAGACTCACAATGAGATTTTTTTTTCCCTTTTGTCACACTCACAATGTTTTAATCTTTATTCTCTTTAATAGAAATTGTCCATATGTTTGTCTATATGTTGAATTGTTTCACAGACACCTGCTGCAAATTTGTTGTATGTACGTACGTGAAATTAATAACTCTTGTATTTAACACAATCCTGCTAAAACTATAATTAAGATTAAACCATATTTTTGTGTATGTGCTCCAAAAAAAACCTTTTGAATGCAATATCTCCAGCAGACAATAACTTACCTTCGTTGTGAACGCTGTTGTTGAGGTGATGATGCACATAATTGAGTCTCAGTAGATGAGGTTCCTACACACTGGGTGTATCTGTCAGGGGACATAACTCTTACATCAGGTATAAACTTGTGAATGACTACATAGCCACTTTCGGCATCATCTGTAAACGAACAGCCTTTTATAAATTATTTAAATATTAGACAGCACTGCTTGGGTATAGTAAACAATATATATGCAGTATGTATAACAATGAGGTATGATGAAAACAAGGCATGCATCCAATACAAGTACATGTAAATTGAAATATTTACTGCAAGTCCTTTTATTTGAAGCTGAAATAAGCCTTATGCGTGTAATGAGAAAGCATCAACAGAGAATATAACCAATTGAAGTAACTTATTCTACTAGATACTCAGAATAGACAATTATGATGTTTCTAACTCAAAACAAAGAAACTTTAGTTAAGTTTGATAATTTATGATGATAAAACAAAATGACTGTTAAGTGAAACATCATAGCCCCTTATAGGCATGTTTTATTTAGCCTAGAACAAAGGTGAATGTCACCTTCCAAAGATCAGACAGTTACAAAGACATACAGTGAAACTACTTTCTGTATCCAAATCCTTGATTCCAGGAGAATAAACAAGAGCTGTCGGAGGACAGCATGCTCGACTATTCCACCGCTTATTTGATTACTGAGATAATGGATTATAATGTAGTTGCATGCTAAACATTAACCACAATGTCTTAAAGGGTGATAATTTGCATTATATGCAGGATAGAGTTATTTAACTGGATTATTTTCATAGGTGTGATGGTTGGGAAGGGTTGTATAATGTTTCAATGGAATGCATCAAGTAGTTACTAAGATATGGACTCTTAATGTAGTTGCATGCAAACCTTTAACCATAGGGCAACAATTTGCACCATATGCAACTAATTCAAAGTTATTGCAAAAAATAGTGTTTTTTTCGTTAAAGGTCAGTGACCTTGACCTTTGACCTTATGATCCCATGACCTGTTTGAGTCAAGTGCTGATCATGACCATTACCCAAACTAAGTTTCAGGGTCATAGGCCTAAGCAATCAGTATATTTAAAGCAAGGAATGTTTCTGTATTGAAGGTCACAGTGAACTTGACCTTTGACCTATTTACTCCAAACTCTCTAGGTATCACCAACTTGATATGATGTATGTCCATACCAAGTCTGAAGATCATAGGCCTTATATAAGTTATAAGGGTAAATGCTAGCTTTCACAAAAACTTTAACCATTAACTGTTTCTTTACAGAAAGGTCACAGTGACCTTGACCTTTGACCTAGTAACTACAAACTCTCTAGGCAAAACCAACTTGAAGATCACAGGCCTAAGTGTATGTTAGTTGTAAGGGTAAATGCTAGCTTGCACGAACACTTTAACCATGAACTGTTTCCATATAGAAGGTCACAGTGACCTTGACCTTTGACCTACTGACTCCAATGTTTAAAGGCATCCCCAACTTGCTATGATGTATGTCCATACCAAGTCTGAAGATCATAGGCCTAGGCTTATGCAAGTTATAAGGGTAAATGCTAGCTTTCACAAAAACTTTAACCATTAACTGTTTCTTTACAGAAAGGTCACAGTGACCTTGACCTTTGACCTAGTAACTCCAAACTCTCTAGGCAAAACCAACTTGAAGATCACAGGCCTAAGTGTATGTTAGTTATAAGGGTAAATGCTAGCTTGCACAAAAACTTTAACCATGAACTGTTTCCATATAGAAGGTCACAGTGACCTTGACCTTTGACCTACTGACTCCAATGTTTATAGGCATCACCAACTTGCTATGAAGAATGTCCATACACAGTTTAAAGACCATAGGCCTAGGCGTATGTTAGTTATAAGGGTAAATCCTAGCTTGCACAAAAACTTTTAACCATGAATTGTTTCTATATCTATAGAAAGTTACAGTCAGCTTGATCTTTGACCTACCGACTCCAAACTGTGTAGGCATCACCAACTTGCTATGAAGTATGTCCATACCAAGTTTGAAGATCATTGGCCTAGGCGTAAATAAGATATAAGGGTAAATGCTACCTTGCACAAAAACTTTAACCAACGGCGACGTCGTCGCCGGGGTTACTACAATAGCTCCCCTTATTCTTCGAATAGTCGAGCTAAAAATAAGTCTATTATTAGAATCAATGATCCTTTGTAAGCTGTTAGTTTAAACTTGTTTTTTTTTCCCATTGATTGCGTTACAAGCTTTCAGCTTATAATAATCACGCTTGATGTCTGCTTACTGGAGAGTTGACAAGTACTCCCGCCGTTTGTGTGCAAAAATCCCGAAGGCAGAACCCACCCATCATGGCAATCCCATAACTAGACTAAATTAGCTCAGATAGCATGCAGAGTTCTAGATATGTCATGTTATTAACCCAGTTGCCCTCATACAACAATTCAACAGCAGACGACTTTGAACATAATTTGTCAAAAAATGGAAAATCTCTAAAATTGATTGGATAAAAACTATGACTAAAAGTGGAAAACATTGTAGCAAAAGGAGAAATTGCTTGTTTTGACCAATTTCTTCTTTTGTCACTATGTTTTCAAAAAGCCGTCTGCTGCAGAGGCGTCTGAGAAAGCATATGAGGGCAAGGGTTAAATCTGTATTGGATCTCAAAAACCTAAATTGTGGGTACTCAAAAGAATTGTCTGATGAGATCATTCTATTAGGTACCGGCCCCATAGGATTTAATCGCGTATCAAGAAAGATATTGTGAGACTGGCACCCATTTTACTTCTGATCTCTTTCCAACATACAATTTATCAGCAGCAGATAATTTCTAAACGCATCTAGGCAAAAATATGAAAAACGAAAAAATATAAAATTCAGAAATGATGGTAAAGTAAATGTAATTGAAAAGATTTTAAAAGACTGGCACAAGGAGAAATAACTTTTCTCCATTTTTTACAATGCTATCAAGTCGTATGCAGCTAATTAATGCGTCAAAATGTGTTTGTAAATGGGAAAGAGATATTAACTAGAGCTCTAGAATGCTGGACTCACCTTGATCTTGTACAACACTTTTACAGAATCTCCCACTGTGTCTGAACCTGTAGCAGGCCACCAGCACACATATTGTACTAATCACAACTGTCAGACTTAAAACTATAATTAAAGCAAATGCTAGATTTCGCCAGTACAACTGATCCTCATCTAAGGAAACAACATATGGTGTATCTGTTTTTTGTCTCGAACCATCATCCTCAAATATATTCTCTATGAATGTAAAGTTGAAGCCACAGAGGGCATCATTAGTCTCACTGCAGGTACGACTTATGAAGTCATTCTCCGCACAAGTTGAACACTCTTCACATTTTTCTGTATCTCCATTGAAAAACTGGTTTTCCGGGCATAGTCTATCTGCTTGTACAGATAGACCCAAAAGGGTAACCAGTAGGATCCACATTGCTAAACCATCAGATATGATCAGAGTCTGTAGCAGTTTATCAGGATCTCCTGAAAAAATAATACAATGGATGATCATCGATTCATTCTCATAATCCTTTCTCACGTAAAACACATCTGTAGTAGACAACTTTTAAAACATAGAGACAAAAACATGGAAAATCTCTTACAATGAAAGAATGATTATTAAGGCCAACATTTTTTTAATTATCTGTTTTACGAGATTTTCTTTAAACAAATTGGGTCGATAGGGCCAAATAAAAATAAAAAATAAAAGTCTCAATATTGAGCACTTTACCAAAAAAATAAAAAACTAGAATTGTTTTTGCAAAAAACAGATGTCTCCCCCTCAAATATCTGTCAAAATCTCTCAAAACATTCCAACCTATAAAGCAGACAATGGGTTCTGCACATCGCATTGATGAGGTGAACATGTGACCCAAGTTTCATGAAAATCCTTCAAGCCGTCTTGGAGATATGGAGCGGACACGATTTGGGACAGATAGACAGACGGACGGACAGACATCAAGGACAAAAACAATATATCTCCCCTGTATACAGGGGCAGACATAATTAAATACTTACATTAAAAATATAATATTCAGACAGACAGCGACTTTCTTTGTTAATAGTCACATTTTTTGGAATTTCAAAACGCCATTGAGGTGTTTTGAGTATCATGAGAGTTATAGAACGCGCAATGATATTTATTATCTGCCCAAACATGAAGAAAGATATTATTTACTTAATTTAACTAGGAGCTATGTAGATATTATCTCAATAATCTCAAATCTTAGTATCAATCTGGTACCAAAGTACATGTAGCAGTAGCACTGACATGATTATTATTAATCGTATCTCTGCATCACTGATGGAACTATATATTTGGCAGTTTAACAGATCTATCATTCTGTGTAGGTTAATTGGTTGGAGTAAGGAATAAAAAGTCAACGGGCTGTTCAAAACTGACTACGTAAATGTTTTCGTTGTTGTTGTTTCTGTTAGCATTCCACTAAAATGGTTTCTGTTAGCATTGTGGCGATTGTCAAACCAATCCCAACAAAAATGGTTTCCGAATGCTTTTTCTGACTCATGGCTTATATAGTTTATACTTATGGCCCCTGGTCACAGTGGTTTCCCTTTGTTGGAGAAGGGCTATGCTAAGGGTATCTAATTTATCAACTATTTTATACACTTGTATGACATCATTTCTTTTTCTTCTATATTCTAGTGTTGGGAGACCCAACTTGTTCGCCGAGTTACAGGCATTCAAGATATTATTCTGCATTTATTTTACATCTTCAGCATTTTTGATAATGGAATATAGTTTCAACTTTGGTATGGCCTGCAAATAGTTTTTGATAGGAATCAATTCACTAGCACTCTGTGGCACCTCTCATGCAGAAAGTCCTTTATCCATGAATAGATTTTACCTCTTAAGTCTTATTCCCAAACTGTAAACCTTTTTCAGTAGCTGTTTATGTGGAACTTTATCAAAGGTCGCTTTGAAATCTAAATTTCTTGACCATCTTCTAGGGTTGTGATCAAGTCATCCATGCACTCAAGCAATTGTGTTATGCATGATCTTCCCTTTCTAAACCCATCTTCATGTGGAAGACAGTGGTACAGAGGTAGAGTGTCGGCCTCTTGTACCAAAGGTCCCGGGTTTGAATCCTTTGATGAGCGGGTTCTGCCTATGGGATTTTTCCACACAAACAGCGTGTGTAGTGGTTAAGTATCTAGGAAGCAAACACCGAGCGTGATTAATATAAGCTTAAAGCTTGTTTCGCAATTGATGTAAAATAAATAAGTTTAAACTAAACCAATGTTGATTGGTTGACAGTACATTGTTCTTTTCTAAATATTCAACAATTTCATTTCTTACAATTTTCTTGATTATCCTACAACAAATAGGCCTATTAGGGGTTACGCTTATGGGGCAATAGATTTCTACACTAGGTTTTTTCCCACATTTGAAAATAACTGTAACATAAGTGCACTTCCATTGTTGTGGTAATCTAACTTCATTTAGTGATTTTTGAAGATTAACTAAAATTGTTTCACTAATTGCTGATTTGCATTCCGATATAACTTTGGGATTGATGTTATCAGAACCCTGGGATTTAGATGATGTAACTTCATTTATAGTTTTTTTTTGGTAATTTCTATGTTCATATTTATGTCTGTTTATAAACATGGATTTGGCGGAGTGTCACATAAAGGTATTGGTTCTTTTTTCTTTTTTCTAAACTCTTTTCTAATCTTTGAGATAATCGTATGTCCTGCAGTCCTGACTGACAACAAATCCTTGGGACTGACTAATTTTCAGGCAAGAAATAGGTATAATTTGTTGAACTTTTACGGGATCATCTTATAAAACTTATTTTATCCGGATTCAAATGGCGTCCGAATTACTATCAATTTAATCGATAATGTATTTCGTCGTTCATTTTGAATCATCAGAAGCGAGAGGAAGGCGAGTTTGTTGTCTAAGTGGAAGCTTGTCTGAATATAAATGTTAATAGCATGAACAACGAGCATTCGGTAAAGTAATGAGTGTTTGGTTAAAAAGTTTTCAACTTACCCTACATGTCACGTTTTGGGTCAGCATGAAGGTATGAGCCTACTAAATCCTTTGTCTTTTTTTAACGATTTTAAGTCGTTGGCAAGTAGATAAATCTATATTTTTCTGACAGAACTATATATATCCGCTACAAAATTTGTTACATGTATGTAATTAAAGGGAATACAATTCCAACAGAAAGAACCCAAGTTTCAAAAGATAATTTGATACACGATAGGTAGAAGTACACCAAATAATGATAACACGGTTGAAACCTGATCTTTCAAGACAATTTATCCTTATGGATAGATCAAAGGTCTTTGGATAGATCTACGTTTTTTATTTATTTATTTACAAATTTTGATTTAAAATGAGAGCACAAAAAAAAGCAAATACCAGGTCAATGAAGCAATGATTATTTAAGAAACTTCAAATTTTCTATTTCACCCAAACATAGGTTTTTCAGCTGAATCGGCCATGTTTTATGCTTTCGCGCAATACATAGGGTTATGTCATCCCAAAAAAATAAATAAGAAAAGCATCACATATTTAGGTTTTACTGTGTAATTTGTTCATAAAAACGATCTAACTTAATATATAGTTGTTACTTTAAGACTGTTTAGGCAACCGGTGTTATCATTTATCAACCAGTTTGACTGTATCCAAACATTTTTTTTTGCAGACGACACAAAATTGACCTATCATTTTTAGGAATCTGAACCTCTTTTGGACACTTTCTTTGCCCTCAATTAGGCAATTATTTTCAAAGAAATTCAATTGTCGTATGCCACCCAAACCTAGTTGCTTGGGAAGATTGTTGTGTGGAGTACTTGTGTGAGAAAACCAGGAAATGCATGAGTAAGTGAACTGTCCGCCGTGATATAACTGAGAAATTGTTAAAAACGGCGTTAAACCCAAATCAATCAATCAATCAATGAACCGCCCAAACCTAGGTTTTGCGGATTGAGTCCGGGAAGTTGTATACGCTCGCGCATCATACAGGTCTCCGAGAGAAAAAAGAAATGACCAAACCTCATGTTTATGCATGATTTGGGTCATTAAACAATCAAAGAAAAGTTTTGATAGCTTGAAATACATCACTTTTTATGGATTTTTTTTAAAGTGGCCATTACCTTATTGCTGAATAACCCTATGAGTATGAGCCCAAATTCCACTCCAGCAGGGTCTTTCAAATAGTATTTGAAAGACCCTGACTCCAGGCAACCAGTTTTGTTTCCCAACCAGTAAGTGACCCAAGAATGCTTCAATATTTGCAGCTGACATAAAATCGACTTTATTTTTTTTGCAGCCAAATGCACTGACAATTTCCTGGTCCTTATGGATATGTTTTTCTCTTTATTTACAAAGTTTGATATAAAATGAAAGCACGAAAGCAAATATTAGTTCAATGAAGCAATTATTATCACAAAGAAAATTCAAATTGTTTATACCACCTAAACCCAGGTTTTTCACATGAATCGGCCAAGTTTTATGTTTTGCAATACATAGGTCTTCACTGAGGTGACGTGAGATCCTAGTAAAAACTCGTAAATCAGATGATTTTTCCATTTTTAAGAAGTGTCATATAATTTCAATGCGCTGCTATCATAGGGCAATTATACATTTCTTATGTTACAGCTATAAAACACGGTAATCAATCTGTATTCAGGCGTTGCACTCTGAAAATCTTTATCTCCGGCTATTTTCTACGATCAACTCATTTGACACGAACATCATGTACAAACCGTACAACTGTAAAATATATTTTATTAAAACACAAAACTACGCTTTTTTCGAAAGGAATTTTCTTTTTCTCTCTTGTTCGCATTTGAAGTGCTGTATACGGCGCTTTGTCATAAATTGATACAGCAAAATATGTCGAATTATTAAAAACCAAATGTAGTCAAATGCTATTTTTAGATTTTAAACGAGACTGGCACCTGTGACCCAAACCTTGTTTTGAGGCTCGAGTCCGGCAAGATGTGTGCGCTCGCGCATCATACAGGCCTTTGAAAGAGAAAAATAGAAACACATAACATTTTTTTAGGTTTTACAATGTCACATGTTTGAGGAAATGACCAAACTTTACTGTTATGCATGTTTTGGGCCATTAAACAATTCAACTAAAGTTTGAATAGCTTGAAAGAGTTTTACCGTAATGGCTGTGGTGTGATGGTGAAACGTCGAATTAATAAAACCGAATAAAACGGGAGTGAAAACGTTTTATATGTTATGCCATAATAAAGCGAGGGTATAATGAATTTGTTTGTTGCAGCTTTAAAAATAAATTGTTGTACAAATTATGAATTTTATACGTGTTATTAGTTGTTCTTAAAATGTGTCGTCTCCATTATTTAATGGTGTCTCGTTTGTTGCTGCTGGGACTACCGTATTAGTCGTCCCTGGTTGCAGCTTTGGAAATAAATGGTACGTAACATCCCGTAACCTATATAATTATATAAGATATTATAAACTTTTAAACATTCTTATAACTTATACAATGCGTTGTATTTTTGAAACACATGTTTAAAAGTTATACTAGTTACACTTTGAAATAACAATTCTATATAATTTTCCTTTTTTCGACGTATATACCCCCATGAGCCTAAATTCCACTCCAGGCAACCAGTTTCATGATTTTCCCCCAAGCAATTGACTGTATTCCACCCTGTAAGTAATGCTAGAATGCTTCAATATTTTAAATTGTATAGCCAAAATAGCACTTTAGGTCAGAATACACCAAAAGAATTCCTTCTTTGTTTCCATGTAAATCAACCAGTTTCAACCCTCAATTGTCACACTTTCTAAGCATTTCTCATGCAAAACACCCTACATCATTGAAAAGAGTTACCTCTAAGCTTTAAAATAATCCAAAGAAAGATATGATCTATAATACGATATAAATCCTATATTTTACATTATTTCCCTCATTATTCTTTTTGTCCGCATTTTTCCTCTGTGTTTTATATTGCCCGCATTTTAGACCTGTTGCCCTAATGTCGTAAACCGGAAAATTCGAATCAATTTACGATAACAACGAAGCAAAATGTAAACAATCAACTTTGACATATCTTAATTATCTTGAAAGATAATTAATTGATTACAGAAAGGCATTTATATTTTGATTTAAGTTTAGAGAACAAAAAATAAAAACAATCAGATAATTTATTTGCATACATTATTTCAATCAGAGCTAGTTCCATTTGCTTTTATCGGCTAAAATTGGAACCGAGTTGACAAACGTCGTATTGGTATTGCCGCTTTATTTCAACAAACTCAAAGTTTAGGACGAACACGCAATGTTATCATGGCAAGACAATGCCAAGGAACTCAAATCAAAATGAGGGTGTATCTAACTTCGGTACACTAGTAAGGATAAGAGAGTCAACAGTGTGTGCATCCCCGTTACCTGGTCTGAGGAAAATGTCCTTACGGAAAAATGGATCGTCCGCTCACGACTCCAGATCAAGGCCATCCACTGTCCACAAAGATGACAAGCCAGACGAGAATGGTGTATGGTTTTGGGTGAACAAGAATGGTTTCCCTGTGGATGACATGACATGGGACAGGATGTGGGATCATGTTGCTAAGATTCATCCAGATGGATATAAAATGGTCAATTCTATAAGAGGGAATGTTGACCATCCTCAGGTTTGTTGTAAATGATTTAACGGAACAGGGTTGTGGATAGTTTTCTTTTCCCTTTTTGGGGTAACATGAAACACCCAAATACTCTTAAAATGTACACAAATCCATATCAAATACATCTTAAATGTTATAAATATGTTTCTATGTAAACTAACTAATACACACCGACACTGTCCCTGTTCAGACAGCAAATATATATTTTGGTCTGATTATACCTTCACCAGTTTGTTTTAAAGCATAGGGAATGTTGTATTGAGGTTTTTATGTCATCTTTTCTAATATAGATATCATATATCATGAGATGAAGGTGTATTTGGGTATATTTTGGTGTTTCTTGTAACCACCCTTTTTGTTTAAAATTATTTTTGAAGCAGACTATGATGGTTTGATATTTAACCCTTTTCCACATACAGCAAATGAGCAGCAGACGACTTTGACATATGACAAAATATCTACATCAAATAATAGAATTATTAAATAAAAACATTGTGGCAAAATGAGAAATAGACTATGATCAGCAATTTCTACTTTTTCCATTATCTTTCCAAAATGCGTCTGCAGGTGGGAAAGGGTTAAAGAAGACAGTGATGGTTTTATCTTTAAATACTGAATTTTAAGTCTGTACTTGACTTGTAAATAGTAAGGTTGCTTTAAGCACACATCAGTAACCTTTAAAAACACACTACATGTATATATATACAATAGTAGGCCAAACTTTTAAGGAGAAACTTGTATCACAAATTTGACATGGTTTAAAAGTGATTATAAGCTTTGACACAAGAAAATAGACCTTTAAACATTTGCTTCTTGTTAGTCAGAGCTCAACTTGTGAATGTCTACAATCTAGACAATGTTTTACCTCACAATTCAGGAATCTGCAATGGCAGTCATGCTTGAGTGCCCTTTGGCAAGACACAGGTCCTAGCCTAGGACTGGTTTGTTAACCCAGATCTCATGAATAAGTAAGCTGTTGCCATAATATAACTTAAATTATGTTGAAAACAGCATAAATCCCAATGAAACATTTATTTCATAACTCAGCAGTTTTTAATTTTCATTAACTAGAATGTGATTGTGAAAATTGTGGCCTCTGCACTGGTTGCAAATGTCCGTAGACCCTTTATTTTCCAGTGTCAAAATACATATAAATTTGCTCTTGCAAGAAGTATTTAGACATTTTTGTCTAATTAGAGTCCAAAATTTATTGAATGACTAACTGACTTTATAATTTGTTTACAGATCCCAGTACCTCAAGCACCACTGTCCTTTTCACCTGTATTGTGTGTAGCCGACAAATTGGATAAGATACAAAACTATATGAACAGTCTACAGTATCCTTCATCAGTATTCTCAAAAACATAATCCATGAATTTGCCTTCAAACTAAAGAGGCTTCTCAGTCTGAACCACAAAATATATTATATATAACATTTATCAAACTCTGTTTTTAATTATGATCAGTTTAAACAATGAAATTATTTAAACAAAGAGTTTGTAGCTAAACTGTTCAAGGAATAGTACAAACTAATTCTACTCATTAATATATTCTCATTCTATTGTAATTAGCATACCAGTAAAGTTAAGTTTTACCAAATGGACAACAGCATGTGAAAAATATCATTGCTTCCATATTTCTCCTTTGTTTCATATTATTTTTGCTTGGGAAGATTGTTATGTGGAGTACTGGTGTGAAAAAACCAGGAAACACATGAGTAGGTGAACTGGCCGCCGTGATATGACCGTGAAATTGTTAAAATCGGCGTTAAACCCCAATCAATCAATCAATTGTTTCATATTACTTTTCCTTCACTGTACACTACAGATACAATCACACAGGTACACAGTTTTATGAGATAAGGAAAAACAGACCTTTAACAGGGTAAGAGCATTGTCTGCTATCATTTTTTTTAAAGAAGATATTATTATGATTCTTAACCCTTTCCCACCTATAGACACTTTCTGACGCCTCTGCAGCAGACGACTTTTGAAAAGATTGTGGCAAAAGGAGAAATTGCTCAAAATAAGCAATTACTCCATTTTCCACAATGTTTTCAACTTTTTGCATTAATTATACCTTCATTTATAGAGATTTTCTGGGTTTTTGCCAACATGCTCAAATCAGTTACTGTTGACTTGAAAATTGAAAAAAATCTTAACATCATTCAACAAACTTACAGCAGATGACATTGAAAACATCCAAGCTAAAATATGGAAAATTTCCATCTAAGCTAAAATAAGGAAAATTTCCATCGATGAATGCATTACTATTGAAAAGAATTGAACACAATTAGAGTAGATATTGTTCTTGAGCAATTTCTCTTTTTGTTACAATGTTTTCCTTTTTAAAAAATGATCTGCTGCAGATGTGACTGCCTGTTGTCATCGGCTTTTGCAGTTTAACCTTTTCAAACATACAACAAATCTTCAGCAGATGAATTTTACATCATTTAGACTATAAAAATTCTTCATAAATGAAAGTTCAATTATTGATTTAAGTTGAAAACATTGTAGCAAATGGAGAAAAATCTCAATGTGAGCAACATCTCCTTTTGTCACAATTTATTCAAAAGTCACCTTCTGCCAAGGCATCAAAATGAGTCTACAAGTGGGAAAGGGTTAACCTTTACCCATATAAAACAAATCTACAGTAAATAAATTTGAAAGCATGTAGAAAAAATTATCTCTATAAATGAAATGAAAGGATACCTTTTTGATAGAGTAAGTGATTTTGGCAAAAGGGAAATTCGCTCAATATGAGCAATTTCTTCTTTAGCCATAATGCTTTCAAAAATTGTCTGCTGCAAATGTGTCTGTATGTGGGAAAGATGCATAAATTACAGCTTGCTACAGAATGAGCTTTGAGAATGGTATTATGTTTGATACTGGAAATGATTGTCTTTCATATATATTTAACAGGTTGATGGAGGTGGCCAAGGATATGATAAGAGAAGCTCTTCCCATCAAGTGTTTGGAGGCCATCATTCTAGGAATGTATCCTTTTGTCAGAAATAACTTCAATCAGATTTAGTGATTTGAACACTGTAAACTCTTTCCCTGTTATCCCATTTTTTATCATCTTCTACTTTGAAAACAAATGAGAAACATAGCGTAACTTTTATAAATTTTGAAGTTAAATTTTCCCCAAGAGTTGAAGAAGATGTTGAAAAGCGAGAAAATTGCTGACATTGAGCTATTTCTCAACGTTTTCAAATTCATCAGTTGCAGAAACATCAGAATCTGAAATTATGAGATGTTTATGTGAAAGGATTTAATTGCAGAACATTTATTGTGATTTATGCTAAATTTGAATTATTTCATGAAACTTTGAACATGCATTGTCAATTAAGTGGTAACATTTGAAACCCAACTGATGAAGTCCAATGTGACAGGGGCTTGAACTTGTGACCTCAGTCCCTGAAGGGAGCACTTTACTACATTGCTACAAAAGCTAGCTCTAAAGCAAGGCAGTATAAATGTTCACTTATACAAAGGCATAGTTAGTATTAGTTACAAAGTGTCTATCTATGGGACAGACCACTCTAGTACATACTTTTTATATCAGAGTTCAATATTTGTGAATTAACTGGCTAATAACAAACTCTAGCTCACGGACTACCCTGTTACTCATGGAAAAATGTCACTCAGGATAGAACTCCCTCATTGACCCTTTCCCACCTGCAGACGCAATTTGACACAATAGCAGCAGATGACTTTTGAAATTATTGTGGCTAAAGGTGAAATTGCTCATGATGAGCAATTTCTCCTTTGGCCACAACTTGTTACCAACTTTATTGAACAATTAAACTATATTTTATTGAGATTTTTCAGGATTTGTAACTATGTTTTCAAAGTTGACTGCTGCAGATTTGTTGTACGTGGGAAACGGTTAAAAAGCTCATTGATAAATAAATTTCTATATTACAACCCACTGCAAATAAACAATATATTTCAATTAAGTGGTGTCTATTGGACATGAAAATATATTTCACTTTTATCTTAACCTTCATTTTCCTTGACCTGGATCTTCAGATTTCTCACCAATGGAATGATGGGGGTAGAACGTTATTCAATCAGTTTTAAGACAGCGTTTAATGGTAACGTACATCGACATGTGGTACTGGGTATATACCACAGCGGTAAATATGGTGCTCTTGGAATGAGTCGACGAGATGATCTCATGTATAAACCTCTAGTCTACAGGGTATGGCTAAATGCTTTTATACACAGTATATCTGCAGCAGATTAGTTTGAAAACGTAGAAAATATCTATAAATGAAATTATTCTTATTGAATGCAGCTAAAAACATGATAGCAAAAGGAGAATTAGCTCCTTGTGAGCCTAGATATTTTCAAAGTCATCTGCTGCAGATTTGTTGAATGTGGAAAAGGGTTAAAAAAAGAATCAATGAACAACTTCTTTTCATTTTCAGTCCTTAGAGATTGAAAAAGAATCTCGAAATGTTCATTGATTTTCATCTTGTATAAAATGAAAGTATAATTTTTGAATAGAGATAAATAATAAATTGTTTCAAGAGCAGAAATTGGTCATTTTGAGAAATTTCTCCTATTGACAATATGTAAGTTTAGGAAGACTGCATTTTTTGACAAGGTAAAAGCCTTATTTGATTATTATGTATCATTTTCCCGTTTCACTTTTGGTATAGTGTGCTCAGTAGTTAGATTCCAATATACAACTTACCACAGGAGAACAGACCTTCATTACTTTGCAAGCATCAACTACTTTGATACGTCAGCTGTTATTAGTCAGTCCCTAGGAGAATGGTTATCAGTATAAAAAGGCCCTTACTAACATACAAAAATATCTGAAGCAGAGGACTTTGGAAACATCTTGGGAAGTTAAAGTCACCATAAATAAAAATAGAGTTGAAAACAATGCGATCCAAGGGGAAATTATGAGCAATTTCTCCTTTTACCATAATAATTTCTAAAGTCATCTGCTGCAGATGCCACAAAATGTGTTTGCAAGAGGGAGAGAGTTACAGCAGCGTTTCACTGAAGGTTTTTTCCTACAATCAATTTAATTATAGGAAGTTAATTTTATTGTTTCTTATTTTATATTTCAGACTTTGTCAGAACTCATAAACGATTTTGAAAAGTCCTACAAAAGATGTAAGTAAAACTTCTTATTTGACCAAATCTATAATTTTATTGTGACTATTGTGGGAAAAGTAGGGAATTAATAGATTATGAATTCAGTTTGATTTTACACTGTGTATGAAGATAATTACATAATTTACACTTTTCTCCTTCTTTTGATTCAACTTAAGTCAATTATTCCTTTTATAGACTGGCATGATGTTAAGAAGATTAAAATTGGGTTACCAGCATCCCATGATCCACACAGCTATGAAAGTATACAGTGGAAGGTAGGTGAAATGGATTAGAACTTTTACTCAATGATTTATGTCTATCTTTTGCAAATAAAACACTGAAAAAACTTCCAATGACACTTAAATACAAAGAATGTTTTCTACTCTACTTAATAAATGATACTATGATATTTTGTTTTGATTTAAATATATCTAGTATACTATCTACGTTCAGCCCTAACTTTGGGTTTAATAAACCTACTGTATTATTCATGAGTCACAGACTTTTCACTGTTATCCAACTTTCTACAACTTTAATTTCAATTGAAAGTTACAATGTGTGAAGACCAACTATTTAGTAACGTCTCTGCTAGTTAAGGAATCTTTCTAAGATGCATGAAAGAAAGAATTGATGTCGTGTTTTTTTTTGTTTGTTTTTTTTAAATTTTTACAAGCCTTTTGACTCATCTGCAGCAGACAACTTTTGAGTACATTATGACAAATGAAGGAATTGACCATAATGAGCAATTTCTCCTTTTGCTACAATGTATTGACCCCTATAAATAATTAAACTTTCATTTCTAGATAGTTTCCACATTTTTGCCTAAATGTCTCCAAGGTCACCTGCAGCAGGTTGGTTGTATGTTGGAAGGGGCTAAAATGATGTGATGAGAAATAGCACAAAAAAGAAGAACAAATCCTTTCTTACAATATATTCTATTTTGTCTCAAGGATTACTTTAATTTGACTAGAGATTCTTTTGTTTTATTCTGATGGTATAACCATTCTTCAGGAAGATTTGACGACTTAACCCTTTCCCTCATACGACAATTCTGCAGCAGACGACTTTGAACGTATTTTGTCAAAACATAGAAAATCTCCATAATTGAATGGATAACCTATGACAAAAAGTGGAAAACATTGTGGCAAAAGGAGAAATTGCACGTTTTGTGCAATTTCTTCTTTTGTCACTGTGTTTTCAAAAAGCCGTCTGCTGCAGAGGCGTCAGAAAGCGTCTTTATGAGGGAAAGGGTTAAAGTTTGGAAAGTATTTGAATTATAAGTGTTTAAAGTTTCCTTCATTTATACTGTATAACACATAACTACTTCCAGACACTGACTTTAAATAGAAGCAAGATGACTCAGAAAGAAATGATTAAAGAGGTGGATGCTCATGCCAAGGACATAAGAACTAAGGTACTGATTCTTTTTAATCCTTTACCTCATACAACAATTCTACAGCAGACGACTTTGAACGTATTTTGTCAAAACATAGAAAATCTCCACAATTGAATGGATAACCTATGACAAAAAGTGGAAAACATTGTGGCAAAAGGAGAAATTGCACGTTTTGTGCAATTTCTTCTTTTGTCACTATGTTTTCAAAAAGCCGTCTGCTGCAGAGGCGTCAGAAAGCGTCTATATGAGGGAAAGGGTTAAGCTGCTAGGTGCCAAACAGATAAGATCCTGATGAGATTGTACTATGGCACCTGATCTAGATTTATGCTGGTCACAAAGTCAAAAAGGTGTTGTTTGTGTGACATGACAAAAATGTTCAAAGTTGATCAACCAGAGAATCATTAGTTTATATTTATTTGAAGCAATACTTAAACAGTTTACCCTTTCCCACATACAGACGCTTTCTGACGTCTCTGCAGCTGAAAACTTTTGAAAACATTGTGGCAAAAGGAGAAATTGCTCATAATGAGTAATTTCTACTTCAGCCACAATGTTTTTAACTTTATTCAATAAATTTTGACAAAATATGTTCAAAGTTGTCAGCTGCAGAATTGTCGTATGAGGGAAAGGGTTAAACCTCTTCCACATTCAACAGATTCATAGCAGACAACTTGAAAATATCTCAAAAATATCTATAGGCAAGCAAAAATATTGAATATCTCTATAAATGAAAGCATACTTTTAGAAACGTGATGAATTATTTAGGCAAAGGTTGTCCTCTGCAGAAGAATAAAAATGTGTCTGCATGTGCAAAAAGTTAAATGTTTTGATCATATACATGTAAGTCAGAATATGGCATGAAGTTTCTAGTGCGTTTAGTACATTGAATGTCACTTTAAAGTTTTATATGCATTTCATATATTTATTGCATATTTCAACAATGAGTACCTTTAGATTCTTAATTTAAACATATATTTGTCATCAAAATCGATCATAATGTAAATCCTTTTTGTATAGCCAATGAATTTAAGTATTACTCCACAAAATTAATCTGATTCTGATCTTGAGTGAAGATGTGTTTTGATTTGAGAACTGAAGTCCATTATTTTCATCAAATTTGTGTTGTACAAGATGGTATTGGTGAAAAGTTTAGGTTCACATTAGCCTGTACATCTGCTCTGTCTTGTCAGAATCTACACACATCGACAGAAGCTCCTAACACACCTATGAAAGTAATAAGTGAACACTGGATGGACGATCTGACTCTACACTGGTCACAAATGCTAACTTGTACCTTTTCCAAAGAATGGACTCCTTTATCGTGCACAAGGGTCTAGATCAGCTAATTTTGTCAAATAGTGCATGTATTTATCATATACATGGTTGTAGTTTTCATGTACATATGTACATAAGTATCTAAATGTCTCAGATATACAGTGTGTCTGTATTGTTATGTATATGTTTATCTGACAATGACATTGTGTCAAATAGTTTACTACAAAGTAAAGGTACTTATGTAATAGATAACTTCATGTTAATTGGACCAAAAATTGTAAATAAGAAAACTACATGTAAAGTATTTCCATCACATCATGTATAGGGAAAACTGAACTGGAAAACTCATGAGGAACCACCATTAAAACCCAAGGTAAGGAGGTATCAGGGTGATGGTTTGCTCTTATTTATCCTAGACTGACTGACAGTCGAACGTGTGTCTAAACTTTCAAACAAAGCTTTCATCTGCCATTTAATAGCCTATTATTATTTGATGTATATTTACTAGGCCTAATATTTACTTTTATTTTTGGTACCTTGTAGTTCCAATTTATGATACAAATGAGCCTTGCTCCAGGAAAACCAACTTTACGTATTTTATGAATAGTGTATGCTAATATTTGTCTGTGTTTCACTGTTATTTGAATCAAATGTAAATTGTTTACCAAAGTTTCTTGGATGCTTTAGTGACTAGTTGGTAAACAATGCAGAACCAGATCTCACTGTGCAGATTGATGTTGATCTACATTATTTGAAAATATCCTTAACCCTTTCCCTCATATAGACGCTTTCTGATGCCTCTGCAGCAGACGGCTTTTTGAAAACATAGTGACAAAAGAAGTAATTGCTCAAAACAAGCAATTTCTCCTTTTGCCACAATGTTTTCCACTTTTAGTCATAGGTTATCCATTCAATTATAGAGATTTTTCATTTATTAAAAAAATATGTTCAATGTCGTCTGATGTAGAATTGTTGATGAGGGAAAGGGTTAAGGTTGTTTCCTGGAACCCATTCAATTAGGAATTACTTTGAATTTGAAATGGTCATCATTTCTAATGAAACATTTTAAGATTGATTACAGTTTGGTTGATATTGACATTAAATGGTGCCTCAGTATAAAATGCTTGGGATAAACTGTTGTGATCACTCTCAGTCTGTATGTTGTCAGTGCTACTTTCACATCTTCCTTCTAACAATTTTTCTTCCTGAACCAACAGATTTTCACAGGAAAGTTCCTTTTTTGGTCCACTACCAACATTTATTCAAGCAACTTCTATTCCTAAACCAACAAATTTTCTCAGGAATTTACCTTTTGCAGCCCACTACCAACATTAATTCAAACAGTTCAACTTCACTGCACAAGATTGTAACGTTTTCCCACATACAACATATCTGCAACAGAAGACTTTGAAAACATATAGGAAAATATTTAAAGAATCTTTTGATTATTGTGTAGAGTTTAGAACATTGTGATAAAAGGAGAAAATTCTCATGAGCAACTTCTCCATTCGTCACAATGTTTTTAAAAGTCGTCCACTGCAGATGCATCAGAATGTGTCTATAAGTGGGAAAGGGATAAATATACATCTCCTGAACCACTGGCTGAATTTCAAAATAAATTCACAAAAATGTTACATTTGTAGGGGTTTTACTTAAATTTTTAAAAATGCCCCGTTCCGCTGTACAAGATGGTTGGCAGAGCTGAAATAAGAGAACAATATGTTCCTTGATCAACCCATTATCCAAACTTGTTCAAACCATTCTGCTTTGGTGCATGAGATGGCCACTATAGACCTTAAAGTCGAAAAATCCTTTGAAACTACTGGCCCATTTCGAAATAAATTCACAAAATTATTCTTATATAGGCCCAAAATCATTCAATGCATTTCACCCCACTGCACAAACTGTTTAAACTATTCTGATCTGTTGCACAATATGGCTGCTAAGGCAAAACTAAATCTTTAAATAAAGTATTTTACTACTTACTTAAATACTACAATAGATCATTTTGGTCTTCTTATGGAACATCATCATGATGTGAAATATCACCAGTGACAGTAATATAGCACTCTCTCAATATATTGTATGACAAGTACATAAGCCCTGCATATCAGTTTTCTTCATGAAAATCTTTATCTGCTACAGACATCCTTGAAAACCTCAACATATATAGGAAAAGAAGTAATTTGCATTATTGAGCATTCTTTTCTTGGCAACAATGTATCTACTCTCTCACAAAATTAAACTTCCTATTTGTTAAAATTGGAAATGTCTTTTATTAAGTTTAACTCTTTTAAACAAACAACAAATCTGAAGCAGACAACTTTCAAAATATCTAGGTAAATGTATGAACAAGCTGTTTAAATTAAAGTTTATTTTGGGTTAGATATGACAACATTGTGGCAAAAGGAAAAATTGCTCATGATAAGCGGTTATTCCTATTGCCAAACTGTTTTAGAATGTCATCTGCTGCATATGTGTCAAAAGTTGTCTTAAGAAAGAGTTTCTTTAAAAAATATAAACGGCGATCAATATGAGAAAATACTAAGAAATGGAACATCCGATGCGCATATTATTTGATACGTTTTCACTGATTTTATTCACTGAAATTTATTTCTTAAGGAAAACAATTAAAAGGTAGTATGCAGAACATTTCATTTTAAAACTTCATCTTATTAGTGCCTCTCGTAGGATTGCCAACTTAACTATGAACTAATCAAAACGTTTCATTTCCTTTATTTCTTCGACATTATTCATTAAATACAACATTTGATTGGTCTACAATCTAGATCATTTGTTTAACATCTAGGTCAAGACTGAGGTTTAACAGCTATCGCCGAAAAAAAAAGACTATTCACATAATTATGATTATTGTGGTACAATGTACATGTATTCAACAATTCATGCATAGAAATTATGTTATAATGATATTTTACCGTTTTTCCTCATGCAGACAAATTTTGAAGATCTGCAGCAGGTGACTTTAAAAATGTTTTGTCCAAAGGAGATATTGCTAATAATAATGTTAAATCTTGTTGTGCATTACTATAAAACTATTGTTGTCTTAACCCTTTCCCTCATACGACAATTTTGCAGCAGATGGCTTTGAACATATTTTGTCAAAACATAGAAAATCTCCATAATTGAATGGATAACCTATGACAAAAAGTGGAAAACATTGTGGCAAAAGGAGAAATTGCACGTTTTGTGCAATTTCTTCTTTTGTCACTATGTTTTCAAAACGCCGTCTGCTGAAGAGGCGTCAGAAAGCGTCTATATGAAGGAAAGGGTTAAACATGTTTAAAAGTATAATTACAATGTGTCTGTAAATGTGTAGCCCCTTAGCTCAGTCTGTAGGGAAGTTGGCTGTCAATCCAGGGGTTGTGAGTTTGAACCCCAACACAGCCAACTTTTTTACCGACTTTTGACAAAAGTCCCTGTGACAAGCATAAATGGGCTAAAAGTCTATGTGGATAAGCAGCCAGTTGCTTGGAATGGAATCTGTGTGGAATACTGGTGTGAGAAATCCAGGAGTAAGTGAACTGGCTGCCATAGTATGATTGAAAAATTGTCGAACAAGATGTAAAACACAAATCAATTAATCAAGCAACGTGTAAAAACTCCATAAATGAGAAATTTCTCATCATGTTTTCAAAAGTTACCTGCTTTTCAAAATTTGCTTGCTGCAGAAGCGTCAGAAAGCAACTATATTAGGGACAGGGTTAACCATTTCCCAGTTACAGACCCACTTTAATGCATATGCAGCAGACGACTTTTTCACACATATTTGCTCCAGATTTGGTGAATGTGGGAAATAGAAATAAGGTGATGGTTATGAATGAGAATCTGCACAATTGTTATTTAATCCTTTCCCACATATAGACGCTTTCTGACGCCTTTGCAGCAGACGACCTTTGAAAACAATGTGAAAAAAGAAGAAATTGCTCAAAACAAGCAACTTCTCCTATTGCCACAATGTTTTCAACATTTTTTAAGTAGTTCTACTTTCCTTTATGGGGATTTTCCATGTTTTTACCTAAATGTTTTCAAATAAGTCTACTGCAGATGTGTTGTATGTGGGAAAGGGTTAATAGGGTGATATGTAAGCCAAACAAAGCTGGGGTTATTGTTGGGTTTATTTGACTTTTAACCCCCATTTTCAACATTTTTATTTATTGGGGTTTTACGCCGCTTTCAACATTATTTCAGTTATGTCACGGCAGCAGTTCACTTATTCATGGTCCCTGGGTAAACAAACCAGTACTAGGCTAGAAAACGTACCTTGCCCAAGGGCACTCCACCATGACCGTAGTGCCCTGACTGGGGATCGAACCCGGGACACCCGGTTTCGAAATCCCTGACGCTAACCACTCGACCACAGCAGATTTCCCTTTTTGACATACAGCAATTCTGCCGCTTTAAAACCTTAAAACTTTTTAGGCAAAAATATGGAAAAATCTCTATAGTTTAGGGTATAATAACTGAAAAAATGAAAAAATTGTGGCAAAAGGAGAAATTGCTCGCTTCGAACAATTTTCCCTTATGTCACAATGTTTTCAAAAGTTGTCTGCTGCAGAGGTTTCAGAAAACGTCTACATGAATGAAAGGGTTAAAGCGCTAACTCTGTATAATGTACTCTTCCACTGTCTAAACATGACTGGTAAATAAAAGAAAATCATTGTCTTGATTATTTTAGACCAATGTTTTAGATAAAATAAAATATGTGGGGGAAAAGTAGCCATTGCATTGATTATTTTCCCCATGATGATTCAAATGTGAATTGACTTAAATGAAGAGAAATGAATAATCTTAAATAAATATACATGAAGTTATCAATACCTTTCCAAAGTTTGACCACTTGTTAACCCTTTCCCTCATATAGACACTTTCTGACGCCTCTGCAGCAGGCGGCTTATTGAAAAACATAGTGACGAAAGAAGAAATTGCTCAGAACGAGCAATTTCTCCTTTTGCCACAATGTTTTCCACTTTCAGTCATTCAATTATGGAGATTTTCTATGTTTTGACAAAATACGTTCAAAGTCGTCTGCTGCAGAATTGTCGTATGAGGGAAAGGGAGTTTTTTATAAGATGCTATTTTTTAAAATCAATAGGTTATATTAAAACGAGAACTAGAGTCACCTTTATTACCGATGTACGCATCATGTCGGAAGGTAATCTATATGTTGACTGTGCAATTTAGGGCAGCCCATTTCCTGATAAAACTAACTTTTAACCAACTCCGATATTCAAACAATACTTGCAGAAAATGACTGAAAACATATTGGCAAAAACATAAGGAAAACCTTTATTAATGGTAATAACTTTCATTGAAAACAATGAAGAAAAAGAGTAAGAAAAAATTGCTGATTATGAGCTATTTCTCCTTTTACCACAACAGACAGAAAAGGAGAAATTGTTTATCATCAGTGGTTTCTTCTTTTGCCATGATGTTATCAAAATTTGTTTGCTGCAGATGTATAATAATGTGGGAAATGGTTAAAGCACCTAATTTCGTTGCTCCAGAGTTCAATTTAGTTTACATTTGGAACGGTCCAAAATAAATATAGAACATCAGGAGATGGGCTATTATTTTATATTTACTTGGCTTTTTAACATTTTTGAAGTTTTAAACCCTTTTCCACATTAATTTTGTAGATACATTTTGACACATCTGCAGTAGGTGAGTTTTGAAAAAAAATGTGGCAAAAGGAGAAATTGCTCATAAAATAGCAATTTCCCCTCTTGCCACAATATTTTCAACTGAATTCAATAATTAGACATCCATTTACAGAGATTCCCCATACAGTTTCCTAGATGTTTTGAAAGTCTTCTGTTGCAAATGTGATGTGTGGGAAAAGGTCAACCTGTTCCATGATAAGTACTACATCTTGACTACACTCAAAACAAGCAATATTTCACAATTTTGAGGCTTACCTTCCAGAGTTAAAGGTTTTAAGGCAATTCTTTTCAAAGATGACAACTTGAGAAATAGCAAATCAGGAAATTGTTAACCCTTTCCCACATACAACAAACTTGCTGCAACGAATAAGCTAAATTATCCTGTGGGAGATATGAAAAACCTCTATAAAATAAAGTTTAATTGAAGAATAAGAGTTGAAATTGTTTTCAAAAGTTGTGTGCTACATACATATGCATCTGCAAGTGGGAAAGGGTTTAAAAAGTTGAGGTAATAATAGTTTTCATGTGGAACAGCTGCAAATTAAGATGGAAATGTGCTAGTGAATGATCATACTTATAATGCTTTTATTGTCTAATCATTAACGTCATTAGCTCTTTGTGCACAAAGTGTGTTAGGCAAGTTATTGTGATCACCCTTTGTCTGCCATCCGTTATATGTCCACAATCTTCTTGAAATGACACCCCCTCCAAAACTACTTGTCCAATTTGAAGAAAGTCCACATGATTGTTCATTGAATGAAGAAGTAATAATTGCTAAAAAAGAGAGTTTCAAGCTGAGCACTGATTGCTGTGGCATCAGGACCTGAGTGAAAGATTGTTCTTTGTTGGCCCTCTTTCAGAGCTAGTTTCCTTTATGTGTGCATAGTATAAACTTAAAATACTCAGACAAGCAACCTAGTTTCACCAAGGCTCTCATGTTTTGTTTTTAGTAATACTGTATGACATGCCCTTTCCCTCATACGACAATTCTGAAGCAGACGACTTTGAACATGTTTTGCCAAAAAATAGAAAATCTTTATAATTGAATGGATAACCTATGACTAAAAGTGGAAAACATTGTGGCAAAAGGAGTGCAATTTCTTCTTTTGTCACTATGTTTTCAAATAGCCGTCTGCTGCAGAGGCGTCAGAAAGCGTCTATATGAGGGAAAGGGTAAGAAACATGAGAATTTTACTTCTATGGCCAGAAGGAAGACTACAGGTTTGAAATGAGCAGAATTTGATGTCACAGTTTATGAATAAATCTTTTCTATCTCAGTATTTATGTACAATGACTTAATCTATATCTAGCCATATATAATAAACTTGGATTCAACAGTTAGCTTTATTACCTATATTTTAACAGATAAATCACCTAAATAAGATTTTCTACGATTTATTATCCCCTCGTTAAACAGAGTTTGAGAGGGGATATAGTAACGGGGCTGTCCGTTTGTTCGTTTGTTTGTGCTTCTGTGCGTCCGTCTGTAACAACCTTGTGACCACTCTACACTGAACATCCTTTGACTGATCTTAACCAAACTTGGTATACAGTTAGTATATGGCAAGGTCTAAAAGCCTATTTATTTTCAAGGTCATACGGTCAAGGTCAAGGTCAAAATTGGACTGACTATTTTCCCATATAACAACCTTGTGACCACTCCAAACTGAACATCCTTTGACTGATCTTAACCAAACTTGGTATACAGTTAGTATATGGCAAGTTCTAGAAGCCTATTTATTTTCAAGGTCATACGGTCAAGGTCAATGTCAATTCAATAAAGGCAAGGACAAATAACATTAATTTTCTGGTACATAACATTAATATCCAGATCATTGGCCATATTTTTAGCCATACTTTTAAATTCAATATCGAGGGGATGCATCCGCTTTGCGGTGCCCTTGTTTTTATATTAGATTTATCTTTTTAAAATATGAACATTATTTTTGTTTTCAAAAGTGATATCCTTACCAATATAAATTGTTATGGGTTATGTGACAACACTTGCTGCATTGTTTTTCCCTGATATTGCTTTGCAATTGATGAGTTTTGAAATTATCATAAATTGTCAATATCTATATCATATATTTGTGTGTTTAGTTAAATATAACCTGTTTTTGGAGAGTGATATATTATGATTGAGTATTGACATAAGCTTGAGCATTAACATTAACTATTTATTTTTAACATCTTGTTTCTTTAAGTTGAGAACTAAGCTATGTAACATTTTCATGCTATGCTTATCAATAATATATAACAATGTACATGTATTTACAAATAAGCCGCATCGTACAAAATCGGTTCTTATTAAACAATTTTACGGTGAAGACACTGATAAACTTAACCCTTTCCCCGCATACAGACCCTTTTTGACAACATTGTGACAAAAAGAGAAATTGCTCAAAAAGCATTTTTTCTTTATGCTAAAATGTTTCCAACTTTATTCTTTGGTTGTTCTTTGAATTATAAATTTTTTTCAGTATAATAATTGAATAAAGTTGAAAACACTGGCAAAAAGAGATATTGTTTTGAGCAATTTCTTCTTTTGTCACAGTGTTTTCAAAAGCTGTCTGCTGCAGAGGCGTCAGAAAGCGTCTATATGAGGGAAAGGGTTAAAAGAGCAATAGATGTATTAACTGATCTAGAAATAAGCAGCTATCTGTTGAATCCAACTGTAAGGTATTTGTGTGAATTGTAGATGCAGATCAGCCAGTGCATCAGCCCAGTCAGATATCTGGTTTTGCACTGTTTGCTAATTGATAATAGCAGGTTTAAAGCAGTATACCATTTGAATATGCCATCAGACGTTAGGTTTTTTTTTCAGTTGAAATACTTATGTCGAAATTGTTTTTCCTGGAGCTCCGGGCAACAAGTCTTGGAGCTCCACTGGTTCCTATCCAACCCTTTTATTAGTCGCCGGGCAGAAGCCCGCGACTTCTATTTTTAATAGGTTTTCGGAAATCACATGGGAGGAGGAGTTATTATTAGAAAAAAACAAATTTAAATGTCTTGAACATATTACAATTGCGTTTGTTTAAAAACACTAAGTTAAGACACATCTAAAATGAAATAAATATTCCGATGTTTTAAGTATTAGTAGTTTCTTTATTTTGACTCGCATCTCTTTTTTTGGGGTTTTATTTACGAAGACAAAACCGTCCCCATGAGACTTGCAGCAAGCAGACTGTTTTGTGTCAATATCAAGTAAAATTCACGTCGAATTCTCCTTTAAAATAGCAATCTTAATTTACTGAATGTTATTTTCATGTTCAAAGAGATGTCTTGATTTGTGAGGAATTCATTTTATAATGTTTATCCATGTATATCTAAAATATGAACTGTTTCTAAGCTAAAACTGTTGATCGCGTGACTCGCGAATACCAACTGCGTAGATCAATCTCCTTTGCAGAGAGCAGCTCTTTACACTCACTTACAAATAGTAAATTATAGGTGATTTAAAATGTTTATTTGGTTCAAAACAAATGAAAAAAAGAACAAACCGAGATAAAATTGGTTTTAATAGAAAAATGACTTTGAACGAACACTCTCTGCCTATAAAGAGAGTTTCAAGAACGACACCTCTGCGAAGAAGAATGTAGGTCACGAATCGGGTCTTTCGTACAAAATTATTTCGTCCTTGACAATTTTAAATGTGTCTTATTTGTAAATATTGGATTAAATTTCATCCTTTGTTAAGGTATGATATAATTAGGATGCCAAGCTAATATCATTTTGAGAAAAAGAGAAAACTCATGTCTTCAGCGATTTAACCCTTATCTCATTGTTTTAAAAGTAAATTGCTGCAAAGGTGTCCAATGTTGACTTTAATAGGGGAAACATAAAATGACGTGCTATTGCATGCAAATCTTAAATTGTCTGTTTTGTGGTTTTATTGATAAATGATAGAATTCAAATATTCTGACAAACATCTTGAAAAGTGTATGTGGAATTCACAAATCTTATAATTATTCCTTAATGAAAGCACTGTATAGGGTTAGACTAAGACTAATGATTGTCAAGATTACTCATTTCCATTACTGTGTATGATCAATAATTAGTTGGCTGTGTGTATGGTCAACCTACTTTGGAATGGAGATTGATCATAAACAATGAAAGGCTTCAATTATCATTCACTTCGTTGACAAAACAATGCAAGTTATGACACATTTTCACTTGACCCCGCCCCTGATGTTCCAATATGCCCCTCAGTTGATAACTGTTTATTCAACTACTATAATGTTAGTGTTATGCATAACTGCAGTATGCATTTCCGGCGACATTGATGCGTTGCATCAACTTTCTCTTGTGTGATGCTGATACAGGGATTCATTATCACTTATTTGAGTGGTGCTCCCGGAAACCAAACTTGACACATTAAGTTACAAGTAGTGAGATTTAGACCTGCCTGTGTATATATGATGTCTAATCTGTATCTACACTTTTGCCAACTATTCTCAGAATTATTCTTGAAACTTCTTAGAATCATTTTTCATCAGATAACATCAATGTGCAGGTTTATTTTGATCAATGCTAGTCGTAATTACTCTAAGATGGTTTTCCTCATTTCAAGATGTTTCCCAATAATTTATTGTATAGCATTACTATCATGTCATGTTACTGATAGTGCTGATGATACTTTTTAAAATATTTTTAAATCTAAAAATTCTTACAGACAAAAAAAATCTTAATAGTTTTTTTTGTTTAGTTCTATTTTGATCACTGTTTTGCCTTATAGGACTATAGTGATTTTGTTTTTGCCTAATGAAGCGGGGCGATACTGGCCCTCTTGGGCCTCTTGTTTGTTATCAAATACAGGATTATTAATCAATTAATTACCTTGTTTAAGATCAAGACTGATTGGTGGTTGGTGTTCCGAAAATGTTTTTGAAACTTATAATCTGCTGTACAGTTAGAAAATGTATTCCTACCAAATGACAGTTTAATAGAAAAAGTTTGTTTTATTTTTACAGTCCCGTTCATGGTCAGTTCCACAGTCAGTTACTTCTCCGAGAAAGTCCTTGTCATTTATTGACATTGAAGCTGCACGACAGGCAAAGCCATATGCTCCTTCAACATCAAATCAGGCCAGTTTCACACAGGCTGTTAAAGTTTATACTGGGTAAGTAGTTTCCAGTTGTTTAACCCTTTACCTAATATAGACGCTTTCTGACGCCTCTGCAGCAGACAACTTTTGAAAACATTGTGTCAAAAGAAGAAATTGCTCAAAATGAGCAAATCCTTCTTTTGCCAAAATGTTTTCAACTTATTTCAGTAAATATACCCTTATTTAAAGGGATTTTCTATATTTTTGTCCACATGTTTCCAAAGTCGTCTGCTACAGATTTGCTGTATGAGGGAAAAGGTTAACTGTTTCCAACATAGAACAAATCTCCAGCAGACATTTTTTAAAAATCTATAACATAAATAAGGAAAATCTCTTTAAATGAAAATGTGAGTAAATAGAATCAAATTGAAAAATATTTAGGGAAAGTTATTTGCTTCAGATGAGAATCAAATAGAAAAAGAGCTATTAGGGAAAGTTGACGGCTGCAGATGAGAATCAAAGGGAAAAAGATTTAGGGAAAGTTGTCCTCTGTAGATGTGTAGCATGTGGGAAAGGGTTACCCTTTACCATATATGGCAAATCTGCCGCAGACTTCTTTGAACACATACCCACATCAATGTGAACAATATTTCCATTTGCAACAATGTTTTCAAAAGTCATCTGCTGCAGATATGTGGGACAGCGTTACTATAGTTAATAAAGACTTAATGTTTGACTACTACAGTATAGAATTCCTTTCATTTTCGTAGTTTGGTAAGATACTACATATAGTATGATGCTTTAAATATGGTCACTCTAATTTGTATCAGCGATCTTGAACACAATGCCATGAACTATAGATACCGGTATGCACTTATTGTTTAATTAAACCCTTTCCCACATGCAACAAACCGGCAGTAGACGACTTGAAAACATCTTGCAAATATCTATAAATGAAATACAGTTGAAAACATTATGGCAAAAGGAGCATTTACTTATTATTAAAAGATGATCATCCTGATTTGAACGATCATTGGATCTTTACTGTAAATCATTAATCTTTTGTATTTCAGCCCTACAAAAGAACAGACTAGTACAATAAAGAAACGGGAACCAACTGACCTTGGAGAGTATCAAATAAGAATATAGAAACTTTATACGCTATAAAATGTCTGTTGCTATGATTATTTTAATAAAGAGTAATGTAAAGTTGACATTATAATTTATAAGTCATTTATGTATAAATGATCAGTTATTTGTATTTCTTATGACTAATAAATGTAATCCTTCTCAAATTTGTAAAATCTGGCAATAAGAGAACAGATTTTTAATATCTCATAACTTATTGAATTATACAACGACTAACATTTTGTGATAAGACTTTTGCTGAATTATTTATTTTTGTGTTGCCTGCCGTAGCAGTGTGACACATATAAGAATCACTTCTGTCATCTTTATCCCTTTCCCACATACAACATATCTGCAGCATGAATGTGGCACAAATGTTCCTTCGGTGACCCTCTACTAAGATTATTCAAATTATTCAGGTCCTTTGAAAACATGGCCGCCAGGCTGCTGCCTGTGCTGGAGCTTGTATTCCCTTATATGTATATATATAGTGCAAACTTTAAAAAACTTCTTGCTCAAAAGTACTAACCCCATTTGATATAACTTGGCACAAATGTATAGACTGACCCTCTGATGATCATGAGATTGTTCAAATTATTCCGATATGTGAATAAACATGGTTACCAGGGGGCAGGGATCATTTTGCTTATAATTATAGTGTAAAAACTTTGAAAACTATTGAAGTTTTATTAAATCATGTGAGTAATATAGGACCATCATGATCCTATTAATTTTACAAATAGTTTACTTCTGTGATTTTAGAAATGTGTGATATTTTTTATTTATTTATGTTTTATACAATCATGTGTCGCTATAGTTGTAAAATGTGCACCTGCTTTTTAAACATATGTTTAAGTATAATCTATTTTGAGATTTATATATTTAATTTAATTGCATCTGTGGTGTTTTTCAGACTAATTTATAGCTTTATGTTATGACTTTTAACCTTTACCCACATAAAACATGAAAACATTGTTGCAAAAGTCTTATGCTGTAAATACGACAACATTTATCTGCAAAAGTAAACTGATTGAAAAAACTATATTCTTTTTTTACTAACCGTTTCCCACATACAACAAAACTGCAGCAATTTTGAAAACATGTAGGGCTGTAGGCAAACATAGGAAAATGTCCATAAATAAAGTATGTTGTTTGGATACAGTCAAAAGTATTGTGACAAAATGAGAAATTGCTTATTATTAATAATGATTTTTTGACAGGGTAGAGAGCCGCGCCCCGGTAGCTCAGTCGGTAGCGACGCGGGCTGTCAATCCAGGGGTTGTGAGTTCGAATCCCGACTCGGCCAACTTTCTTTCCAAGGATTGACAAAAGTCAATGTGACATCCGTCATTCCTCTTCCACCAATCTATGTGGAAAAGCAGCCAGTTGCTTGGGAAGATTGTTGTGTGGAGTACTGGTGTGAGAAAACCAGGAAATGCATGAGTAGGTGAACTGGCCGCCGTGATATAACTGATAAATTGTTAAAAACGGCGTTAAACCCCAATCAATCAATCAATCAATTGACAGGGTAGAGATGTAGTTTCACCATTTCTAGTTTGTCTGTTTTTCGAAGAAAAGAAGTGGGGCTATTGTGATACCCTTGGCTGCGTTGTCACAAAACTTTAACCTTACCTCATAACTCAAAACTGTTCAACATTTTCAAATGAAACTTGAAACACATGTTCCTTGGAAAAATACGCATGACGCATAACTCTGGCTTTGATATTAATTTAGATATGCCCATTTTTCGACATAGAAAACCAGAGGAGCGTTGGCATTTGCTCTGCGGTGCTCTGGTTATTTCTTCTCATTTATTTCAAGCAATTTCTCCTTTTTTGATGTTTTAAAACTCATCTGTAATGGTTTTATTTCTGTGCTACAGGGTTTAGGCTACTTGTGAAGTGATATATGTAAATTATACTCTTTTCAACATACAATTAGTCTGCAGCAGTAAACTTGAAAACATCATAGCAAAAACAAATTAATGTAGATTTATTGATAATAGTTGAAAACATTTCAACAAAATCCTTTTGCCCTAATTGAAAGGTGTCTACTGCAGTCAAAATGAGTCTGCAAGAAAGAACGGGTTAATGGCATTCGAAAAAACATTGTTTTGACAAAATTTGTCACATAGCTATGTTTTTTTTTCACAACAGATAAAAATGTTGTGTGTTAAATGGCAAAAAATAAAAGTTTTAAACTGCATTTTGTTGACTTCTTTTCCTTTACTGTATGCAAACTTGACACCTTACCCAGGTAACAACTTGTTAGGCCGCACAACTCACTGTTACAGAATATGACATTTTATTTTTTGTATCGCTTTTCTGTAGAGCAACTAGACACTAAGGGATCACTTCTCTGTTGACTGTCCATACCAACATTTAACCCTTTCCCTCACATAGACGCTTTCTGACGCCTCTGCAGCAGACTGCTATTTGAAAACATAGTGACAAAAGAAGAAATTGCACAAAACATGCAATTTCTCCTTTTGCCACAATGTTTTCCACTTTTAGTCATAGGTTATCCATTCAATTATAGAGATTTTCTACTTTTTTACAAAATATGTTCAAAGTCGTCTGCTGCATAATTGTCGTATCAGGGAAAGGGTTAACCCATTTATCAACATTTAACCCAAATATGACAAATCTTCAGCAGACGAGTCAGGACTTTGAAGACATCTAATTTAGTAAAAATATAGAAATATCTACTTATGAAAGTAATTATTAAATAAAAATGAAATAATGTTGCAAAAGGAGAAATTGCTCATGATGAGTAATTTCTCCTTTTGCCAAAATGTTTTCAAAAGTCTGTATCTGTATTTCTTTGATCTCTAACAATCGAAATAGCCATAAATACCAAAATTTGGTATGTCCATGCATCTGTTCATCACACTTTGCATTTTATGGTCACATATGTGTTTCTGCTTGGTATATTTGCTTTCCGCAAAATTGAAACTTAGTGATCAGGGGAGTGGAACAATACAAGGAACAATTCTAGCTTGCCTATTTTTGGAATAATCTCCCTTTTACATGCTTTAATTTCTTCACGTTTTTTCAATGTATCAACAGCATACATGGAATGTAGATAGCCTATGTATCTGATAATCTAGTGCACCTTATTTTGGAGTTATCTTCCTTTTCAATCTTTCATCTTCTGTAGATATACAAGAAACGTTTAGTTTAGCTTGCAAATTTTTTAAGTTGTCCCACTATGTGTATTATTATTGTCCTGCTTTTTCTCACCAATTGAAAATGGCCAGGATGTTATTTCCATTAACCCTTTCCCTCATAAAGACGCTTTCTGACGCCTCTGCAGCAGACGGCTTTATGAAAACATTGTGACAAAAGAAGAAATTGCTCAAAACGAGCAATTTCTCCTTTTGACACAATGTTTTCCACTTTTAGTCATAGGTTATCCATTCAATTATAGAGATTTTCTATTTTTTGACAAAGTATGTTCAAAGTCGTCTGCTGCAGAATTGTCGTATGAGGGAAAGGGTTAACCCTTCCCACATACACACATATTCTGAGGCCTCTGCAGTATATTGGAAAGGGTTAAGATTGTGATAAAAGTTTGGTGAAGCTTGAATAAGGAGTTGAGATTATGTTGATTTAGCAAATAATTGCTAACTAACCCCAGAGGATGTTGGGCGATCTTGCTAAAATTTAATCATAAATAAGATATTGTTCCATAAACATTCTGATAAAGTATTGTTGAAGAAAAGCAGGTACATAGCTTTGACTAATTGATTTCATAAGTCTTGGGTGATCTGACTGGTAATCAAATTTGCTGACAGATTGTCCCCATGACAATGTGATCAAACTTGGTGAACATTGGATAATGATTTCTCAAGTAAGACAGCAATAAAAACAAATTTAGAAAAAAAAATCTATTAAAAAGGACTACAAGAGAAAGTTGATGCAACGCATCAATGTCGCCGGAAATCCATTCTGCAGTTATGCATAGTAGTTGAAAAAAACAACAGTTATCAACTGAGGGGCATATTGGAACATCGGGTGGGGTCAAATAAAAATGTATCATAACTTGGGTTGACCATACACACAGCCAACTAATTATTGATCATAAAAATGAGTAATCTTGCCAATCATTAGTCTTAGTATGTATACAATGCTTTCATTAAGGAATAATTATAAGATTTGTTAATTCCGCATACACTTTTCAAGATGTTAGTCAGAATATTAGAATTTTATTATTATCAATAAAACCACAACACAGACAATTCAGGGTGTGCATGCAATAGCACATCGATTTAACATTCCCCGATTAAAGTCAACATTGGACACCTTTGCAGAAATCTACTTTTAAAACAATGAGAAAAGGGTTAATTCTCTGAAGACATAGTTTTCTCTCTTTTTCAAAACGATATTAGCTTGTCATCCTACTTTTATCATACTTTGACAAATGTTAAAATGTAGTCCAAAATATATTAGACCACCCTCGAAATATAATATTAGCTAAACAGTTAAATTTCATTGAAATTGTTGTATAATTTCAAACTTAATTTCGAACATAAACTGAACCCTACAACATGTTAATTTATTGTAATTCTTTCCTTCCTTTTTTATAATGAAAATAACAAACTACTCATGTTTTAAAATTATATTATGATGAGCGCCCTTGTATCAATGATGCATAGCAATATGCTGATCGCAAGCAAAATGCCTGTAGGGTTTCTAATGACACATTTAAAATTGTCAAGGACGAAATAATAGTGTACGAAAGACCCGATTCGTGAACCATTCTTCTTCGCAGAGTTGTCGTTCTTTACACTCTCTTTATAGGCATAGAGTGTTCATTCAAAGTCCTTTTTCCATTAAAACCAGTTTTATCTCAGTTTCTTCTTTTCTTCATTTGTTTCAAACCATATAAACATTTTAAATCACCTATTATTAACTATTTGTAAGTGAGTGTAAAGAACGGCTCTCTGCAAAGGAGAGTGGTCTACGCGGTCGGTATTCGTTAGTCACGTGATCAACAGTTTTAGCTTAGAAACAGTTCATAGTTTAGATATACATGTACATGGATAAACATTATTCTTCACAAATCAAGACATCTCTTTAAACATGAAAATACCATTCAGTAAGTTAAAATTGCTACTAAAAGGAGAATTCGAATGGATTTTTATCTCGATATTGACACATAACAGTCTGCTGCAAGTCTAATAGGGGCTGTTTTGTCTCTGTAAATAAAACAAAAATACCTAAATGAGAGTCAAAATAAAGAAACTGCATATACTTAAAACATCGGAATATTTATTTCATTTCAGATGTGTCATAACTTTGTGTTTTTAGCAAACGCAATTGTAATATGTTCAAGACTTTTAAATTTGATTTAACTCGTCCTTCCATGTCATTTCCGAAAAGCTGTTAACAATATAAGTCGCGGGCTTCTGCCTGGCGACTAATAACTATTAAGTGTCCTGGGCAATCTGGCTTGAAATGGGAACTAGGGTGCGAAATTAACCCCATAAACATTGTTACGAAAAAAGAATTGTGTGAGTGAGAAGACATCTTTTTGTAAATGTGCTTGAGGCAGCCCACACATAAAACACCGCATCTGAAAACAAGCATTTATAAAGGTTAAAGTCTAGTATTGCTCCACTGCATTAGGCAACAAGGCACAATATACAAAATTATTTTAAAATCATCTGCATACTTTCAGGGAAGAAGTTTTTTCACTATAGCCATATAAGGCAAAACAACCCGGCCCACTGGTGGCCATGTTTTTCAACAAATCAACATGGATTGGAGGAATCTGATAGAGGGTCACCCAAGGAACATTCATACACAATTATTTAGAAATCGACAAGATGCTTTCGGAGAAGAAGATTTTTGGAAGGTGATTATTATGTAATAATAATCTTCTTCCTATGGGATTGCACACCTTAATGGAATATGCCCTATAACACACATCCTCTCTATAAACTATATGATCTCTTCATACATACGCTAGTCAATATAGTTCGCAAAAAATCAATGTAAATTCATACTTTAAGTGTTTTCATGTACAATCAGTTTGATGTAGAAACTGGTTTGGACAATTAAATTTTCAAACAATTCATGTTTTTGTGGCTTTGAAAATTAAAATTAATTTTGATTTTCCAAATACACGTCTTTCTGTGGTAAACATTGTTACCTGTATATTCTTACGCGCCACGCTTTTGTGAACAACACCGATACACCGGATCAGATATACATTACACGAACTAGGTCAATTCGAGGACATACCGTGTCGTAAGGTAGTTTCCCCAAAATATGCTAATCTATCCTTAATTACGACTTTCAGTTTTGTTCTTTATATTTCCTCTAGCATATTCATTTATAGGTTTTTACATCAGTTATATATATATTATATGTATATATATATTTACTAATTGAAACGTTGTGGGAAAAAAGGAAAAAAATCCCTCTCAGATATTTTCAAAATCGTCTGCTGCATTTGGAGTCCTGAGATAAATTTCTTATGTTTTGTTACAATGTTGTCAATAGTTGTGTGCTAGGGAGAAATGTTAGTTATCTGGTAATTCACGAATGGTGTGTTCTCCCGAACGACTACTCGACTAAATATGTATAAGGGGATTAGGGGGGCATTCTAAATGGTAAATTACAGAATGATTATATAAAAAGGATTGATTGATTATGCTTTAACGCCGTTTTTCAACAATGGTTCAGTCATATCACGGCGGCCAGTTCACCTATTCATGTGTTGTCTGGCTTTCTCACACAAGTAATCCACACAACATTCTTTCCAAGCAACTGGCTTCTTTTCCAAATAGACTGTTAGCCCATTGGTGAAAGATGAATGACGCTTGTCACAATAACAGAAAGAATGATGGCCGAGCTTCGATTCGAACTTATAAATGCTTGATTGACAGCCCGCGTCGCTACCGACTGATTTACCGGAGGAAACTTGAAAGATGTGGAAATCACTTTTCCTGAATTGGTATGGTAAAATCGAACTCATGCATACTGGATAAGCACCCTAACATGTTGCCTCTCTAGATATTGTAGCTCTTGAAACAAAATGTTGTGGGAAAAGAAGCCTTTGGTTTTAATATGCATTGGGTGGTTTTTTTTTAACAATTCGTTTCATTCAATCAGATTTTATCCGAATATCTAATTGTTTTAAATTGTAAAATATTTGGAAGTGTTTGAATCCACGCTTGACGCGTAATACACATCAAATAAAATTATTTCTATAAAAATCTGATCATCGTGAGTTGTCATGATATTATTTAGATTTTACAACACTTTCTTGATGTTTTTGTTATGTGAGAATTGATTTAAATTGAGGGCACACCTATACTTAATTAAGCTTTCATGCAAGGAGAAAACATTACGTTCTACGTTGTATCCTCATTCAGACACAGTTTATCGAACATTGTTGCAAATGTAAAATTAATTCATGTTTTCATATTTTCATTCATAGCACTTGTATACGTTCATTCATAGCATTCGTTCACTTGTGAAAAGCAAATTTGAAAGACAGTGGCTGTCATAGATTTTTTTTAGGACGAGCAAGTTCTCCTATTGTTACAATGTTTTAACTATATATTTATGTTCTCACTTTTGTAATGTTTAATATTAAATGTACTTGCTCTTCAAATTTGGAAGAAATAAAGAATATCTATCTATATATTTTTGTCCTTATACAGACGCATAGAAAGATAGTATTAGCTATTGACGGATATGACTGAATGTTATTCTTTCCTGTACTTTTCTGTCTAAATATGAAAAAATGCTTTCTATATTTTTTACAAATATTTCTCTCTATATTTTTTACCAAAAATATATTTTGTTTCAATGCAATTTCTAAATGAATTGTATGTATGCAATACTCCTCACTTCTTGACAGTGTTTGCTAACTATTGTGAATATAATATAATGTCCAGCTGTCAACAATTTTGAAGTTTTATTCTTTCTTTCTTATTGTATTCTACTGATGAAGGCGTTCTTCCATTTGTTTGATTTATTCTTTTTATACAATTTTACCTATTCCGAAACTGCAGCAAAATAAAGAAGTTTTAAAGACTTAAATTCTTTCATTCATTTATTTTCCAACATATTTGCTCTCGTTTGTTCCTATCCATATATCCTAGCCATGATCTGTTCATACCTTGCATACAATGCATTATCCCATCTGCACCTGGCTGACATCACTCTAAAATCACCTTCCAGCAGTACTTTCAGTACTTTGATTAAAGTTTTCATTAGCCATACGAGAACAGAAAATGGCTTCAAAATGCAGCAAAACAAGGTTGCGCGATGGAACAAAACAGTCTTTAGACGAATTTAACGTGTTTTGCTTATTCTAAAATATGGACACATATTGACGATTGCGGCAAAAGGAGAAATTGCTCATTATGAGTTGCATCTTTCGCTGGCAAAAAGATGTCTTTTTGCATCTAAAAATAGTGAAGACTTTCAGTCTTTACCAGAGTCTTTACTGTCCAACTATAACTTGTAGGGACAAAGCTAGAGCTGGACCCCTTTTTATGGACACAAAACAAATACATGTATTTAAAAAAGTGGCAGTTTTCTTGAAACGGAGACATTCCTTTGTCCTCTCCTTGTTGTGTGTTCGATCCCCGGCTGTGTCATAACAAATACTTTAAAAATTGCAGTAGTGGTTGCTTTCCCTGACGCTCAGGGTTGTGGGGTTAGCATGACGATTGACTGGCTGGTGTCAGGATGAATGGACCAGTAGTTCCGGTAACTAACCCAAGAAATGCAGTGATATAACTGAAAAATTGTTGAAAGTGGCGTAAAACATCAAAACAATCGATCAATCAATTGTCCTCACCTGTATAAATTTACCTTGCTCCATAATGAATGAAGGACACGCATGTTACACCTGCAAATTCAGATCAGAGACATATATATGTATAGTTCTCTGGTTGTGTGTACAATTTTGAAAAAATTAAAACATTGTGAGAATAGGTACAATTTCCCTACCCATAACATTTCATGGAAGAAGTTTAGGGTTTGAATAAGTGTGTGATTTTAACTTAATATATACCTAATAGTTAAAGAGCCTTCCAAACTGGCTAGCTTTTAACCTCTGTCCAATATAGGTAGAATCTGCAATGGACGACTTAGGAAAGATGAAGGTAAAAAGAAGGAACATTTCTATAAAAAGTTATTGCACAAAGTTGAAAATATGGTGGTAAAAGGTATGAGAAGCCTCCAATAGATGTCTCACTAAAACAAACACATCAATTAATGCTTCAAGCCTTGCTTTCATTCCCAGAGTAATTTAAACAAAGTACTTAATTTACATTTAGTTGAGATAAAAACAGTAGTCAAAAAGTGATCCAATTCACCACTTCAGCAAAAATGAAATGACAGCAACAAACCTGAGTGATATTATAGTAGCAAATGCTACTGCTAATAAAGGTGAACATTTGATCGAGAATGGGAACGAACTGAAAATGAGACAGCTTATCAGTAAAGGACAATTTGTAAATCTTTGAATAATTTGAAAGAGGACCACCACAAGAACATTCCTTTGAAGTTTGGTTGATATCAGTTAATGGGTTTAAGGGGAGATGTTGTTTGAAGCTAGAAGTTCCTTTTACCCTTTATCTGATGCCGCCTGGAAGCTATCTTTTTCAACCAATCAAATGGCTTGAACAAATTATGACCAGTGCCACTTAAGGAATATTTCTGCTTAACTATCTTGAAATCAGATAAGAATGGAATTCTAAATTTTTGTAATTTTGACCCTTTTCCGCATCCATCGGGCATTTCAATAGATCAATATGGCTTGTACACATTTTGTAGATTGTCACTCGAGGACCATTTCAACAGATCAATACGGCTTGTACACATTTTGTAGATTGTCACTCGAGGACCATTTCAATAGATCAATATGGCTTGTACACATTTTGTAGATTGTCACTCGAGGACCATTTCAATAGATCAATCATATGGCTTGTACACATTTTGTAGATTGTCACTCGATGACCATTTCTACCAAATCATCTAGGCATCTGACAAGCAGATTTTGAAAAGGATTTTAAAGTTATGGCATTTTCTCCCTTTCTGATGCCGCAGCAACCAACGTTCTGAATATAATTTATATATCTTTCAACAATTTGGAAAGGACCCCCAAAGTAAATATCTATTAAGTTTGACTGAAATTGGTCCAGAAGATAAGGAGATGTCCCTTGAAGCTAAAAGTTAATTTTACCCCTTTTCTGATGCCACCTGTATTCTATATGTCTTTCAACCAAGCATAATTGATGGGTCAAATTATATAGAGGATTACTAAAGAATCATTTCTACACATTTATCTTGAAATCAAACAAGCACTTTCATAAGAACGGAATTTGAATAAAAATGTCATTTTGCCCCTTTTCTGATGCCGACTTCCTACCTGTTTATAACCAATCAATATGGCTTGGACATTTATTGTAGAGGGTCACACAAGGAACATTTCTATCAAATAATATTGGGATCCGACTTGTGGATTCAGAGGAGAAGAATTTTAAAGATTTGCCATGTTCATCCACCCCCTTTCTGATGCCGCAGAAACCAAAGTTTTAAACAGTTTTAAAAGAGGACAACCAAAAGAACATTCCAGTGAAGTTTGGTTGAATTTGGGCCAGTGGTTTAGACGACGGACAGAGAGTGAATAGAATAGAGCCTTTGGCTCAGGTGATCTAAACATGTGGAAAGGGTAAAATTTATTTAACCCTTTCCCTCATACGACAATTATGCAGCAGACGACTTTGAACGTATTTTGTCAAAAAATAGAAAATCTCTATAATTGAATGGATAACCTATGAATAAAAGTGGAAAACATTGTGTCAAAAGGAGAAATTGCACGTTTTGTGCAATTTCTTCTTTTGTCACTATGTTTTCAAAAAGCCGTCTGCTGCAGAGGCGTCAAAAAGCGTCTATATGAGGGAAAGGGTTAAAACAAGGAAGTTCTCGTTTTTTTACAATATTTTTAATTCTGTAACAATTAAACATACTATTTACGGGAGGTACAACTTTCTACCAAAATGTTTACAAATTAAAGGTCATCTGATTTATCCTAAATCATTTGACATTTGATTTGATAACACTGTGGGGATAAGATGCGCAGAACGAACAATGTCTCATTCTCCTAAAATGCTTGTAATTCTGTATAAATACCACAACAACATAATTAATATTTCTGTTATGCTACTTTTAACTAAAGTGTTTGTTATTTTTAAAGCAGACGATTCGAAAACAGTTTGAGGAGAAGGAGAACTTTCTAAAAACAAGTGATTTCTACTTTTTCCACAATGCTTTAATTCTGTATAAAATCATACTACCAATTTTCCGGTACAGTATGTTACAACTTTCTTCTCAATTACATTCAAAGAAGACGAGCCTTCAATTTTTCCCACATACAGAAGAAATCTGCAGCATAGCAGACGACTTAGAAATCATACAAGCAAAAGCACGAACAATCTCTGATAATGACAGTATGAGTATTGAATAGTGTTAGAGACATTGAGACAAAAGGAGCAGACGCGTTAAATGCATCTGTATATTGGAAATGTTGAATTAAAACTAAAATATCACCTCGCGTTAAAGGGAGCATAATATTGCTATCTTTAAATTATTTTAAGGGAAATAATACTGAGTTTGTTTACATGTAGAGGTCAAAGGTTATCCTGCCAGTCTCAGCAGCCAATAGCAGGAGCTTATTGATTTGCAAAATCAATTCAAGATGGTGGCAAATACAAGGTGAAAACGCAGGAGTACCAGTGTCTATTTGTGGATCGTGTTACTTTATCATTATGAAATAAAAACTGCAATCTTACATCTCGTGTGCTTTGACAGATTTTTGGGATATCAAAGGTAAATTTTCTGTGAACTATTTCAGCAGCAGATATGAGTATCAGACATAAAATATTGGGTGTTTTGAGACAAATTAGCATTCAATTAACATTGGGAATGCTCGATGTAAAAGAAACCTGGTAGTTTCCAGCATGAGAAGTGTCTGCCGTGCCGATACATTGATCTTTAATCATCATCTTGTACTGCACAACAATTATAAGTTAGCAAACGATTACATTGTTGTGACGTCACTTTGGAAATTAATTGGAATGTTAACCTTGTTTCTTTGATACAAGCGCTTTTGGATTTTCCCCAAATTGAATATAAATTGAATGGAAATATTTGCTTCTGAGTAATTATAGATATTGCATAATGCTCAACAGTTACGTATAAACATTGCTTGAAAAGAAGGGTAATTTTTACAGGCTTGAACCTGATGATCATTTAATTCTTTCCCACATACCCTGCAACAGATCTGCTCTGCAGCAGATGACTCTGAAAACGTCTGGGCAAAAATTTGAAAATCTCCATAAATAGGAGTAAATTATTAAATAAAGTTGATACACTGTGGCAAGAGGAGAAATTGTTAACTATGAGTAATTTCTCCTTTTTACCACAATGTTTTCAAATGGCATCTGCTGCAGACGTGTCATAAGGAAAGGGTTTGATATTGCTTTTATGTGCATACATGTAGTCTTTCACAATTTGTGTGATGGTGTAAGATTAACCCTTTCCCTCATAAAGACACTTCTTACTCTGCAGCAGACGGCTTTTTGAAAACATGGCCAAGAAAGAAGAAATTTCTAAAAACGAGCAATTTCTCCTTTTGTCACCATGTTTTCAGCACTATTCAATTATTTTACCTTCATTTAATGGGAGTTCCGAAATGTTTTCAGGTATGATTTCAAAGTTGTCTGCTGCAGATTTGTGATATGTTGGAAAGGGTTAATTAACGGTTAACCAGCAGGATCAAAGTTACTGAATCCTTTATTTAATTCTGCAGGAGACAATTGAAATCGAAATAAAGACATTTTTTAAAACTAGCAAATATTTCTCACAATATTTTCAAAACTGCCCCTGATCTACCTTAACACCAATGCAACGAATCTGCAACAGACAACTTTGAATTTTTTTATGCAAGATTCTGAAAAAAGGTCAATGAATGAAAGTATAATTATTAGAAAACAAAGTGGTAAACAGGGAATTTGTTCTTCATTAGCAATTTCTCCTTTTGCCACAATGTTTTCAAAGGTTGTCTGTCGCAGATGCATAAATATGTGTCTGTACATGAAAAGGGATACTATATAATATTATTATCTTTTATCCAGATGTATCATTTCTTTTCTTCAATTGTCTTCAATTTACCATATGTATCTGATACATACAGTTTCCTTTGAAGAAGAGGATATTTGAAAACTTTTTGGGAAAAGGAGAATCAACTCTAAAAGTGCAGTTTCTCCCTTTCACACAATACTTTGTACTGTATTTTCCAATATTTATAATTCACAAGAAAAAAAAGTGAATGAATCAGACAGCTCTTTAAACCTTCCAACAGACAGACTATTTTTTACCCCTTCGGCCAGTTGACTTTTGAAAACAATGTGGAAAATTGAGAAATTGCTCATAATGATAAATTTGTTCTTTTGCCTATAAAATGTTTTAACCCTTTCCCTCATACGACAATTGTGCAGCAGACGACTTTGAACATATTTTGTCAAAAAATGGCAAATCTCTATAATTGAATGGATAACCTATGACTAAAAGTGGAAAACATTGTGGCAAAAAGGAGAAATTGCTTGTTTTGAGCACTTTCTTCTTTTGTCACTATGTTTTCAAAAAGCTGTCTGCTGCAGAGGCATCAGAAAGCGTCTATATGATGGAAAGGGTTAAACTCTTTTAAAAAAATATTCTTCCTCTCATTAGTAAAGATTTTCCACATTTTAACCGAGATGTGTTTAAAGTTGTCTTGTATGTTCAGTTGGAAAGTGTTGAAATTCATATCAGGTAAATGGTTAACCACACATACAACAAATCTGCAGCAAATTACTGCAGAATAAACATCTGTATAAAAATATGAAAAGCCTCTAAAATAGAAAGTGTAATTAATAAAAAGAGTTGAAAACACTATGAGAAAAGGATAAATTACTCATTATGAGGAATTTCTTCTTTTGCCATGATGTTTTCAAAAGTCTTCTGCTGCAGAGGCGTCATAAAGCATCTGTATGTGGGAAAGGGTAAATATGTTCATCATGCGAGTCAAAAATTGTCCATGAAGCCTTTGAAGGTATTTATTTGTTTATGATTTTCTTAGTTTATTTTGTTTTATTTACTTCAATATCAATCAATAATGAGTTCAAAATAGGTGCAATGTTTTAGAACTGTGCACAGCAGTATTTAGAGAGAATTTTGACCACAAAACCCCTGGACCAAAGGAATATTATTTCCCATTAGCTAAGTTAGACTTGGCACTATAAACACAGAATAATAAGTCCTATCTCAGAATAATAAGTCCTATCTCCTAATATCTCTTGTACATAGACTGATTAATCTCTTTTCTTATGACCATAAACCTTTTTCTTGGGTCAAGTTATAGACTTTTGATAATTCAATAGGTGAAGACTAGTGGGAACATTATGGGAGAAAGAGAAATTATAGCTCATTACGCTTTGCTCTGTTTTCAAAATTGTGCGTTTATTTTTACTCAGCTTCGTCGTCCACGTCACACCTTGGTTAAGGTTTTGTATGCAAGTACTCATAACTAAATGTATTGCATTGAAACTTTCTACAACCCTACCCAACTATCACATCTGTGTAGATTATCAAGTTAGATAACTCTATCCTGCATTTTATGCAAGTTATGGCCCTTTTTTAACTTAGAAATTCTGGATAAAGTTTTGCGTGCAACTAAATAAAGAGTCCATATCTCAGTATTTACTGGATGCATTGCATTTAAACTTTATACAACCCTACCCAACTATCACACTTATGTAGATTATCAAGTTAGATAACTCTATCCTGCATTTTATGCAAGTTATGGCCCTTTTTTAACAAAGAAATTCTGGTTAAAGTTTTGCGTGCAACTAAATTAAGGGTCCATATCTCAGTATTTACTTGATGCATTGCATTTAAACTTTATACAACCCTACCCAACTATCACACTGATGTAGATTATCAAGTTAGATAACCATTTTATGCAAGTTATGGCCCTTTTTCTACTTAGAAATTCTGGTTAAAGTTTTGTGTGCAACTACATTAAGAGACCATTTCTTAGTAACTACTTGATGCATTGTATTGAACTGTTATACATCCCTTTCCAACCATCACACCTTTAGATGTAAACAATCAAGTAAGATAACTCTATCCAGTATATTTTACAATTTATGGCCCTTTTTTAAACTAGAAATTTGGTTAAAGTTTTGCATGCAACTACATTAAGAGACCATATCTTAGTAACTACTTGATGCATTGCATTGAAACTTTGTACAGCCCTCCCCAACCATCACACCTATATTAACAATCAAGTATGCAAGTTATGGCCCCTTTTGGACTAAGAAATTCTGGTTAAAGTGTTGCAACTACATTTAGAGTGTAATCTCAGTAACAACTTGAAGCATTGTATTGAAACGTTATACAACCTTTCCCAATTTCACAACTATATACACAATTATTTAAGATAACTCTATCCTGCATATGGTGCAAATTGTTGCCCTTTTTTAATTAGAAATTATGGTTAAAGGTTTGCAGTGCAACTACATTAAGAGTCCATATCTTAGAAACTACTTGATGCATTCTATTGAAACGTTATACAACCCTTCCCAACCATCACACCTATGAAAATAATATAGTTAAATAACTCTATCCTGCATATAATGCAAATTATCACGCTTTTAGAAATTGTGGTTAATGTTTTGCATGCAACTACATTAGAGTCAATTATCTCAGTAACTTAAATAAACGGTGAAATAGTCGAGCATGGTGTCTTCCGACAGCTCTTGTTTATTATTATATCAAGTTTAACCCTTTCCATTTCAGTCAAGTTACCAATTAATGTTACCCTATTGTGTATTTTCATCACAAGAATGTTGCAATTTATATTTTCATGGCAGATAGATCTCTGAGTGCCTCTTTCTCAAAAGATCTCAGGCTTGAATCCAGTGAAAACCGTTTAAGGCATTGGAATCTTGTGACAAACGGACACCCATCACAAGAAACACAGTTAACCCTTTTCCACTTGCAGATATATTTAAAAGAATCTGCAGCAGACAAATTTTTAAAACATTGTGACAAATTTAGGCATTGCACATAATAAGAAATTCTCCTCTCAAAGTTTTGGCTAGAAGTTTTACTGCTTCTGTTTGCAACAGATTTGTTGAAATATTTGCTAAAGCTTTTTAAGCAATTTCTCCTTTTGCTTCAACATTTTCAAAAATCATCTGCTTGAGATGCTTCAATATACATGTACTTCTATATGTAGGAATGGGTATACAGTTTCTTGTCCAATGCTTGCAGTGCATAGTCCAAGTACTACATGTAACTACATGATCTTCATAATATCCCCTTCTAAAAGGACATGCTCTCATTTGATAGCTTCAGCATTATGATACAGTATTTTAAATTAAAATTTGTGTTTTGGTTTTGAACATTGTTTGTGATTTAATAATGGTTTGCTCCAGAGCTCCAGATAAGGGGCATTTCGCATGTTCTAAAATCCTTATATGACCCTATAGCCCTATGTTGTGGGTAGTCAACATATTTGTCTCAATTAGTCGATTCTTTTGAGTACCCACAACATAGGGTTTGGTTGCATAAAAAGAGAGGAATTGTTGGGAAAAGAGCTGTATACCCCTCCTTATCTGGACCTTGGGTTGCATCATGAAGAAAAGTAGACTTGAGCTTCTCCTACAGGCACTACTGATTCCACAAGTATTGTTTCATATCCACAATGTTGGTTATATTTGTCTATTGCTGAGGTGTGAAAAGGCATTTGTGTTTAGGGAAAGGGTTAGTCTGTTAATTGGCTGAAAAATAATCTTTGATAAGAAGTAAACTAGTTTTTTCAATCATTGAATAACCCTTTCCCACATGCATCTAATCTGCAGCAGACGACTGAAAAAAATCACCATAAATTAGTGTTTAATTATTGAAAAAAAATTGAAAAAATAATGGCAAATAGAGAAATTGCTTTTTCAAAAGTCATCTGCTGCAGAGGCGTCAAAAAGTGTATATAGAAGGGAAAGGGTTAAAGGGCCAGAAAGAGTGAGTAGGAAAGAGTAAATAATTAATTCTGAATAAATTCTTCCTTTTGTTGTTAACTAGAAGATAGGTAAAAAAAAATGTGTGTAGAAATGTTCTTACTTTTTTCTAACAAATACCAGGTGAGAGCTATAAACCCTTTAACCTCGGTGTTGAGATCACATCTCCTGATAATGGAAATATTTAAAACATTTTGACCCCTTTACTCCATACAAACAACTTTTGAAACTGGGAAATTTCTCTCTCACCGTTTTCCTGCAATGCTTTCAGCAATTCAATACATTCAAATGCATGTGACATCATTCGGTTCTCTCAGATGTTTTTAACCCAGATAGCTTTAAACCTTTCCCATATCCTCTGCCAATGATTTTAAAACACACAGGCAAAATATGGATACTATCTTTAACCCTTTCCCACATACAACAAATCCGGTCACAACTAGTTTAAAAACATACAGGCAAAATATAGTTGATCTCTATAGTGAAAGTATACTTTTAAGACGACAATAATATATATTCGTTTGGTACAAAATGAGATGCACAGTCAGTGGCAAAATCGTAATGGCAGATATTTTAACCGAAGATTTACTGCGCAATTGCACAGGCGAAATATGGATAATCTCTACAATGACAGTATAATTATTGAATAAAGTTGAAAACAATGAGGAGAAAGGAGACATTTCTCATTATGAGCAATGTCTCCTTTTTCTGTGATGTTTTCAAAAGTCATCTGCTGTAAATGGAAGTTGGAAAAGGTTAATGATATCAGGTTAGGCATCTCAACCTCATTATCATTAATATTGTCCACTATTATATCTGATATAATGATAGTTCTGTTTTGAAAAATATATGAATATATTTCTGCCTTGAAAATATCTGAATATTATATTTCTGCTTCGAAAATATCTGAATATAATATTTCTGCATTGAAAATATATCTGAACATTATTTTTTGCTTTGAAAATATATCTGATTATATTATTTCTGCTTTGAAATTATCGGAATATAATATTTTTTCATAGAAAATATATGAATATGACATTTCTGCTTTTAAAATATCTCAATACATGTATAATATTTCTGCTATGAAAATATCTGAAGATGACGTTTCTGCTTTGAAAATGGTCATTCTGATTTGATAATATCTGAAGAAATCTATGAATACAAAAGTTTAATTTATTTTCCATAATCCCTCAAAATCATCTTAATTGACTTAAAGGTTTAATCACATGGGTTTATTCCTTGTTTATACATCAAATGAATATTTTTAGCTCACCTGTGCATGAAGTGAAAGGTGAGCTATTGTGATCACATGTCCGGCGTCCGTCTGCCGTGCGTCATCAACAATTGTCTTGTTAACACTCTACAGGCTACATTTTGCATCCGATCTTCATCAAAATTTATCAAAAACTAGGTCACTAGGTCAAATTGAAGGGAAATCTTGTTAACAATCTAGAGGCCATATTTTCAACTTGAGCATGTTGAATCTTTCTCAGATTGTTTGTCTTGATGATATCATATGTAAGACAAGGGTAATGTCGGGTAAAAAATTAGGTCACTAGGTCAAATTGAAGGAAAATCTTGTTAACACTCTAGAGGTCGCAATCTTTGCTTCAGCAGTTTGAAATGTTGTCAGAATGTTTGTCTTAATGATATCTAGGACAAGTTTGAATATGGGTCATATTGGGTCAGAAACTAGATCACTAGGCCAAATTGAAGGGAAATCTTGTTAACACTGTAGAAGCCGCATTTTTTGCTTCATTAGCTTAAATTTTGGTCGCTAGGCCAAATTGATGGAAAATCTTGTTATCACTCTGGAGGCCGCATTTCTGGTTTCAGCAGTTTGAAATTTTGTCGGAATTATATCTAGGTCACGTTTGAATATGGGTCATATTGGGTCAGAAACTAGGTCACTTTACTAAGGTCAAATTAAAGGGAAAACCTGTGAACACTCTGGATGCTGCATTTTTAACTTGAGCATGTTAGAATTTTACCAGAATGTTTGTCTTGATGATATGTAGGCCAAGTTTGAATATTGGTCATCATGTCTGTTCAAAAACTAGGTCACTAGGCTAAATTGAAGGAAAATTTTGTTAACATTGTAGAAGCCGCATTTTTTGCTTCAGCAGCTTCAAATTTGGTCAGAATGTTTATTAATGATATTTAGACCAAACTTGAATACGGGTTATGCCCGGTCAAAAAGTAGGTCACTAGGCCAAATTGATGGAAAATTTTGTTAAAACTCATTTTTGGGCTTCAGCAGCTTGAAATTTTGTCAGTATGTTTGTCTGAATTATATCTAGGTCAAGTTTGAATATGTCATATTGGGTCAGAAGCTAGGTCAATACAGGAAAATATTGCTCAAACTCCAGAGGCCACATTTTTTCTTTGAGCAAGTTGAAACTTTGTCAGCATGTTTGTCTTGATGATATCTAGTCCATGTTGGAATATGGGTCATATCAGGTAAACAAAATAGATCACAAGGCTAAATGAAGGAAATCTTGTAAACAATCTGGAGGTCACATTTTGAATCTTTGTCAGAATTATTGTCTTGATGTGTTTTGCATTGCATTACATTGCATAATTCAGGTGAGCGAACGAGGGGCCATCATGGCCCTTTTGTTTTCTATTTTTCAACTTCTATTTTGTTACAAATATAATTGTGAGATTTTGCCGAAAATTTCCAATGTTGCTTTGTTCTAGTTTTCATGTTTTAATTCTCCCTGCACAGTGAACCTAAAGCTGTCAAAATTAATTAATCTTCCAACAGTTTGATGTACACAGACTACAGTAGCATAACTGATTGCCTTTTCCAGCTACATTATAATTGTATTAAAAATATAAAAAACATCTTATCTGTTACGCAACTTGTGCATTAAAATAAGCATTGAATATGGTCATCTGCTATTATATGCTATGCTTATCTCCCCTTTTAAACCTTTCCAGATCCAGATGCTTTCTGATGACTCTGCAGCAGATGACTTTTGGAAACACATTTTGGCACTGGAGAAATTAATCATAATGTGCTATTTCTTCTTTTACAACAATGTTTTTTCAGTAATTATATTATATACCTTTATTTATAGAGATATTTTTTGTTTTGGTCTAGATGTGCTGTATGTGAGTAAGGGTTAAGTTATGACGCCTATGTAGCAGACAATTATTATTTGAAATTATCAGAGGAAAAAGTTGTTATATGAATAATTGCCAGTTTTATTTTGATATAGAGGTGAAAATATACAAAAACATCTATTGTCACCTTCCCACTTACAAATAATCCGTTGCAGACGACTTTGAAAATATCTACAAAAACATGGAAATATGATTATTGAAAGAGTTGGAACAATTGTGTGGCAAAAGGAAAAATTGCTCATTATGACCAATTTCTTCTTTTGTCACAATGTTTTCAAGAGTTGCCTGCTGCAGAGGCATCAGAAAGGGTAACCAAAAGATAAACAGAATTGACAAAATGATGTTTGATGTTTGATAAAATAATAAAGGGAAAACAGCATAGCAGACTATTTTGATAAGTGTTTTATTTAAATGCAAAAATAAACATTTGCTTAAATGCATTGAAGATAGCTTTCCTAAGAAAGTAAGTCTGCATTGTAAATATTATGACAATATGTGGAACTTCAGATTAAATGTAAATATTCACTCTATTACATCCTTTTATTAGTTCCACTGGCTGAAAGTTGATGATTGATTTATAAATAGTTTTATGTATGCTGCTTTCAACAATTTTTACCTCACCATGTGCTCAAGGTGATCTTTTGTGATAACATTTTGTCCTTTGTGCATCGCAAACAATTGCCTTGTTTTAAACACTCTAAAGGCAACATTTTACCAATCTTCAATGGTTCATCCTCTTTATGTGGCCTCTCCTATATTCCTTTAACCCTTTCCCTCATACGACAATTCTGCAGCAGACGACTTTGAACGTATTTTGTCAAAAAATCTCTATAACTGAATGGATAACCTATGACGAAAAGTGGAAAACATTGTGGCAAAAGGAGAAATTGCACGTTTTGTGCAATTTCTTCTTTTGTCACTATGTTTTCGAAAAGCCGTCTGCTGCAGAGGCGTAAGAAAGCGTCTATATGAGGGAAAGGGTTAACTCTTTCCCTCATATAAAGGCTTTCTGATGCCTCTGCAGCAGACGGCTTTTTGAAAACATAGTGACAAAAGAAGAAATTTCACCTTTTGCCACAATGTTTTCCACTTTTAGTCATAGGTTATCCATTCAATTATGGAGATGTTCTATGTTTTGACTAAATACGTTCAAAGTCGTCTGCTGCAGAATTGTCGTTTGAGGGAAAGGGATAAAAAAAAAATCTGGTTGATTGGTTGAAAATCATGGCCAAAAAGGGTAGGGCTTTTTTGCCTTTTATATCTATAGTGTAAACTTAAATAATCTTCTCCAAAAGTATCTGACATTTTCAAATCATTTTGTAGAAATGTGCCTTGGGTGACTCTCTATCAAATTCCTCCAAGCGATGTTGCTTGGTAAAACAACATGGCCACTAGGGGGCAGGTATAATTTGCCTAATTTAATAAACAAAAATTAAATCCTCTCCTCCAAAAGAATCTGACATTCTCAAATAATTTTTAGAAATGTTTCTTGGGTGACCCTCTATCAGATTCAGGAATCCGCTGTGGTCGAGTGGTTGGCGTCGGGGATTTCGAAACTGGGTGTTCCGGGTTCGATCCCCAGTCGCGTCACTACGGTCATGGTGGAGTGCCCTTGGGCAAGGCACATTTTCTAGCCTAGTACTGGTTTGTTTACCCAGGTATCATGAATAATTAAATTTAATAAAACCTTATACATTCATTCACTCTATCTGATTCCTTCAAGCCATGTTGAATGGTCTAAATACAATGCTGCCAGGGGGTGGGGCTGTTAGCTTTGTACTGGCTTTAAAGTGAAATCTTAAAAAAAGATTCTCTTGAAATTGTTTGGTCGATTTTCAAATTCTTTTGTAGACATGTTCCTTGGCTGATCCTCTATCAGATTTCTTCAAGCCATGTTTATTGGTCGCAAAACATGGCTGCCAGGGGGCAGGGCTGTTAGCCTTATATTGGCTTGAGTGAAATATGTATGGCCAATTTTCAGATTATTTTGTAGAAATGTTCCTTTGGTAGCCCTCTTCTAGACCTTCAAGCAATGTTTGTTGGTTTAAATATCATTTCCGCCTCTTTGACTTTGAGCAATTTCTCCATTTGTCATAATTATGACTTACAATAGTTGTCTGCTCAGAAAGCGTCTGTATATGGGAAAGGGTTAAACCCTATGTTATGGGTACTAAAAAGGATTCCTCTCAGTAACATGAGTCTTTTGAGCACCCATAACTTTGGGTTTTGTTGGGTTACAAGAGAGATATTGAGGGGCAAAGACCAATTAACAACCCATTACTTCACATGACCTTTCAAAGGTCGGCTGCTTTTCAATAATCAGCTGTCTGCTTTACAATCATCATTTGTCTGCTTTACAATCATCATCTGTCTGCTTTACAGTCATCAAATGAACAATTTCAACAATCTAGAAAACTGAAAGATTTATATTGATAAAGAGTTGAAAATATTGCATTCAAAGGTGAAATTGCTCGTTTTGAGCAATTTCACCTTTTAATGCAATGTTTTCAAAAGTCATGTTCAGGATGGCAGGAATCAAATGTCGTCTGTGTGAAGTAATGGGTTAAACCCTATGTAATTGTTACTTAACCCATTCCCTCATATAGATCACTTTTAGTCATAGGTTATTCATTCAATTATAGAGATTTTCTATTTTTTGACAAAATATATTCAAAGATTTGTTGTATGTGGGAAAGGGTTAAAAGGTATGTTCTCAGTGAGATGATTCTCTTGAGCACCCACGACATTCAGGGTTATGTTGGGTATTTTGGGAGATATTGAGGGGAAAAGACAATTAACCCTTTCTCACATATAGGCGAATTTTGACGCATCTGCAGCATATTACTTTTCAAACAGTTGTGTCAAAAGGAGTAATTGTCCATAATGAGCAATGTTTCCTTTTGCTGCTATGTTTTAAACTCTTTTTAATACTTAAACTATTATTTATGGAGATATTACACATTTTTTACTGTTGCAGATTTGTTGTATATGGGAAAGGGTTAACTCCCAGTTAGCTAGGACCCAACTTCTTCAAATTGTGCCATTGTGCAGACTAATCCAGATCTGTTTTTGTCTAAAATCCCAAACCCAGTTATCCTGTGTGATGGGTTCATCTTCGCAAACATACATGATTGATACATTGGGAGAAAATCTAATCAATATTTTCTGCAGTGAAGATTTTCTCTCACTGTATAACACTGCTTCCTCTGACTCAGATGACAGAAAAGACTTTAAGAAATCAAAACTCGGAACATTGGCTTTTCTAACAGGGAGACAGTCTGACTGCCACGCTACACTTCTCCGGTGAACGAGAAAAGTGACCTCTAGAAGAATAAATGACATTTCTATCAATGTCAAAATATTGTTCTAGATATTTTGGAGAATTGTGAAAAAAAACCATAAAATTGTTTAGTTGATGTAGGCAAACCATTACTTCAGCTGAAGATTATTTGAGAACATTGCGAAAAGGAGATTACCGAGTTTCAATACTTAAAATATTGACCTTTTTTTTTGGCAAAGAATTTTGCATTTAGCCATATTACCCTGATTAGGGAAGTTTCTCCTTTGAATGATCAAAACATTAAAAATCTCTATAATTGAATGGATAAACTATGACTAAAAGTAGAAAACATTGTGGCAAAAGTAGAAATTGCTCGTCTTGAGCAATTCCTTCTTTTGTCACCATGTTTTCAAAAAGCCGTCTGCTGCAGAGGCATCAGAAAGCGTCTATATGAGGGAAAGAGTTAACCCAAAGATTTAACATACTACAAACCTGGGGCAGACGACATTGGAAACAATTTCACGAAAAATGTTAAATAATCTTTTAAATGAAAGAGTAATATGAATGAGTAGAGTTGAAAACATTGAGGCAAAAGGACAAATAGCTCATGATGAACAATTTCTATTTTCACCACAATGTTTTCGAAAGCTGTCTGCTACAAATGTCTGCATTTAGGAAAGGGTTCTATTCAATAGTAATTATTGAATAGATTTGAAAGCAGTTGTGACAAAAGAAGAAAGTGCTCATCCTAAGCAAGACTACTCCTATTTTCACAATGTTTTCAATAGTCGTCTTAAATTGGGAAAGATTTAAGTCGAGTTATTTAGTCAAAACTCATGACTATAATTATATTGTGCAGATTTTACATTTTGATTTTTATGTAATCTGTAAATTCCTTTGAATTCAGGTCAGCAATACAGGGCCATCATATAGCCCCTTTGTTCACATTTTCTATGGTACTGGAAAAGAATAAAAGCCCATATTCACAATTTATTGTATCCTAACTGGGACACCCACTGTGCTGTTGATGTTACATATTCCAGCCATGGAGCTAATAAAACTCTATGTTCATTCACATGGTGGGCTTTGAGGGTGAATCCATTCATTCTAAGTACAATCTTATTCTATAGTCTATACTGGTCTTCTTAACCATTTTCCACCTATAGACGCATCTGCAGCAGATGACTTTTGAAAACATTGTGACAAAAGGAGAAATTGCTCAAAACGAGCATTTTCTCCTTTTGCCGCAATGTTTTCAACTTTTTTCAGTAATTATACCTACAAATATAGAGATTTTCCATATTTTTGAGTAGACATTTTCAAAGTCGTCTGCTGCAGATTTGCTGTGCAATAGAAAAGTATTGACTACAGACCCATTTTGATGCTCTGCAGTAGAAAACTATTGACTGCAGATAGATTGTGATGTTCTGCATTAGAAAACTATTGACTAAAGACACATTTTGACACATCTGCAGTAGAAGACCATTGACTACAGACCAATTTTAAACTATCTGCAGTAGAGATCTATTGAGTGCAGACCCACTTTAAACTATCTGCTATCTACTATCTGTAGAAAACTATTGACTACAGACCCATTTTGATGCTCTGCAGTAGAAAACTATTGACTGCAGATACATTTTGATGCTTTGCAGTAGAAAACTATTGACTGCAGATACATTTTGATGCTCTGCAGAATAGGACTATGATTGACTGACCGTAGACACATTTTGACAGTCTGCAGTATAGTACTATTGACTTACAGAGTCGTTTTAAACTATCTGCAGTAGAGATCTATTGACTGCAGACCCATTTTGATGCTCTGCAGTAGAAAACTATTGACTGCAGACCTATTTTGATGCTCTGCAGAATAGGACTATTGACTGCAGATACATTTTGATGCTCTGCAGTAGAAAACTATTGACTGCAGACACATTTTGATGCTCTGCAGAATAGGACTATTGACCGCAGATACATTTTGATGCTCTGCAGTAGAAAACTATTGACTGCAGACACATTTTGATGCTCTGCAGTAGAAAACTATTGACTACAGACCCATTTTGATGCTCTGCAGTAGAAAACTATTGACTGCAGATACATTTTGATGCTCTGCAGTAGAAAACTATTGACTGCAGACCCATTTTGATGCTCTGCAGTAGAAAACTATTGACTGCAGACCCATTTTGATGCTCTGCAGTAGAAAACTATTGACTGCAGACACATTTTGATGCTCTGCAGTAGAAAACTGACTGCAGATACATTTTGATGCTCTGCAGAATAGGACTATGATTGACTGTAGACACATTTTGACAGTCTGCAGTCTAGTACTATTGACTGCAGACCCATTTTGATGCTCTGCAGTAGAAAACTATTGACTGCAGACACAGTTTGATGCTTTGCAGAATAGGACTATTGACTGCAGATACATTTTGATGCTCTGCAGTAGAAAACTATTGACTGCAGACACATTTTGATGCTCTGCAGTAGAAAACTGACTGCAGATACATTTTGATGCTCTGCAGAATAGGACTATGATTGACTGTATACACATTTTGACAGTCTGCAGTCTAGTACTATTGACTGCAGACCCATTTTGATGCTCTGCAGTAGAAAACTATTGACTGCAGACACATTTTGATGCTTTGCAGAATAGGACTATGATTGACTGCAGACCCATTTTGATGCTCTGCAGTAGAAAACTATTGACTGCAGACACATTTTGATGCTTTGCAGAATAGGACTATGATTGACTGCAGACCCATTTTGATGCTCTGCAGTAGAAAACTATTGACTGCAGACACATTTTGATGCTTTGCAGAATAGGACTATGATTGACTGCAGACCCATTTTGATGCTCTGCAGTAGAAAACTATTGACTACAGACCCATTTTGATGCTCTGCAGTAGAAAACTATTGACTGCAGACACATTTTGATGCTTTGCAGAATAGGACTATGATTGACTGCAGACACATTTTGACGCATCTGCATTAGAAAAGTATTGACTGCAGACACATTTTGACGCATCTGTAGCAGAGGACTACTGACTTACAGACCAATTTTGACGCATCTGCAGAATAGGACTTTTGACTTATAGACAAATTTTGACACAATATGGAATAGTAGCTAGATATGGTGCTGATGTGACTTGGTTCAATATGGTTGTTGGAATGGTAGCTAGATATCAGGTGCTGATGTGACTTGGTTTCGTGACCATTTTCTTCTACTATTTGATTATATACTAAATCTGTTACTGCTCCTTACAATTAATTGCAATTTTCTAAATTGGCTAAGCCTGTTTCCTGTAATTGCATATTCAACTGTGAAATTAACGAATCTTTATACATAATTGATTTCTTCTGCTTTGATTTGAATTGATTTTATTTTTATGAAAATGTATTGTCTGTTTAATGCAATTTCAATACTCTTTCAGTTATATTAAAGCCTTTTCTTACATACAAATACTTGCAATATATTTATTTTATGCTATTTTTTTTACCTACCGGTAATACGCCATTCCAGAGAGGAAAATTGTAATATCTGGAAATTGAAAATACAGTGTTCATAATTTTGGGCAATTTCTCCTTTTCTCATCATTTATTACAAAAGTCAAATCTCCTTATCAACTCTCCCGCTTTTAAGCTCGACTTTTGAAAAAAACGAGAGCTATTGTCATGACCTTGGCGTCGTCGTGAGCTATTCTGATCACTTTTTGTCCGTCGTCCGTCCGGTGTTAACTTTTAGCTTTAAACATCATCTCCTCCCAAACTCCAAGGACAATTTCCGTGAAACATCACAGAACTGTTCCTCTGGTTGGTCTCTTTCAAAATTGTTCAAAGATTTAAATTCCATTGAGAACTTCGGTTGCTGCGGCATCAGAAAGGGGACAAAATGTCCAAACTTTAAAAATCTTCTCCTCCGAATCTGCCTGTCAGATTCAAATATAATTTGGTAGAAATGTTCCTTGGGTGACCCTCTATAAAAATTGTTCAAGCCATACTGATTGGGCGAAAAACATGGCAGTCAGGCGATATCAAAAAAGGGGCAAAATGACAAAATTTGAAAATTCCATTTTTATTTGTTTGGAACAAACAAATTTAGTTGCTACAATTCTGAAGCCATACGTCTTATCGAAAATTCCATGAATTTCATACGCGTGAAAGTAGTACTCAATACTTGCTCTTACTTTTCAAATGTATCACGATTTTTGAAATAATGATATATTTATATCGTCTTTGTTTTCTTATGTGGTTCTTATATTCAAAGAGAATTTGGAAATAAAATGAAACATTGTATTTTAAAACAAGAACGCGGAGAGATTTATAAATCTCAATGAGTGAACTGCTACAGGGAAAACTATTTCCGATTTAAGCTCCAGATACGGTATTTGAATTTTCAATCACGCATTGAAAATGTAGATAAAAACAGAATTGAAAATATTTTCTTTGTGCCTTGTCGGCCATATAAATATAGTATAAAGAATTAAAAAAACAAATATGTGCGTCATAAAATGCATTTAAAATGAGAGTAACACATTTGCAGAGAAATCATGATCGTCGAATTCTATTTATAAATACAACGGTATGGGGGGAGGGTCTAAAGTGCGGACGCGATCTGCGGACACATATATTATAGAGGGAAAATGCGGACAAATGCAATATAGTGGGAAAATGCTGACGCTATAGAATATAGAGCAAATCTTCGGACACATAAACAAGTGAAATAAACAAAAATAAGAAATATTTTGAAAACGTATCTCAAATATATGTCTATTGAAAGTCTTAAAGCTTTCTCTTCAGTTTCATGTATAAAGGGAAGTAATCGGAAGTAAAATGTAAACTGCGAAAACTTGACGGAGTAAGTCGCTCGAAATAGTGATTTCTTATGTTTTTGTAGAATTACCTCCCTTTATTGAAATAAATAACATAGGTTTTCTGTATTTAAGTTATTATAGATCATGCGATACAAAAAATAAACACTTATACAATAATGTTATAAATGTATAAAAATGCAATACAAAGATAAGTTCGATGCCGTATTTAAATTTTAATAAATTTTTAATCAAAACCCGTGTAAGGTTCTATAAAGATTTTATAAATAAAAAAGTACACAGATTCTGTAGCGTTCCTGGGAGTTCTCTGGTATAAAAAAGGTTTGTTTCCGTCGAAGGCTCTACAAGCATCCACATTTCTTGCCCTGGAGACTTACCTGCTTGACTGTCAGATGACAGACAAAATATAAATAGTAGTTATCTTCTTTTTGTGCATAACTGGTTGAATACAGTGCAATTTATAAATGTTGCTCCCTTTTCGCCAATGTTATTTGTTTGGGGTGCCTAAGATCGCATCCTTAAATATTTAATCATTGCTTAATTAATTAACGACTGGGACTTTCGATCGCGACCACGCTGAGATATTCTTTTACAGTTTTACGCATTCTACAAGTCAACTAAATCAAATATAGGCGGAAAGAAAATATATCTCAATCAATAGGGGATACCCAGTAATCACCCCTACAGTTCTAAAAACAACAGAAATTTAGACTAAATAAATACACTTCCTTATTCAAAGGGGACCTTTAAATCATTACAGGAAGTGCAAAAACATAGATTCCCTTGTAACTACGTAGAAATTTGTAATGTTGTATTCTTAAATTGCACTGTCTTCTTCCCTGGCCGATGTACAAGAGGGGGAAATGGGAAAAAGGGCTCCCAATTCGCCCGTCCGCGACTTGTAACAAGTACACCCCTTTGGCTTTTGCTTTTGCTTTTCCAGTTTTCAAAAGAGGAAACGACTGGCTGGACTGACTAAAGCGGCCGGCCTGTTGTCTCCAATCTTACAAAAGTTGCTTCATTTTCATCGGTGTTGTTTGTTAGGGGGTGTCTGCTATCGCGTCCGCGCCCTTAAAATATTAAAAAAACCAAACAAAACTACTAAAACATTTAAAGTCTTCGGCTTCCGCTAAAATAATCCCATAACAATTATAAGAGGCAGCTACAGCCGGGAATGGAGATCCTCAAGGTCTCACCGGGTGTACTACACACCGGCTATTGCTCGCTAATAGAGCTCTTAAAATAATTAAAAAAACCAAAAAACTACTAAAACATTTAATGTCTTCGGCTTCCGCGAAAATAACTCCATAACAATTATAAGAGGCAGCTTTAGCCGGGAAGGGAGATCCTCAAGGTATCACCGGGTGTACTACACACCGGCTATTGCTCGCTAATAGAGCTGATTGAAATTATAATCATAAAAAAGACTACTTTCGGACAGATATGGGGATATTCCATAGCAATTGTACATGCTCGATCTATTTATAGACTAATCATGAACAGTTGATATGGAATGGAAAAGATCAATCTCACACTACCGACTCATTACGCCTAAGTTATTAAAAGTAACAGACATCAGGGGGCAAGGATTCCCGACAACGTCTCCGCTGTTCGGAGGTCCATATTCGGATAGTACGAGGATCCTTGCACCCAGATGTAAAACAACCAGAGATCAATGCAAGTAGACCCAGGATTACACTAAAAACAACAGAAATTTAGAAGTTTATGGACACTGAAAAAATGTAGATTCACCACCACAGAAGTGCCGGCGGGATAGGATTAAGTCCTGCCCACGTGGCCCGCCGTGCCTTCTGTGTAAGCTTTGTAAATTTTGTTAACATTTATAGACATATAAACAATAGATATGTGCATGCTGACCTGTACTATAGATTAAAACATAGTTTTATAAACAATATATATGTGCATAATGTACTATATATTAAACAATAGTTATATAAACGATAGACAGTTTTCCATGTGCCATACTACGAGGCAAATGATCCATGCAACATTCTAATCTGTAGGGTACTTGGAAGGGGCAGAACAATTTAAATAACAAATAAACAAGTGAGTCCATAATAGTTATCCATTTGTTTTACATGTCTTTTGAAACTTGGAAATTAAATATAATATTCACATGTAGGTCTCATGATTTATTTTTATAGACAACTAAAATGGCATTAAATTTTAACGGATGCGTCATTTATTCTTTTACCCAAAGTTGTAATATTTATAAACAATGCATAGTTTATAAATCACACATCTATGCAAAGGCAAATGTTTGAACAGTTTTATGTACCCAAACAAATGCAGTGCCTTCAGCGCTTTGATTATGAAAGTGCTTGTCTGATTTTAAGAAAATATAATACGAATCTTACTGTAATGATCCTCTATTTAATTTGTTTAAGCCTTTTTGATTGGTTACACAATCATAGCAACCAGGCGTCATCACAAAAGGGGTAAATTGAACTTTTAGCTACAAATGACAACCAACTCCTACCATTCCAATAGACCAATTTCCACAAAACATCACAGGAATGTTCCTTTGGTGGTCCTCTTTCAAAATTGTTCAAAGATTAAAATTCCAATGAGAACTTTGGTTGCTGCAGCATCAGAAAGTGAGAAAAATACCCAAATTTTAAAATCCTTTTCCTCCATAATCTACTTGTGCGATTGCAAGATAATTTGGTAGAAATGTTCCTTAAGTGACCCTCTAAATAAACTGTTGAAGCCATATTGATTTCGTTGAAAAACAGGGCAGCAAGGCGGCATCAGGAAAGGTGCAAAATGACAAAAACTTTATAATTCCATTCCTATTAAAGTTCTTGTTAGATTTCAAGATATAAATGGCCTTTACTGATAAGCTGTTTCTTGAGAAGTGTCCACTCCTTTGCAGTTTCATTTGCACTCCCTGATAAAATTTTCCCAGATATTTGCAGTTAAATATTTGCTACTAATTTACTATCAATTAGGTGATCGATTTAGGGCCATCTTGGCCCTCTTGTTTCTGTTTTCTATCAGTCGAGCTTCTGTGCCGTACGCGTCTGTGCCGTACGCGGTGCTCTTGTTTAAAATATTTTTAACCCTTTCCCTCATACGACAATTCTGCAGCAGACAACTTTGAACATATTTTTTTTAAAAAACCTCTATAATTGAATGGATAACCTATGACTAAAAGTGGAAAACATATTATGGCAAAAGAAGAAATTGCTTGTTTTGAGCAATTTCTTCTTTTGTCACTATGTTTTCAAAAAGTCGTCTGCTGCACAGGCATCAGAAAGCGTCTATATGAGGGAAAGGGTTAACAACGTTTTCAACATCATTTCAGTAATATAACGGCAAAAGTTCACTTTTAATGATCCCTTGGTAAACAAACCAGTACTAGGGTAGGAAATGTGCCTTGCCACAACTGAGGATCAAACCCGGGACCCCCGGCTTCAAATCCCCAACGCTAAACACTCTAGCATGGCGGATTCCTGAGCTTAAAAAAGAGCAAATCTTTAAACAGCATTGTTTCCTTCTTACTCAAATCCCAGTCGATCATGAATAAGTGAACTGTCGCCTTCCTCTCCTTCCTCTTATCATGAATAATTTCTGTTTAACCTTTTCCCTCATATGACAATTCTGCAGCAGACGACTTTGAACATATTTTGTCAAAAAATAGAAAATCTCTATAATTGAATGGATAACCTATGACTAAAAGTGGAAAACATTGTGTCAAAAGGAGAAATTGCTTGTTTTGAGCAATTTCTTCTTTTGTCACTATGTTTTCAAAAAGCCATCTGCTGCAGAGGCATCAGATAGCGTCTATAAGAGGGGAAGGGTTGATCCCCAAGTTTTTCAGTATATATTCCAAAATGTGGTAAGCTCATATGTATATTATAAGTTATAATTGCCTGCTTAGAAAATGCTGAAGGAAAAAATATGACATTTTAAAAAAGAGGAGTTCAGGACTTAGGCTCAGTTGAAAACATTGTGGGGAAGACTTTTCCTCTTAACCCTTTCCCTCATATAGACGCTTTCTGATGCCTCTGCAGCAGACGGCTTTTTGAAAACATAGTGACAAAAGAAGAAATTGCTCAAAACGAGCAATTTCTCCTCTTGCCACAATGTTTCCCACTTGTAGTCATAGGTTATCCATTCAATTATAGAGATTTTCCATTTTTTGTCAAAATATGTTTAAGTTAGTCTTCTTCAGAATTGTCGTATGAGGGAAAGGGTTAAGATTGTGTGCTGCTAATGCGTCATGAAGTTGTCTGTTTCAGATAAAGGGTTATAACGATGCTCTATATATGAAAGCAGAAGACAGAAAAGTACAATGCTGTGAGGTAATGGCTTAATTGATATTGAAATAAAATGGAAGTGAAGGTTACACTTAGTGGGTTGAACAGATTCCAGAAACATGAAAACTCTGTGCCTGCTTCCTTGTTATGTCAGTAATACTTGTACTAAACCATCCATTCACACTTGTACGTAACCCTTAGTCCTGTTCCAGTAACTCAACTCTTTCCCTCATATAGACGCTTTCTGATGCCTCTGCAGCAGACAGCTTTTTGAAAACATAGTGACAAAAGAAGAAATTGCTCAAAACAAGCAATTTCATCTTTTGCCCCAAAGTTTTCCACTTTTAGACATAGTAACGTTATCCATTCAATTATAGAGGTTTTCTATTTTTTAAAAAAATATGTTCAAAGTCGTCGACTGCAGAATTGTTGTATGAGGGAAAGGGTTAGTTTCTTAAATTATTTAAGATATGTAATGAAAGTTTGTTTAAAACCCTTCCCTCATACAACAAATTTCCAGAAGGCGACTTTGAAGATATGTAGTAAATAAAAAATACGGAAACTTTCAATAAATTATCGAATAAGGATTCAAAACATTGTGGCAAAGGAAGAATTAGACCATTTTGAGCAATTTAGCCTTACTCACAATATTTTCAAAATTAGTTTACTCACAGGGGCAAAAAACAGAAATCATTATATCAGTGTGAATTTTTTTTTAAAAAATCAGTATGTTTCATGCCCCTGTGAGTTTACTGCAGAGGCATCAGCTTCAGTCTATATGTGGGAAAGTGTTTATCTTTTCCAGTATATACTCATGTTATTGCATCATAATACTGTTGGGTGTATATTTATAGCTCACAGTGCTCAAGGTGATTTAGTATGATCGCCCTTTGTCTGGCTTTGTCAACATCTTCTGTAATAAGTGGGTCAATTGGAATGAAACTTCACAGAAAGCGTTCTCTCAGATTCCTCATCAAAGTTCCTTCACATTTTTTTTATCTATGCAGAGTTCTCTGATTTCCATGGCAACATGCAGACAAAAAAAACATAAAAGGTTTTCTCCTCCGAAATCGGTTGGCTGATTTTCAAATAATTTTGTAGAAATATGTTCCTTGCGTGTCCTCCAAACCAATTGTTGATTCTTAAAAAAAAATATGGTGGGGCTTTTTTGCCTAATATGAGTTATTTAATTGTGGTCGCATACAAATCACATTACATTACTCAGGTGAGCAATCCAGGGCCATCATTGTTTTTGTGGCGATTGGTTTGACAATCGCCACAATGCTAACAAAAACAACAACAACGAAAAAAATTACATAGTCAGTTTTGAACAGCCCGTTGACTTTTTATTCCTTACTGCAAACCAATTAACCTACATCCATTAAACCGTTAAATATATAGTTCCATCAGTGATGCAGAGACACAATTAATAATAATCATGTCAGTGTTACTTTGGTACCGGATTGATACTAAGATTTGAGATTTATTGAGATAATATCTACATAGAGTTAAATTATATAAATATTATCGCTCTTCATGTTTATAAATAATAAATATCATTGCGCGTTCTATCTGCCTTGCAAAGAACTCAACTCAATGACGCAGTAGAAGGCTTCTGGAAATTCCAAACGGTTCTATAAATAGCTCGCGAGACTGGTAATTGATTGTTCTTAAATCTCAACATTATAAACGCTTTATTTTACGGAAGCGTCTATACGAAAGTGTCTATATGATAAGACTGGTTTACAAAGGTTTAAATGACACGATGTCAGTGTGTATATATATATACACAAGTTATACACATTTGAGTGCATTACCCTCTGTACGTTCTAGAGTCAATTAGCAATCAATGCTGAAAGTGTAGCCTAATGAAGTTGGAGATCGAGCATTATCATTTATGCCTATATTTGTATCAACTGAACAGTTTGGCAAATAGAAAAATTGTGCTTCATGAGCATTTTTATGCCCCCGGAATCACCGATTCGGTGGGCATCTAGTTTTTGGCCTGTCTGCACGTCTGTCTGCACGTCTGTCTGTCTGTCTGTCTACACGAAAAAAACTTTAACCTTGACCACTTCTTTTGAACCATAACAGGTACGGCTACCATATTTCACATGTGTATTCCTTGTGACATGACCTTTCTGTCAGTATCAAAATTTTTGACCTTGCGACCTTCACCTTTGACCTAGATGTTGCCATTCTCGAAAAAAACTTTAACCTTGACCACTACTTTTGAACCATAACAGGTACGGCTACCATATTTCACATGTGTATTCCTTGTGAGATGACCTTTCTGTCAGTTTTGACCTTGCGACCTTGACCTTTGACCTAGATGTTGCCATTCGGGGGCATCAGTGTTTCACAAACACATCTTGTTTGTGTTTGTTTTTGCTCTCAAATTTTTCAAAGCAATTTAACTTTTCTAGGGAGAAAACCCTCAACGTGAAGGAACTAAATTGAACAGACCTGTTCAATATCAGACATCGTTGAAACAAACACCAAACTAATGGATACTGTTTTCTCTCCTTTCTATAATAATTTAGTCATTTATAAAGTGTACAAAATATTTTATCTTAATATGACCTAGCGACCTGGTGATGAACACATCATGACCAATTTTAGAACGTAACTTAAAAATCACCAAGACAACATTCTAGCAAACTAACATTATTCTACTGTCAAAAGATGCAGCTTTTCTCAAATTTACCTGCACCAGGGTGCACTATTATTGAAAATCACAAGGTCTTACCCGAGATACTGCTTGCTGCTTTGCAGGATTTTCTATACGATCGTCACTACAGTGCCATTGGCGCTTTGATTCATCTGCGGTTTTTGTTTGAGACCAGAGTTTGATCTGGCTCATTTTGTCCATGGTGGATTGCCCTTAGACATGGCACATTTCTTAGCTTAACCCTTTCCCACTTACTAAATATCTGAAGCAGGTGACTTTTAAAACATTATAGACAAATATTGAAATTCTCTATAAGTGACATTTTAATTATTGAATAAAGTTGAAAACAATGTGACGAATCTCTTCTGCTGAAAATGGTTCAAGGTTAAATTCTTGTATGTTTTTTAGATCACCTAGAGCCAAAGGCTCAAGGTGAGCTATTCTGATCACTTTTTGTCCGTCGTCCGTCGTCGTTAACTTTTAGCTTTAAATATCATCTTCTCCTGAACCACAGAACCAATTGCATCCAAACTTCACAGGAATGTTCCTTTGGTGGCCCTCTTTCAAAATTGTTCAAAGATTTAAATTCCATTGAGAACTTTGGTTGCTGCGGCATCAGAAAGGGGGCAAAATGTCCGAACTTTAAAAACTTCTCCTCTGAATCTGCCTGTCAGATTCCAATATAGTTTGGTAGAAATGTTTCTTGGGTGACCCTCTACAAAGATTGTTCAAGGCATACTGTTTGGTATAAAAACATGGCATTCAGGAAGCATCAGAAAGGGGCAAAATCATCTCGTAACTTTTAGCTTTAAACATCATCTTCTCCTAAACCACAGGACCAATCTCATCCAAACTTCACAGGAATGTTCCTTTGGTAGCCCTCTTTCAAAATTGTTCTAAGATTAAAATTCCATTGAGAACTTTGGTTGCTGCGGCATCAGAAAGGGGGCAAAATGTCCAAACTTTAAAAATCTTCTCCTCTGAATCTGCATGTCAGATTCTAATATAGTTTAGTAGAAATGTTCCTTGGGTGACCCTGAGACGACAAAGATTGTTCAAGGTTGAAAAACATGGCAGTCAGGAGGCATCAGAAAAGGGGCAAAATGACAAAATTTGGAAATTCCATTTTTTTTTAAGTCCTTGTCTGATATTAAGAAAATTTAATAGGAATCTTACTTCAGTGATCCTCTACTTGATTTTTACAAGCCGTATTGATTGATTACAAAATCATAGCAACCTCGCGTCATCACAAAAGGGGTAAATTGAACTTTTAGCTACAAATGACAACTCCTGCCATTCCACTCGACCAATTTCAACGTTACTTTACAGGAATGTTCCTTTGATGGTCCTCTTTCAAAATTGTTCAAAGACTTACATTCTATGTAGAACTTTTGTTGCTGCGGCATCAGAAATTGAGAAAAATACCCAAACTTTAAAAACCTCCATCTCCATAATCCATTTGTCAGATTCCAAGATAATTTGGCAGAAATGGTCTCTACAAAAACTGTTTAAGCCATATTGATTTCGTTGACAAACAGGGCAGCAAAGCCGCATCAGGAAAGGTGCAAAATGACAAAACTTTATAATTCCATTCTTATTAAAGTTCTTGTTAGATTTCAAGATTATAACAAATGGCTTTTACTGATAAACTATTTCTTTTACTGAGTTAAATATTTGCTTCTAATTTACTATCATTCAGGTGATCGATTTAGGGCCATCTTGGCCCTCTTGTTCCTAAATGCAGGTTAAAGCAAAGTAAACTTAAAAAGTGTCTGGATGAATCAGGGATCCCCAAATATATAGATTTTCCAACAATTAGAATTATTAGTTATACAACATTGAAATATTCCGAGAAAAGTAGAATTATGTCTCCATTTGCCACACTGATTTCAAGTTGTACAAAATAGCAATTTCAAAAAAAGGATGGTGTAAAATCCCTTTAAATGAAAGAACAATAATTGAATAGAGTTTTGAGTAATTTCTTCTTTTGTTGCCATGGTTTCAAAATGCTGTCTGTTGCAGAGGCATCAGAAAGCGTCTATATGAGGCAAAGGCTTAACCTTTTCCCTCATACAACAATTCTGCAGCAGACGACTTTGAACATATTTTGTTAAATCTCTATAATTGAATGGATAACCTATGATTAAAAGTGGAATACATAGTGTCAAAAGGAAAAATTGCTTGTTTTGAGAAATTTCTTCTTTTGTCACTAATTGTTTTCAAAAAGTCGTCTGCTGCAGGGGCATCAGAAAGCGTCTATATGAGGAAAAGGGTTAACCATTCATTTTATTATATTTTTTAGATATTCTTTGTAAAATATCTGATAAAAAATGGTAATTCATTAAAAGTTGTTGGACAAGTTAAAAAGGGAGTGGATAACATTGAAGGAAAAACAAAGCTTGCTTGGTTCAACTAATCTCTCATTTCACCAGTATACTTTTAACACTTTCCCACATACATCAAATCTGAGGAAGATGAATTTGAAAACATCTGGTTAAAAATTGGGTAAACCTCTATAAATGAAAGTTTAATCATTGAATAGAGTTTAAAACATTATGGGAAAAGGTAAAACTGCTCATTAAGAACAATTTTTACCTTTTGTCACAAAGTTTTCTTAAGTCAGGTGTGAAGATGTCAGAAAATGTCTGTACGTGGGAAAGGGTTAAAAGTCATCTGCTGCAAATGAATGCTTCTAATATTGTCTGTATCAGGGATATTGCTGTTCTGTTAACTTTTCAAGTACAACATAAACCTCATGGACAACCAGGTTAATTAACACACTGAAACTAAAGTACAGAAAAAATGACATGTTTGCAATATTATATTATTGAGCCGTTTGCAGTGTTATGTTCATGCCAAAGTGCACTTAAACACAACATGTCACAGCCATAACCAGTGGATGAAATGAAACAGGCATGGATCTTATTTACTTACCCTTGTTCAAAAAATCTACATTGCTAACATGTTGTTATAGCTTCAACGTTTCATGAACTATTTACATAATATAATTAATGCTATGCTTAGAGTCTTCAACTTTGAACATTTTGTGGAAACAAAATGAACATTTGGAAAACCTAGAGTATCATTTTGGTTCAGAGTTAAGGATGGAATTTCCAGTCTTTGTTACCTTTTCCCATATTCTACATGTCTGCAGCAAACGACTTAGGAAATGTCAAGGATATATAACATATAGAAAGCCTTAACAATGGAAAATGTAATTATTGAAATTAGGAGCAATTTCTCCTTTTGCCACAATGTTTTCAAAAGTTGTCTGCTGCAGACATGTCAGAATGTATCTGGAAGGGGTATGGGTTAACCCTTTCCCTCATACGACAATTCTGAAGCAGACGACTTTGAAAATATTTTGACAAAGATAGAAAATCTCTATAATTGAATGGATAACCTATGACTAAAAGTGGAAAACATTGTGTCAAAGGAGGAATTGCTTGTTTTGAGCAATTTCTTCTTTTGTCACTATATGTTTTCAAAAAGTCATCTGCTGCAGATTGTCATATGAGGGAAAGGGTTAAAATCACCAGTTATGTCTGCTTGAGCATTTATTGAGCGAATGTTCTGTTCATATCACAGCATTTCCTGGGTGAGCCACCAGTACTAACTGGTCCATTTATCCTGACATCAGTGATTTAATCATATTGCATACCCCACAATCCAGAGTACACTGGATTGAAATCCATAAATACAACATTTTGAAGGCCGGGAATAAAATCTACAACCTCCCACACCTGATGAAGACACTGTACCGCTAGTCACTATTGAAGTGATACTAGAATTTTCTTTACTGCTGTAAAAAGAAAAAGAGAAAAAAAGAAAGATAAACCCCAGGCATGAATAGATATTGTAATGGTATTGACTGAAAATATATTTGAGGACACACATGTCTGCAAATAAAGGAGCTATGTCATGTTCTGTAATCCTTAACCCTTTCCCAAATACAGTAACTATGCAGCAGACGACTTTGAAAACATACCCAAACAAAGTTGGAAACTCGCTTCAAATAAAAGTACAATAATTGAATAGAGTTTAAAACATGGTGACAAAAGGAGAAATTGCTCATGTTTTTAAAAAGCCAGCTGCTGCAGAGGCTTCAGAAAGGGTTAATAATTGACCTCCAAACCCTATATTGTTGGTACTCAAATGAATTGTCTGACTGTGATTATTTTTCTGGGTTATCCCTTTGCCTCATACGACAATTCTGCAGCAGACGACTTTGAACATGTTTTGTCAAAAAATAGAAAATCTCTATAATTGAAGGATAAGCTATGACTTAAAGTGGAAAACATTGTGGCAAAAGGAGAAATTGCACGTTTTGTGCAATTTCTTCTTTTGTCACTATGTTTTCAAATAGCCGTCTGCTGCAGAGGCGTCGGAAAGCGACTATATGAGGGAACGGGTTAAATTCCCTGATAAAAAAAAGTTATTGCATTGCAAAGATCTTCCTTATCAAGGCTTCTCAACCCTTTCCCACATACAACAAATCTGCAGCAGACGACTTTGAAAACATTGTGACACAAACCTGAAAAATCTCCATAAAAGATAGCTTAATTGTTAAATAAAGTTGAAAACATTATGACCAAAGGAGAAATTGCTCATCATGAGTAATTTCGCCTTTGGCCACCAACGTTTTCAAAAGTCTGCTGCTGCTATTGCGTCAAAACGCGTCTGCATGTGGGAAAAGGTTAGAGAAAATATAAGAGAGATGGAATGAGACCCTAGTTTATGTGACCCACTGATCAATAGAAGAAAAATGTTTTCTAGCTGCATTTCTTTGGAGAGAGAGTGTGTTTGAGAAAATCCTGTAGATTTTGATCGAGCCTTCAGTCTTGGTACTGCTCAAGACAAAACCCTTATTTCCTGATAGTCAGATGTGTGCGCACAGTACGGCATCGTCAATATCACTATAGATTATTGAAACTTTGACCAGAACATGACTGTACCCTTTCCTGCAAGCAGAATCATTTTGACGCATCTGTAGCAGATGACTTGAAAACATTTAGGTATTTGCCTAGATCTATGTTTTTCAAAGGCGTCTGCTGCTGATTTATTGTAAGGAGGTTAATCTGTAGCCAAAACCAACGTTTTGCAATGTTGTACGGATCTAAATTGTTGCATGTTGTTTGTGTCGGTAAAGATCGCCTTGGTGGTGTAGTGGAAGAGCATCTGCCCTGGGTGGGAGAGGGTGGGTCACGGGATCAATCCCCGACCGGGTCATACCGAACACGTAAAAAATATTTTTTGTGGCTGCCTCCTTGGCGCTCAGGGTTGCTGGGGTAGCATTACAACTGACTGGCTGGTGTCAGGATAAATGGACCAGTAGTAATGGTAATCAAGCCAGGAAACGCTGTGATATTTATGAAAAAATTGATGAAAGCGGCGTAAAACACCAAACAATCAATCAATTAATTATATCAGTAAATGCATGAAATCCTATTGCAATGGTTTATGAGTAAATTTCTAGGAATTCATTTATTTATTTATATCTACCAGAATTGTTTAACCATTTAAAAAGGGAAATAAAGTATTATGAATGCTGAAATCATATTTTGTGGTGCACACATACACATCTGCAGAGCAATGCCTTTGACAGCATTTTTAAAGAAATGACATTGTTGACTGCTTTTTTGGTGTTGAAAATTTCCAGTTCTCCTATTTACATAACATATAAGTAATTTCCTTTGAATCTGTCTTTGCGTTCACCTGCTTTTCCTTTGATATTTTGCATTGGCAAAACCAGCTGTCCAGAATAGCATAATTATTAGATCATTGGCTGAGCCATATTATATAAATAAAGTGATTCTAATTACCAGATACTACATAATAGGGTTTGTTTGTTTAGAAATAACTATTATAAGGCTAAATATCCATTTACTTGATACAATGGGTATTTCAAATTCAAAATAATTTTGATACAGAAAAATTAATTTTTTTTAGCAAACATGAAAATTTCTCATTTTGAAAAATTTCTCCATTTCCAATAAATGTTTTCCGTAGTAGTCTCCGCTACTGTTGCAAAGATGTCAACTATCCTCAGTATGAGGGAGAGGATAAAACAGTACAGTTTACTCCCCACATTTTTACATCAGTTTCATCAGAAGATAAATTGGATTTGGGGCACCGTGAAGAACCCACTGAATTTCAGATTTAAATTTGCTCATCTGGAAAGTGTAATGCCGGAATCAATCAAAGAGAACTTTCCTTTAGAGTCTGGAAAACTAAAACTATGCCTTTTTGATTAATCCTTTGCCTGATCGAGATAGCCTTTGATGCCTCTACATCAAATTCAACCAGTTGAAGTGAATAAACAATTTCACCTTTTCTTAGACAATATTTTCATAGTCACAATGAAAATCTTCGTGTATTATAAGCTGTGGCTGAAGTAAAATATTGCAGGTTTGAAATTAACCCTTTCCCTCATATAGACACTTTCTGACGCCTCTGCAGCTGAGACGGTTTTTTGAAAACAGAGTGACAAAAGAAGAAATTGCTCAAAACAAGCAATTTCTCCTTTTGACACTATGTTTTCCACTTTTAGTCATAGGTTATCCATTCAATTATAGAGATTTTCTATTTTTTGACAAAATATGTTCAATGTCGTCTGCTGCAGAATTGTCGTATGAGGGAAAGGTTTAACCTTTTCCATCATAAAACAAACTTTCAGCAAACGACCTAAAAATTACCTTGGAAGAAACATCGAAAATATCTATGAATGAAAGTATTCCTATTCTCGTTTTTCCTCAATATATATTGTCTGCTGTACTGATGTGTCTCTAAGTGGCAAACAATAATTAGATATCAGACAGTGATCCAGGGTCTCTTGTTTTCGAAGGATGTGAAGTCCACATTTGTGCTGAGCACAAATATACTTGATGGTAATATATTAATGACAATTGTAGATAAATATCTGCATGCAATCTGATCCAAATACACAATGTTTGTGCGAAAATTCTTGAAAGCTTTTGTGACTTATTCATGAACGGTGCAGAGCCAATCTCCTCCCAAACTACTAAACCAATTACATTTAAACTTTAACCCTTTCCCAATTACAGCAAATCTGCAGCAGACGATTTTGCCGAACACAGAAAATTCCTTTAAATGAAAGAAAAATAATTGAAAATAAAGTTCAAACATGCATGGTGACAAAAATTAAATGAGAAATAATTGCTTGTTTTGAGCAATTTCTTCTTTTGTCACCATGTTTTCAAAAAGCCCTCTGCTGCAGAGGTGCCAGAAAGCGTCAGTATGTGGGAAAGGGATAAAGGATTCATCTGCAAATGATCTTGAATAAAAAGATACAATGACAAAATTTAACCATGCTTCTCCTCTCAGTAATTAGCCCAAATTTATTCACATTAATGATACTTATAAGTATCTATAATCAAAGCACTGACATGCAGATGGCCTGGGGGCTGCAGGAAGAAAGGAGAAGAGGGGAAATGGGAAAGAAAATAACAATTGCAGCTTATATTTATGTATTTATGTATTTATTGTTAAGAAGTTAACAGATAATATCAAAAATAGTAAATATTATAAAAACTGCATGGCAATCGGAAAGCAGGAAGACCTTGTTGGCCCTAAATCGCTCACCTGAGTGCAAGAGCTCACAAGTATATAAATTAACAGTTTTCGTCGCAAGGGCCCTATGGTGAATCTGCCACTGCATTTTTCACGCGAATTTTAATAAGCTTCCATATTTTACATCTCTGCGCATTAATTTCTAAAGCATTTGTTAAACCTATATTGAAGAACTCATGCCTTAAGTCTTTCACTGATGTTCCAACAATATTATAATTATCCTATTTTGGGAGATTTTAACCTTTTAAATGCAGTTTTGTTGAATCCATGATGAACTATTTTTCTTGCGCAGTCTCACCCTAAAATGCGTTGTTCGGTGTTAACAGCAATTGGCAGGCTGCCAACTCCGAAAAAATGGTGTTACTACTATGATCAGGGGCTAAAGCCCCAGACCAAAAACGAAAAAAATATCTAATATGATTTGATTGGCCAAAAAAAGATGTTGACTATTATATGGGCTGGGATAGTTTTATTCTATATAATGTATAGTACAATCTTTGATAATCTTTTCCTTTGAAAACAGAGGACTAAAGTGGTCTTTTACTACAAATATTCATCTTATGACTCAACTAAACCCTGTGTTGTGGGTACTCAAAAAGTACCCACAACATAGGGTTTGAGTATCAAATAAGGATTTTAGAATGTGAAATACTCACCTTATCTAGAGCTCTGATAAAATAGTTGCCAGATTTTGGTATAATTTCTAATGAAACATCTAAAACATCAATGATTGACCAGTAAATATGGCAGCAAGGGCCTGTAACAGTTTCATTCTGAAAGTTATAGTGTATGGTGGGTGCAGTCTTTTAAAATCTTCTCCCCTACATGCTGATTGTTTTATTCATTTGACATGAAAGATCCATAGATTGATAGATAAGACCCCTCCATCATACAGATGAAATGAAATTAATTTTTAAAAATGTTATTGATTATGAAAAATGTTATTGATTATTGATATGAGTAAAAAATATTGTGGCATTACGAAAATAAGCAATTTCTCCTTTAGCATGAAATTAACTAGTGATCATGGTCAAAATGTGGTTGAATATATATGGGAAAAGGTTAGTTATACCAGAGCTTTTGAAATATTTCCACGTGGTTGTAAACTTTGATTTATAGTGAATGATATAAAATCCTTGTTTCATATGAATTTATATGGCAGGATATCAATATTGCATAAGGCCTTTATTCATAATGTTAAATGGAACAAATAAATAAAAGAAAATAAGTCAAAATTTTGCTTGAGAATCATTCTTGGGTAAATATTTTTTAGTGAAGTGTTATGAAAGGAATCAATCTGATATAAATAACTTTGACTGGTTTTCTGTCTAACTGGCGTAAGGAAATGTTTGGCCCAGTCTGTGCACTTGAGCTGGGGAGCCGGCCATTTCAATATTGATTTATACATAATCTGAAGTAATGTGCTGTTTTCTCATACAGCTGGGAGGAATCCAATAGAACTTGTAATTCTGCAAATCTAAACCCTTACACTTCACACTATCTTAACCCTTTCCAACATACATCATATCTGCAGTAGACGATTTTTATGTCAAAAATACATTACCAGTCATTTAATACCTGATATATAATCTCAACACCGTTAATTCATCCAGAAAAGAAGCTCGCGCAGCCATGCATAGCCCTCACGCGTGTGTGATACACACGGCCGCCGGTAATACCGGCGCACGGGCCATGTGACCCCCACTTTTAATTTCTGGACACACCAACTGACAGCTAAGAATTTATTTCATTTTTATATTTTATTTCTTGGTCTGTTTAAGGCATTCGCCTTAAACAAGTTATTTTCATTCAGTTATTCAACTACATTAACAACCTAACAACATAATTGTGTAAATTACTAATTGTAATTAAGTTGTTTTTTGTGAACACAACTAACTGAGAAGTCACGGGTGGGTTACCCCACCCACTATTTCAGTTACGTATCGGGTGCGGTAATGGCCATTCATTCTTTCAACGAAGTTATAGTTACACCGACCCTATTAGCGATAATATATTATTATCGCCTTGTATTACATTATGTATATTAATTAAACATGAACAATTTTGGAAAATATTTGTAAAATCTTTTTCATTGAAATACGTTCCGTGATCAACGGGTATAGTAGAAAATAAAAAATAGAAAAAAATTATATTTTTTGTTGAATCGTATAAATTGTTTTGTTTCATATATATTCTATGTCACATAGTGGTGATCAGAGGCGTGACTCATAACGGCTGTATGAGACACGCGTCTGTCCTGTTTTGCGTTCACTAAGTACACACAGGATTCACCCTGTGAGTACTTCTCTTCCTGGCCTGCTTCCATTTGGAAACAGTCTGGGTTGAGGAGGACTCACAAAAGCTGGAAGAGTAAGAAGACCCCTAAAGAGGTTTCTCTTAGCTCTACGAGTGAAGCGGAGTTTGAGGGGTTCTCCCAACAATCAGACTCCGCGGCTGTGTTGAGTGAGCAGAAGGTCAGAGCTGTTCCTTCTTCACTCCGCACAACCGCTCAGAGGTCCAGATTAGGAGGTGTAATCAGCTATTTTCCCCACAAATTCCCTCTTAGGAAACAAACCCTATGCTGTGGGTTATCAATACCCACAGCATAGGGTAAGAGGGTCAAATGAGGATTTTAGACATGCATACGCCCCTTATCTGGAGCTCTGACCGCTCCCCCTCAGCTTCGGCTGGTCCTTCGCGGGACATGGAGGAGCGGATGGCAGCGGCTGATGTCTGTTATTCCGTCGGGAAACAAAGGCCTTCGGGCCAGAAACCGTACGGACACAGTGATGGTTGGCCTCAAGAGTGAGCAACCGTCTGCTGAACGACATTATCTGACGCCAGGTGTTGGGGCTGACCCTTCGGGAGACGCCATGGGTCAATCAAAGGGAAACCTCACTGATTGGCCACCTCTAACACCACACTCTGCAGTAAGCAGTCTTCGGACGCTTACAGAGTGCCAAATTATAATGTCTGCGGACAGAATTCTTTGGAGACCGGTGATAGAGCAGCTTCACAACTGCCTATCATTAGTCAACCGGGTAATGCTTGCGAGCAAAACCTATATGACTCCGGGTAACCGGGTACCGGGCAACCAGTCAGTCATTTCGCCTAGGCGCGACCAGTCACCGGGCAAATCCGGCAGTCATTTAGCGATGACGCGACCGGTCAGTCATTAAGCCATGACGCGACCGGGCAAATTATCAGTCAGTTCAACATGACGCGACCGGGCAGTGGGCAGTCAAGGTAACGAGCACTCGTTAAGCTAGTACCACTCGTTCTTCGCACAACCGGTCTATACGGATATTCAAAACACTGGTCATTACGCACCAGGCTCAGATATCCAACCGTCTAACATCGGTTATAAGGAGTACAGGACAGATAAATATTTCCTTTCTCCAAGGGGAATAGTGTTCTTCTGTAGGGATTACACTCCTCAAAAGAATGAGAATAGAAGAGTACGGATATTCAAACACTGGTCATTACGCACAAGGCCCAGATATCCAGTTATAGGTAGTACAGGACAGAGAAATGTTTCCGTGTCTCCAAGTGGAACATGGTACTTCTCTAGAGATTACACTCCTTCCCCGATACAAAGCTCCGTTTCAAAAGATGTAACGGATCGGTGATAGGCGGGTTAACCAAGCCTACCGGGATCAGCAATACCCACCTGATGGGAATTCACTGTTCCCGGAAGGACACCTTTCGAAGAGGCAGTCCTTAGAAGGCAAACCCCCGATCGGAATAACTCAGGTTTTCCGTGAAAGGGAGGTCGAGACCGTCCCATACGATTAGTTCGGCGCCGACGATCGATCCAGTGCGACCTCTCTCTACTGCGGAGAGAGGAGGTTCATATCACACGATCGACACCTTAACACAACAATAAAGTACACCAAGATTGAATATTATTTTCAATCCCTTCTATTACTTTTATAAGACTGTTGTGTCTTTCAGTTGAAAGACGGATTAGAGTCAAGCATCGTAGGGCTCGACACTCTCCCACCTCCTCGTCTGACGGGCGGGGGCGGGGGGCAGTCCCCTTCAGATTACGAGCCGGCTGTAGAGCGTTGACCTCTACAGCAGAACATTAAGGAAGTACTTAGGGTGGTGCCTAATACGTTATGCCCGAAGGTGACGCTTAAACGTCGTTTTAAACCTATAATGATTTCGAGCAAAACCTACACTCTGCAGTACAGCAGTCTTCGGACTTCTACAGAGTGCCAAGTTATAATGTCTGAAGTTTTTGGAGACTAGTGATAGAGCAGCCTCACATCAGCCTATCATTAGTCAACCGGTCAGTAATGGTCAGAGGGAGCTACCATTACTGAACGTTCCCAGAGCTGGGTAACGAGCAGTCGTTAAGTCAAGTTGACTCCAACCGTTTTGTCAATATTATGACATAAGCATTGGACAACCGGGTGTTTTCGAACACAGCCAAGTGAAAATCTCCTTCGCAGAGTTGTCGTTCCTTACACTCATATGAATGTAATGAGTCGATAGTGCTAGAGAATGAGTCAAATGCCTACCGAGTACTCAATTAATCACTGGGCATAAACGGTTGTCGCGTGAACGTTCACAGGGCAGTCAAACTCTTAACTGGGCATAAACGGTTACCGGGCAAACGGTCACCGTGAAAACAAAAATTCAACTATGAATTCTTCGGAATTCAACAGTATTCCAATTGACAAATGTCCTCGGACACAGTCATTTGGAGATCGGGCAATGTCTTTAGACATAGCCAGTAAGGCACCGGTCAAACGGGTAATGTCTTAGGACATAACCTTTCGGCAGTCAATCGGGCAGTATGCTGGGACATAGCCGATTAAACAGTCGGCCATCGGGTATGGGGAGTACCGGTCAAATAGTTATGTCGGTCCCCAGGGAGGAGAGAGTGCGTCTCTAGGGACTACACTCCTCCCAAGTAATACCCATCGTACCAATTGTTGGGACGAGTCGATGTCCGACGGTATTACATGGGAGAGATTCAGTTGATTTCATAAATCAATCCCCTATGCTGGCCTACCGGGATCAACCGTTCCCAGAGGATAGTCACTCTGTGAACTCTCTCATACGTGAGCTCGGACCGAAGGTTGATTCCATGCGATCTCATTCTTCTTCGGAAAAGGGATAAATTCCTCGATCATGACTCCTTCATAGGATTCCTCCCACCAATGGGCTAAGTTTTGTGGAAAAGTAGCCAGTTGCTTGGGAAGATTGTTGTGTGGAGTACTGGTGTGAGAAAACCAGGAAATACATGAGTAGGTGAACTGGCCGCCGTGATATAACTGAGAAATTGTTAAAACGGCGTTAAACCACAATCAATCGATCATAGGATTCCTCCATGTCGAATCGGACACTGACATTCCGGTCCAGAACCGGCTTTAGTCAATCCGCACGTCGTCGGGTAAAACCCACGACCCCGTCTTGTCTGACGAATAAGAGACATATCGGGTTCAGTGCTCCATCGGATGATTAACAATTTAGAGCTGGACTCTAAATAAACTATCATTAGTGGGAAGTTACTGCATTCACTGCGTCCATAGGCGCATTACGGCGTATGCGGCAACATTGTTCACAGGGACAGAACGTACAGTGACTTCTGCAAAGGCATTCTTAGAAGCCCAACCTGTGAAGACACAAGAGACAGGCTAAGTTCGAGCCTAGCTTTCTGCTTCCGCTGGCCCTGCCTTATCAAAGCCCCGTACGGGAGCAAAGTTGGCATACAACCAAGTAGAGCACTGTCCCTAATCCGCGGCTATAGGGAAGCGCTCCTCTCTATTAAGCTAACAGGAATGCCATGGAGTGGGTATCAACCTTCCATTCGGTGGTTTCTACAACCGTCTTTCGTCTGGTTCCGGTGAAGACCGGAATAAGACTTATCGACTCAGATTGCGTCTAGTACGGTCGAGTAATAAAATGGAATGTTCCGTTTTATCAAGAACGCAATCCGGAACGGCTGTCTGAGCGATTCTTAGACCAAACAGACACCTGTTACCACGTACCGGTTGCTTTTTCATCGAGGAATGACCGTCGATTCATTGTAAACGGGGAAGTGTTCCTTTCAAACACTTCACTTCGATTACCTGCGTTTAGAATTAATTCCCAAAACGGGCAAGTCGGATCTATTCCCCTCAAGAGACTCGTTGTAGGACGTTTCTCGTTGAGCTGGCCCTTCGGACAGACTCGATTCGCTATAAGAGAATCCGATTACCATGTCCTGGATAAGGATCAGTAATTAAGGGAAACGGTCCGATACATGCTTCATACTACACCCGAATTGTTTACAGTTCGGGGCAGTGTGTTAAATACTCATTACAGTACAGGGCTTAACTGACTAGGACATGTACATGATCAATAGAGTAGTCAGTAGTCCTTCGATTGGCAATAATTATTACTCCCTGAATTGCCCCCATAATTCAAATGAGTCAACTTCCGGTGTCGTTATTCTCTTCCTGACAATGACTTTAGAAACACAGTATTGGCCCAGAGATCGTAGTTCAACGTTCTTCTGGCCTGCCTATCGACATAACCGTTACATCTTCATTAGAAGTAGACAGTTCTTACCGATTGGTGTTTTTTAAGGTACGTCAATCAGTAATTTATGCTTACATTTGTTGCCGACCTCTCGCATTCAAGATTTGGCGATGAACACAACAATTATTGTTCGATGCTCCAATGCGCTTAACTTCAAAGTTCAGATCCATTTCTCTCCAAACTTTTACGTTCTTCGGAAGCTGCCGCTTCGTAAGTTATAAACTGAGACTTAAATTCGTCTTGCTTGGCGAACACTATCAGGGAAGTGAGTTCTTTGCTTTCAGTAAAAACGAATTTCATCAGGTTTTACAGCCGTATGGTTATTCAACCGTTCTTATAAACCTGTATTCCTACTGAGACCAAGTTGCCTTTGGTGCTTCCTAACCCATCACATTTCACAACCTTTCTGTGAACTGTGTTCCCTTAGATATAACCTGATCTTGTACCCTGTCAAGGGTCTTAAGTTCTATATAAAACATTCGAGGGCTGTAAGAGCCACAGTAGGGGTTATTCAACCTCAGGTAGGAGAAGGATATGTCAGCAGCGTATTCAAACACTGGATATCCTATTCCTTTAATTAGTAATAAGATCCGTCTGATAAAGTCTTAAAACGTTTCAATCAGAAATTATTCCTCTCTGGACACACAAGTGGACTCTCAGCGAGTACTTACCTAATTAATACACAAATTACTAAATACATAAACAGTTGTGTTTATATTTAGTAGTACCGTAGGTACTCCAACCAAGTGCTACGATTTCTCGGGACCGGCATTGTGTTGGACGATCCTCCCGACCGATGCTGCAAAGTCATCAGGTATTAAATGACTGGTAATGTATTTTTGACATAAAAATGAAGTTTTTTAAAGTAAAACATATTTTTATTAGAAAATACTTACCAGTCATTTCAGATTCCCGCCTCCCAACCCCGCGTCGTCACCCAACACTAAACGCTGCAAGTTAACGGTGAAATTAAAAGTGGGGGTCACATGGCCCGTGCGCCGGTATTACCGGCGGCCGTGTGTATCACACACGCGTGAGGGCTATGCATGGCTGCGCGAGCTTCTTTTCTGGATGAATTAACGGTGTTGAGATTATATATCAGGTATTAAATGACTGGTAAGTATTTTCTAATAAAAATATGTTTTACTTTAAAAAACTTCATTTTGAAAACGTTTATGGCAAAAATAGGGAAATGTCTCTATAAATAAAAGTTTAATCATTTAAAGAACATTGCAGCAAAAGCAGACATTGCTCAATTTAATATATCAGCAATTTCTCCTTTTGCCACAATGTTTTCAAAAGTCATCTGCTAAATTGTCTTTATGTGGGAAAGGGTTAACTCTTTATCTAATACAATATTTTTACTATCCCCAATGAGGAAAAAAATATAGTATATAAAGTATAAAATATTGTGATTTCCTACAATTTTGATCAATTTTTAACGTTTTCATCTGCTTCAACCAAATCAAATGACATCAATATCAAGGAAAAGTAGACTTATAATGACATGTCAGTTACTAAGCCATGTATGTTCTTTTATCCCCTCCCTGATATAGATGCCTTATGATGCTTCTACAGCAGACAATTATTGAAAACATTGTGACAAAAGGAGAAGTTTCACAAAACAAGTAATTTCTACTTTTGCAACAATGTTTTCAACTTGTTTCAGTAATTATACCTTCAATTACAGAGATTTTCCAGCTTTTTGCCTAAAAGTGTTTGAAGTCTATGTTAGAAAGGATTAAAAACAGTGGGGTTGGGGGTGGTGGTTTTTAGCTCACCTATGCACGAAGTGCAAGGTGAGCTATTGTGATCACATTTTGTCCGGCGTCCGTCCGTCGTGCGTCGTGCGTCGTCCGTCGTCCGTCGTCCATCGTCAACATTTGAGCTTGTTAACACTCTACGGGCTACATTTTGCATCCAATCTTCATGAAAGTTTATCAGAACGTTCATCTCCATAAAATCTTGGACAAGTTCGAAACTGGGCGATATGAGGTCAAAAACTAGGTCACTAGGTCGAATTGAAGGAAAATCTTGTTAACACTCTGGAGGCCACATTTTCAACTTGAGCATATTGAAACTTTATCAGAATGTTTGTCTTGATGATATGTAGGTCAAGTTCGAACATGGGTCACGTTGGGTCAAAAAGTAGGTCACTAGGTCAAATTGAAGGAAAATCTTGTTAACACTCCAGAGGCCGCAATTTTTGCTTCAGCAGTTTGAAATTTTGTCAAAATGTTTGTCTTAATAATATCTAGGTCAAGTTCGAATATGGGTTATGCCGGGTCAAAAACTAGGTCACTAGGTCAAATTGAAAGAAAATCTTGTTAACACTTTTGATGCCGCATTTTTTGCTGCAGCAGCTTGAAATTTGGTCAGAATGTTTGTCTTAAATATATCTAGGTCAAGTTCAAATATGGGTCATATTGGGTCAGAAACTAGGTCACCAGGCCAAATTGAGGGAAAATCTTGTTAACTCTGTAGAAGCCGCATGTTTTGCTTCAGCGGCTTGAAATTTGTTCAGAATATTGTGCTGAATGATATCTAGGCCAAGTTCAGAATGTTTGTATAAATGATATCTAGGCCAAGTTCGAATATGAGTCATGCCGGGTTAAAAACTAGGTCACTAGACCAAATTGAAGGGTAATCATGTTAACACTCTGGATACTGCATTTTTAATTTCAGCATGATAAAACTTTATCAGAATGTTTTTCTTGATGATATGTAGGCCAAGTTTGAATATGGGTCATGCTGGATCAAAAACTAGGTCACTAGATCAAATTGAAGGAAAATCTTGTGAACACTTTGGATGCCGCATTGTTTGCTTCAGCAGCTTGAAATTTGGTCAGAATGTTTGTCTGAATTATATCTAGGTCAAGTTCAAATATGGGTCATATTGGATCAGAAACTAGGTCAATAAAGGAAAATATTGTTCAAACTCCGGAGGCCGCATTTTTACTTTGAGCAAGTTGAAACTTAGTCAGAATGTTGTCTTGATGATATCTAGTCCATGTTGGAATATGGGTCATATCAGGTAAAAAATATAGATCACTAGGCCAAATGAAGGAAAGTATTGTTAACACTGTGGAGGTTGCATTCAGAATAATTGTCTTGATGTGTTTTGCATTGCAGTACATTGTATAATTAAGGTGAGCGATCCAGGGCCATCATGGCCCTCTTGTTTTTCAAAGGTGAAGGAATGATTGATTGCTGATTAGTCAATACAAGTTGTATTGTGAAAATAAATTGACTGCATGAGACAACTGAATACAATATTTGGACCGCTGCACTCATAGATAGAAAGACATGATCCTTCATGAAAATTACTATAGTTCCTTGTAAGAAATTGGTTCATTTGATGTTATCATATTATAATTTGATTAATTGTTGAGCAGAGAAACCTCAGTCAGTAAGACAATGCTATTGATCCAAGGGTTTTGAAATTTGAGTTTGAATACTGGCTTGTCATTCCTTCTTTCCCATGATTGACAATTACAGGTCATTGTGACAAGCATTATTTGTTATCCACCAATGGGCTAACAATCTCTGTCGGAGGGTAGTCCACGTTTCTGTTTTTGTTATACCCCCGCAAACGTAGTTTGAAGGGGGTATACTGGAATCAGCCTGTCATGCGGTCGGTCGGTCATGCGGTCCGTCATGCGGTCCGTCGGTCGGTCTGTCTGCAAAATCTGTTCCGTTGTACTCCTCCTTCAGTTTCTACCTGATTTACTTGATACTTGGCATAAATGTTAATCAGGCGTAGTAGATGTGCAAGACACAAATTTCATGTCCCTGTGACCTTCACCTTGACCTCTGACCTTGAAATAGGATTTTTTTTTTTTAAATCTTATCTAATCTGTTCCGTTGTACTCCTCCTTCAGTTTCTACCTGATTTACTTGATACTTGGCATAAATGTTAATCAGGAGTAGTAGATGTGCAAGACGCAAATTTCATGTCCCTGTGACCTCCACCTTGACCTCTGACCTTGAAATAGGATTTTTTTTTGTTAAAATCTAATCTGTTGTACTCCTCCTTCAGTTTCAACCTGATTTACTTCATACTTGGCATAAATGTTAATCAGGAGTAGTAGGTGTGCAACACGCAAATTTCATGTCCCTGTGACCTTGACCTTGACCTCTGACATTGAAATAGGATTTTTTTTTTTGTAAAATCTAATCTGTTGTACTCCTCCTTCAGTTTCAACCTGATTTACTTCATACTTGGCATAAATGTTAATCAGGAGTAGTAGATGTGCAAGACGCAAATTTCATGTCCCTGTGACCTTGACCTCTGACCTTGAAATAGTTTTTTTTTATCTAATCTGTTGTACTCCTCCTTCAGTTTCAACCTGATTTACTTCATACTTAGCATAAATGTTAATCAGGAGTAGTAGATGTGCAACATGCAAATTTCATGTCCCTGTGACCTTCACCTCTGACCTTGAAATAGGATTTTTTTTTTTTTTTGTTAAAATCTAATCTGTTGTACTCCTCCTTCAGTTTCAACCTGATTTACTTCATACTTGGCATAAATATTAATCAGGAGTAGGAGATGTGCAACACGCAAATTTCATGTCCCTGTGACCTTCACCTCTGACCTTGAAATAGGATTTTTTTTGCTTAAAATCTAATCTGGTGCGACATAATCCTCCTTCAATTTCAACCGGATTTACTTGAAACATGGCAAAATGTCAAGAGGTAGAACATGATATTATATTACATTATAGCTACTGTAAACTACCTAAATTACGTAAGGATTTTATATTTCCTAATATTCGCAAGCTGACCTCCTCGCGAAATTAATACCTTGCGAAAATATATCAATCAGAAGTGATATTCAAACTTCTGCTACTTATTCTCAAAATTAAAATATCAAAATATCAAAATCATGAAAAATATTGAAAATAGGTCCTCGCGAATATTTATTCAGTAGTTTACAGTAAAAACCTTGTTACTCTTTGAATAAAGAATGTGGTTCATTTTCTTCTTGTTTGTTTGTTTCTGAAACTAGAAAACCAAATCAAAACTTATTTCATGAGGAAATAGTACTTTAAGCGGATTGTATTTTATGCATTAGAAAATGTTCTTGACAAAATTTCTTTAAAATTAGATTTGTATATTGCTTTTTGATATCATCTTAGTATTTCTTTTTGATACTGATATTCAAATTGTCTGAGTCAAAGATAATACTGTGAGATATTAATCACCTTTAGTGATAGTTCTAGTTTTATTGGGGGTTTACACCGCTTTCAAAATATTGTTTCAGTTATATCACTGCAACAGTTTACTTTATGATTCATGATCCCTGGGTAAACAAACCAGTACGGCTAAGAGATGTGCCTTGCCTTAAGAGGCACTCCACCATGAACGCCGTGCCACGACTGGGGGCCATGTTTCTGTACTCGGAATGCGATTTTATATTTATATTTTGACTGTTTGCATCCTAAGCTACAATGCAATATGTAGCGTCGATATATTGAGACTATGTTGGAGGGTAGCCAGTTGTGTGGAGTACTGGTGAGAGAGAGCAGGTTTTGTGAAATGATTGATGTGAAATACGGTTGTAAATGACATAGAACTCCAATAGGTCAAACATCACAAGACAGTTTTATATGGACAATAACAAAGATACCATTTCTACTTATTTTTCTAGTGCAGTGTTTGTTCCAAGTCATGTATTGAGTTAGTGGAGATTAATCTTCACAATATGATTATTCATATCAATGATCAAGGATTGATTGATTGGGATTTAACGCCATTTTCAACAATTTTTCAGTCATATCACAGCAACCAGTTCTCCTACCCATGCATTTCCTGGTTTTCTCACACCAGTACTCAACAAAACAGTTTTTCCAAGCAACTGACTGCTTTTCAACATAGATTGTAAGCCCTGATTGGTGAAAGATGAATGACGCTTGTCACGGTAACTTTTGTCAAACGGTGGAAAGAATGTTGGCTGAGCTGGGATTCAAACTCACAATCCCTGGATTGACACAGCGCATTGCTACCGACTGAGCTATTAGGCCTAGGCGAATGATTGATGTGAAATACGGTTGTTAATGACAAAACTCCAATAGGTCAAACATCACAAGACAGTTTTATATGAACAATAACAAAGATACCATTTCTACTTATTTTTCTAGTGCAGTGTTTGTTCCAAGTCATGTATTGAGTTAGTGGAGATTAATCTTCACAATATAATTATTCATATCATTCAATGATCAAGGACTGATTGATTGGGATTTAATGCTGTTTTCAAAAAAATTTAAGTCATATCATGGCGGCCACAGTTCACCTACACATAATTATGTTTCCTGGTTTGTTCACACCAGTACTCCACACAGCATTCTTTCCAAGCAACTGGCTGCTTTTCCACATATACTGTTAGCACATTGGTTTAAGACGAATGACGCTTGTCACAGTGAGGCGGAACGAACATTGGCTGAGCTGGGATTCAATGATCTAGGATAATACATAGTTGTCTACTTTCATAAATATCCCAGATAAAAAGTCAATTGGAAATATGCTTTTATAGTTGACTTGGAAACTTTACAACAAAAGGAGAATAAGATTATTTTTTATCAACTTATCTTTGTCCTGCAATGTTTTTAAACATATCTGCTGCAATAGCATTACGTGATTAACCCTTTCCCTCATATAGACGCTTTCTGACGCCTTTGCAGCAGACAGCTTTTTGAAAACATAGTGACAAAAGAAGAAATTGCACAAAACGTGCAATTTCTCTTTTTGCCACAATGTTTTCCACTTTTGGTCATAGGTTATCCATTCAATTATGGAGATTTTCTATGTTTTGACAAAATACGTTCAAAGTCGTCTGCTGCAGAATTGCTGTATGAGGGAAAGGGTTAACAAAGTTTTATTTACCATCAAAAGGGTTGTTTTGAGCAATTTCTTCTTTTGTCATCATGTTTTCAAAAAGCTGTCTGCTGCAGTGTAATCAGAAAGCGTTTATATGAGGGAAAGGGTTAAACTCTTTCTTTTTCACAGATGTCATTTGAAAATATTTCATCTAGTTAAACAACCTAAAGAATAATACTTTGATTTTTGACTAATTTCAAATTGAAAGATTAAATATCAAATAGGAACAATTTTGAATGGTTTTATCATTGCCTTTTGCACTAAATCTGCAGCAGATGACTTTGAAAACATTGAGACAAAAATATGAAGAAAAAATAATCTTTAAATGTAGAAGAGTTTATTTATTTATTGGGGTTTTACTCCGCTTTCAACATTATTTCAGTTATATCACGGCGACAGTTCACTTATTCATGATCCCTGGGTAAACAAACCAGTACTAGGCTAGAAAACGTGCCTTGCCCAAGGGCAATCCAACATGACCGTAGTGCCACGACTGGGGAGCGAAACCAGGTGTCCCCGACGCTAACCCCTTGACCACAGCGGATTCCTAAAAAGGTAGAAGAGATGAACACAGTGTGGCAAAAGAAGAATTAATGGAATAATTTCTACTTTTGCCGCAATGTTTTCAAAAATAGACTCTGTTGCAGACTAAAGGAAACACATCTGCATTAGAAAAACGGTTTTAACCCTTTCCCTCATACGACAATTCTGCAGCAGACGACTTTGAACATATTTTGTCAAAACATAGAAAATCTCTATAATTGGATGGATAACCTATGACTAAACGTGGAAAACATTGTGACAAAAGGAGAAATTGCTCGTTTTGAGCAATTTCTTCTTTTGTCACTATGTTTTTAAAAAGCCGTCTGCTGCAGAGGCATCAGAAAGCGTCTATATGAGAGAAAGGGTTAAAAAAGCACAACAAGATTGGGATCAATCTTTGTTAATCTTTACCTGCTGATAACATTTGGCAGTATATAAATTGATGACAATTCAGAGGTCTAGATAGGGAGGAGTAAACTGGCGTTTACCCTGGGCGATGTATCTCTTATGACTGAACCAGACCCTATGTTGTGGGCACTCAAAAGAATCGTCATTTAAGGATTTGGGGATGTGAAATACTCTTCTTATCTAGAGCTCTGTGACATGCAATTTGTCTTTGCATTCCTCAATATTCTTACTGTTGTTACTATGAAAAACATAACTTCAGAAGGCTCATCAATTTCTCATTTTTCAACAATAAATAATATTATTTTCATTCATACAGATATTACAGTTTTGCTCAAATATTTCCCAAGCAGACTGTCTGAATAATTTCTGAGCTTTTTGTTATATTTTCAAAAAGTTGTGTATCTATGGGGGCATCAAACCTATATATCAGGTTAACCACTAATGAAGTATCAGTTCACGCACTTCACAGGTAGGTATACAAAAACAAGTTGGAAACCAATTAGTAAATTTTTCAACAACTTGTTATATATCTAATTGGATGATTATATCTCTGTAACTGCTATATTTATGTAAAGGAAATTGCCTGAGTGATTGTCATGCTGCCCGAAAGTGTTGACCCCTATTGGGTAAACTGTGAAGCTCTTAGTTGAAGTATTTCCTGTCACAATTATCTGTGCAGGTATCTGATGCTAAAGAAGAGCATGACTGTGTATCAATGGTTTGATATTAGATTAGCAAAAAATGTCATTTTTTCTTCAAAATGGAAGCATTTTCATATTCAAACAGTATAGTGTTGAGTTATGTTTGCCCGAGGAGAATCCATACTGGAATTGTGTGTTCTGCTTGTGTTAACCCTTTCCCACATACAACAAATCTGCAGCAGACGACTTTTAAAACATATCCCAAACAATAAGGAAACTAGCTCCCTTTAAATGAAAGTACAATGATTAAATAGCATTGAAAACATGGTGAAAAAAGGTAAAATTGCTCGTTTTGAGCAATTTCTTCTTTAGACACCATGTTTTCAAAAAGCTGTCTGCATTGGAAAGCGTCTATATGAGGGAAAGGGTGTTAATACAGACACTCAGATTCAGGGGAAATCGTCTACTTCCCAGACATTCTGTTGTTTGCATGTAAGGTATCAATACAACAAAAAATTATTTCCTTTATTGAAAGGGATCAATCTGTCAATCTCTGGTGCTGCACTATAAAGTGTCACTGTAGTGTGTCACTTAATGATATCCAGAATCCAGCCTCGTTTAGGATATACTCCATAAGTCCATCTTAATGCACAATGTGTAGTACTGTCCGTATCATCTACTTCTTTAAGCAAGCTACATTAACCCTTTCCCTCATATAGACGCTTTCTGACGCCTCTGCAGCTGACTGCGTTTTGAAAACATAGTGTCAATAGAAGAAATTGCTCAAAATGAGCAATTTCTCCTTTTGCCACAATGTTTTCCACTTTTAGTCATAGGTTATCCATTCAATTATAGAGATTTTCTATTTTTTGACAAAATATGTTCAAAGTCGTCTGCTGCAGAATTATCGTATGAGGGAAAGGGTTAAGAGGAAGCAATTGTGAGACAAGCAAGTGCCTGATGTATTAACCCTTTCCCACATATAGACTTTTCCTGATGCCTCTGTAGCAGACGATTTTTGAAACATTGTGACAAAAGGAGAAATTGCTCAAAACAAGCAATATTTCATCTTTTTCCACAAAGTTTTCCAACTGTTTTCAGTAATCATGCCATCTTTTATAGATTTTCCATGTTTTTTTGACAAGATCTTTTCAAAGTCGTCTGCTGCAGATTCACTGTATGTGGGAAAGCATTAAGGCAGGGTTCTCATGTGTCTGGCAGTAAATCATGTCTCCTGGACCCTGGAACACAACAGTAAAATAACAGATATTAACTGAAGGAAAAGCCAAAGGAGACATGCTTCCAAGTTCAATATACTGTACTGCGACCAGTTAAGCAGTTTTAATTCTTCATAGGGAAATAGTCTGTTGAGGCAAACAAAATGTTTATCTATTCAATCGTATTGTCTATTTTCCTTGACCAAGTCAATTTATATAGAGCCTACATGAATGTTGAACTAAACATTGCAGGCTGAGAACCAACAGCAAAGACATGCCATTGCTGAGCTTATTCCAGAGAAGTTACATTTTCTTTTACATCATTTTGCATCAGACAACTTAACCATATCCCTCATACGACAATTCTGCAGCAGACGACTTTGAACATATTTTGTCAAAAAATGAAAATTTCTTCAATTGAATGGATAACCTGTGACTAAAAGTGGAAAACATTGTGGCAAAAGGAGAAATTGCTTCTTTTGAGCAATTTCTTCTTTTGTCACTATGTTTTCAAAAAGCCGTCTGCTGCAGAGGTGTCAAAGGATCAATATTTCCTTTTTCCACAATATTTTGAACTCTGTAGTAGAACAAGTACAAAAAATGCTGTTATTTAAGCAAAAAAAGGAAGCACCGTTGAGTGAAACCGTCTTAGACCAATATACTTGATTCGCTGATATTTCAAACATTTCCAAAACGGTTTCTTCGTCCATGTGTATTTGATTAAAGCTATTAAAAAGAGTTTAAACAAGAGAAAGTTGATACAAAGTATCATTATTGTCTGAAAAAAATGCATTAACCCTATCCCACATACAGACGTTTGTGCAGTAGAAAGCGCTTGAAAACATAGTGGCAACTGTTTCAGCAGCTTGAAACTTTGTCAGAATGTTTGTCTTGATGCTATCTAAGCCATATTTGAATATGGGTCATGTCGCTATAAAAACCAAGTCATTTATAAGGCTAAATTGAAAGAAAATCTTGTTTAATTCTAGAAGACATTTCTAACTTGAGCATGTTGAAACTTTGTCAGCATGGGTGTTTTGATGATATCTAGGCTACGTTTGAACATAGGTCACTAGACCCAAGTAGTAGGGAAATCTTGTTAACATTCAGGAAGACATATTTATAATTTGAGCATGCTGAAATCTTGGCAGAATGATAGACTTCAACGGGTGAAATCTAAACCAAGTTTGAATATGGGTCATATGTCTGGTCAATAACAAGGTTTTTAAGCCAAATTGAAGGAAAATCTTGGTAATATTCTAGTATTCTGACCACAACATTGTAATTGACTGTGTGGTTGGAATAACTCAGGGGAGAGATCCTGGTCCATCATGGCCATTAATGCAAGATGTACTTTTAAAAATGTCTCATTCTATTTTGCTTGGTAAATGATATAGATAATTGTACTGTACGATGAGTGATGCATGTTAGAGATACAATCATTAGAAACTGTTTTATGCAGTAAGGCAAAAGAAACATTCTTGGTTTACCTTTACCCTGACAGATGATGCTTCAAGAGCGTGTAATTTCAATTGGAGGATATATTATCCCTTTCCCACATACAGCAAAATTGCAGCAGACCACTTTGAAAACATATGGGCTTAATGTCGTTAATCTCTATAAATAAAAATTAACCATAGAATAGTGTTGAAAGCATTGTGCCAAAAGTCATCTGCTGCAGGGGCTTCAGAAAGCGTCTATATGTGTGAAAGGGTTAAAGTAGTTCATTGTGAATACAACATGCAGACCCTCACACTAAATCAAAGTACTGAAAGTACTGCTGGAAGGTGATTTTAGAGTGATGTCAGCCAGGTGCAGATGGGATAATGCATTGTATGCAAGGTATGAACAGATCATGGCTAGGATATATGGATAGGAACAAACGAGAGCAAATATGTTGGAAAATAAATGAATGAAAGAATTTAAGTCTTTAAAACTTCTTTATTTTGCTGCAGTTTCGGAATAGGTAAAATTGTATAAAAAGAATAAATCAAACAAATGGAAGAACGCCTTCATCAGTAGAATACAATAAGAAAGAAAGAATAAAACTTCAAAATTGTTGACAGCTGGACATTATATTATATTCACAATAGTTAGCAAACACTGTCAAGAAGTGAGGAGTATTGCATAAATACAATTCATTTAGAAATTGCATTGAAACAAAATATATTTTTGGTAAAAAATATAGAGAGAAATATTTGTAAAAAATATAGAAAGCATTTTTTCATATTTAAACAGAAATGTACAGGAAAGAATAACATTCAGTCATATCCGTCAATAGCTAATACTATCTTTCTATGCGTCTGTATAAGGACAAAGATATATAGATAGATATTCTTTATTTCTTCCAAATTTGAAGAGCAAGTACATTTAATATTAAACATTACAAAAGCGAGAACATAAATATATAGTTAAAACATTGTAACAATAGGAGAACTTGCTCGTCATAAAAAAAATCTATGACAGCCACTGTCTTTCAAATTTGCTTTTCACAAGTGAACGAATGCTATGAATGAACGTATACAAGTGCTATGAATGAAAATATGAAAACATGAATTAATTTTACATTTGCAACAATGTTCGATAAACTGTGTCTGAATGAGGATACAACGTAGAACGTAATGTTTTCTCCTTGCATGAAAGCTTAATTAAGTATAGGTGTGCCTTAATTTAAATCAATTCTCACATAACAAAACATTAAGAAAGTGTTGTGAAATCTAAATAATATCATGACAACTCACGATGATCAGATTTTTATAGAAATAATTTTATTTGATGTGTATTACGCGTCAAGCATGGATTCAAACACTTCCAAATATTTTACAATTATTATTTAAAACAATTAGATATTCGGATAAAATCTGATTGAATGAAACGAATTGTTAAAAAAAACAACACCCAATGCATATTAAAACCAAAGGCTTCTTTTCCCACAACATTTTGTTTCAAGAGCTACAATATCTAAAGAGGCAACATGTTAGGGTGCTTATCCAGTATGCATGAGTTCGATTTTACCATACCAATTCAGGAAAAGTGATTTCCACATCTTTCAACTTTCCTCCGGTAAATCAGTCGGTAGCGACGCGGGCTGTCAATCAAGCATTTGTAAGTTCGAATCGAAGCTCGGCCATCATTCTTTCTGTCATTGTGACAAGCGTCATTCATCTTTCACCAATGTGCTAACAGTCTATTTGGAAAAGAAGCCAGTTGCTTGGAAAGAATGTTGTGTGGATTACTTGTAGGAGAAAGCCAGACAACACATGAATAGGTGAACTGGCCGCCGTGATATGACTGAACCATTGTTGAAAACGGCGTTAAAGCCTAATCAATCAATCCTTTTTATATAATCATTCTGTAATTTACCATTTAGAATGCCCCCCTAATCCCCTTATACATATTTAGTCGAGTAGTCGTTCGGGAGAACACACCATTCGTGAATTACCAGATAACTAACATTTCTCCCTAGCACACAACTATTGACAACATTGTAACAAAACATAAGAAATTTATCCCAGGACTCTAAATGCAGCAGACGATTTTGAAAATATCTGAGAGGGATTTTTTTCCTTTTTTCCCACAACGTTTCAATTAGTAAATATATATATACATATAATATATATATAACTGATGTAAAAACCTATAAATGAATATGCTAGAGGAAATATAAAGAACAAAACTGAAAGTCGTAATTAAGGATAGATTAGCATATTTTGGGGAAACTACCTTAAGACACGGTATGTCCTCGAATTGACCCAGTTCGTGTAATGTTTATCTGATCCGGTGTATCGGTGTTGTTCACAAAAGCGTGGCGCGTAAGAATATACAGGTAACAATGTTTACCACAGAAAGATGTGTATTTGGAAAATCAAAATCAATTTTAATTTTCAAAGCCACAAAAACATGAATTGTTTGAAAATTTAATTGTCCAAACCAGTTTCTACATCAAACTGATTGTACATGAAAACACTTAAAGTATGAATTTACATTGATTTTTTGCGAACTATATTGACTAGCGTATGTATGAAGAGATCATATAGTTTATAGAGAGGATGTGTGTTATAGGGCATATTCCATTAAGGTGTGCAATCCCATAGGAAGAAGATTATTATTACATAATAATCACCTTCCAAAAATAGGTAGTGTTGATAATCCTTGGTGATTCATGGGTTTGTGTATATAACAGGACTGGATGATTAAAGTGTCCACAGTCATTTGATATTTAGCTCACCTGTGCACCAAGTGCTCAAGGTTAGTTATTTTGTCCAGCGTCCGTCCGGCGTCCGTCATCAACAATTGCCTTGTAAACACTCTACAGGCTATATTTTACATCTGATCTTCATGAAAGGTTATCAAAACATTCATCTCCATCAAATCTTGAACAAGTTTGAAACTGAGCCATATGAGGTTTAAAAAAATAGGTCACTAGGTCAAATTGAAGGAAAATCTTGTTAACACTCTGGAGGCTGCATTTTTAACTTGAGCATGTTGAAACTTAATCAGAATGTTTGTCTTGATGATATTTATGCCAAGTTTGAAAATCGGTCATATCTGTTCAAACAATAGGTCAAATTGAAGGAAAATCTTGTTAACACTGTAGAAGCTGCACTTTTTTGATTCAGCAGCTTAACATTTGGTCAGAATGTTTATCTTAATGATATCTAGGCCAAGTTCAAATATGGGTCATGCTTCAGCAGATTGAAATTTTGTCAGAATATTTGTCTGAATGATATCTAGGTCAAGTTTGAATATGAGTCATGTTCGGTCAGAAACTAGGTCACTAGGCTAAATTGAAGGGAAATCATGTTTACACTCTGGATGCTGCATTTTTACTTGAGCATGTTGAAACTTTATCAAAATGTTTGTCTTGATGGTATCTAGTCCATGTTCGATTATGGGTCATATCAGGTAAAAAGAAATGGGTCACTAGACCAAATGAAGGAAGTTGAAACTTTATCAGATTGTTTGTCTTGATGAGATGTAGGCCAAGTTTGAAAATATTGGTCATTTCTGTTCAAAAACTAGGTAACAATGCCAAATTGAAGGAAAATATTGTTAAAACTCTGGAAGCCGCATTTTTACTTTGAGCAAGTTGTAACTTTGTCAGAATGTTTGTCTTGATGGTATCTAGTACAAGTTCGATGGGTCATATCAGGTAAAAAGAAATAGGTCACTTGGCCAAATGAAGGAAAATCTTGTTAACACTCTGGAGGTTGCATTTTGAATCTTTGTTTGAATAATTATCTTTATGTGTTTTGCATTAGAAATCACATTGCAAAATTCAGGTGAGCGATCTAGGCCCTCTTGTTTAACACTCTGGAGGTTGCATTTTGAATCTTTGTTTGAATAATTGTCTTTATGTGTTTTGCATTAAAAATCACATTGCATAATTCAAGGTCGAGTCCCGGTAGCTCAGTCGGTAATGATGCGGGCCGTCAATCCAGGGGTTGTGAGTTCGAATCCCAACTCAGCCAAGTTCTTTCCGACGTTTGACAAAAGTCATTGCGACATGCGTCATTTGTCTTCCACCAATGGGCTAAGTCTATGTGGAAAAGCCAGTGGAGTACTGGTGTGAGAAAACCAGGAAACACATGAGTCAGTGAACTGGCCGCCGTGATATGACTGAGAAATTGTTAAAAGCGTCGTTAAACCCCAATAAATCAATAAATCAATCAGCATATTTCAGGTGAGTGATCTAGGGCCATCATGGCCCTCTTGTTTGTTTTTTCTTCAGCAGCTCAAAATTTGGTCAGAATGTTTATCTTAATGATATCTAGGCCAATTTTAAATATGGGTCATGCCGGACACCGGGTCAAAAATTATGTCACTTAAGGCTGAATTGAAGGAAAATCTTGCTAATACTCTGGAAGCAGCATTCTTCAGCAGCTTGACATGTTTGTCTGCATGATAACTAGGTTGAGTTTGAATATGGGTCATATTGTGTCAGAAACTAGGTCACTAGGCCAAATTGAAGGGAAACCTTGTTTACACTCTGGATGCTGCATTTTTAACTCGAGCATGTTGAAACTTTGTCAGAATGTTTGTCTTGATGGTATCTAGTCTATGTTGGATTATGGGTCATATCAGGTAAAAGGAAATAGGTCACTAGGCCAAATGAAGGAAAACCTTGTTTACACTCTGGAGGTTGCATTTTAAATCTTTGTTTGAATAATTATCTTTATGTGTTTTGCATTAGAAATCACATTGCAAAATTCAGGTGAGCGATCTAGGGCCATCATGGCCCTCTTGTTTAGCTCACCTGAAAGCATAGTGACAAAAGAAGAAATTGATCATAATGTGCAAATTTTCCAATTTCCAGTTTCCACAATGTTTTCAATTCATTTCAATGAATATAATTTCTTTTATATAAATAGAGATTTTTCAATATTTCTACTTACATGTTTGCAAAATCTTTTACTGTGTATGTTAGGTAAGGGTTAAAGTATTTGGTTTCTCTATTTCAGTTTTTCCGATTGTGAGAGTGTGATGGTGTGAACTTAGATGGGATTATCTTGTTACTGTGTGGGGTGTGGAGATGGCGCAGGGCCATCACAGATATAATAAGAGGACGGAGTCCTTACCGAATACCCTCTCCAGCGCCCTCATGTTTGGAAATGGGCAAATTAATCAGGAAGAAAATCCAAACTACCTAGTCTACAAAAAAGTAAGTAATTTGGATAATTGAGTTTTCTTGTCTAGAGCCAGACTTATTTGCCACACTGGCAGTTACATATACAATTGCGTTGAGCAACACTTATTTGCCACACTGGCAGTTTCATATACAATTGCATGGAACAACACTTATTTGCCACACTGGCAGTTACATATACAATAGTGTTGAGCAGCACTTATTTGCTACAATTGCAGTAACATGTATGCTTGCATTAAGAAATACTTTTTTTCTACAATATCAGTTACATGTAGGCGTGTGTTGAGCAACATTTATTTGCTACAATGCCAGTTACATGTACAATTGAGTTGAGCAGCGTTTATTTGCTACATTATTAGTTACTTGTATGCTTGTGTTGACACTTACTGCTATAATGGCAGTTACCATTGTACCCTTGCTTTAAGCAACAGAGGTGTAAATATTATTTAACATGCTATTAGTCCTGTAGGACTAGTGATTTTTTAACTCTGATTAATTTGTTTGGAAATATTACCACAAAAATACCCAATTAACTATTTATTGTATCATTTCCTCTCGGTTTTCGTCGTCTCAACCATCTATACCTCTGAAGAAGGAACTTATTAATGATTGTTTTGATTTGGCATATCGTGGATAATTGAGCCGTATGATCGATAACATTTACCTTTAAAGTTTAAAAAATAAATGAGTGTCAGATCTTTTCGTAGTGAAAATGTCCACATTATTTTTATATTATTTCTGAATGGAGATTAATCTATTGATTATTTACAAAACCAACGGGAAAAAGTTGATAAGACATCCTTTTCTAGTTCTATATTAAATAAAAGTATGAATGGATAACTGAACTAAACTATTGGGATTCACATGAAAGCAATTCCACGGGGCTCTGATATTTGGTGGACATTGTTAACTTACTAGAAACGAGCACCTGTTGGCCTACTTCGCAACTTCATGGCGCTCAGATGTTTAAATTACTAGAAATGAGTGCCTGTTGACCAAATAGGTAACTTCACAGCACTCAGATGCTTTGATGGATGGAGAGGACAAAAGCTAAGCATTGCAGAATATTGTCCAAAATGTCTATTGATCTTGGACATCTTGCTTGAAAACTTAATTGCTCTGTCGAATGACCACCTAGAATTTGCTACTCGACTATTTCTTGATTCAACTCACCAATGCGTGCGGGCCCCTGTAAGCAGCACCTATCGTAACATGTAGGCTTGCGTTAAATAACACTTATTACTACAATGGCAGTTACGCTTGCGTTGAGCAGTACTTATTTGCCACAATGACAGTTGCATGTACGTTAGCGTTGAGCAGCACTTATTTGCTACAATAATAGTTGCATTTAGGCTTGTGTTGAGCAACAAATTTGCCACAATGATAGTTGCATGTATGCTTGTGTTGAGCAGCACTTATTTGCTACAATAATATTTACATGAAGGCTTGCGATGAGTAACACATATTGCAACAACGGCAGTTACCCATGTACGCTTGCGTTGAGCAGCACTTATTTGCTACAATATCAGTAACATGTAGGCTTTTGTTGAGCAGCACTTATTTGCTACAATATCAGTAACATGTAGGCTTTTGTTGAGCAGCACTTATTTGCTACAATATCAGTAACATGTAGGCTTTTGTTGAGCAACACTTATTGCTACAATGGTAGCTACCCTTTAACACTTCGTTTAGCAAAACTGATTTGCTACACAGGCAGTTACTTGTAGACTTTTGTTGGGCAACACTTCATTGCTACAATATCAGTTGTATGTACAATTGCGATGCACAACACTTATTTACTTCAATATTAGTAACATGTAGGCATACGCTAAGCAAAACTTATGTGCTACAATGGCACTTTCACATGTACGCTTGCATTGAGCAGCACTTATTTGCCACATTGGCAGTTGCATGTACTTATAAGCAACACTTATTTCCTACAATATTAGTTACATGTAGGCTTGTGTTGAGCAACACATATTGCAACAGAGGCAGTTACCCTTGTACACTTTAACGCTTGCATTGAGCATCATTTATTTGCTAGGAACATGTACGATTGAATTGTGCAACATTTATTTGCTGCAATGACAGTAACATGGACCAACACTAATTGCTACAATGGCAATTACCCTTGTGCGCTTGCCATTGAGATACGCTTATATATTACAATTTAAGTTACTAGTACACTTGTTTTGAACACTTATTTGCTACAATGACAGTTACATGTATACTTGCATTGCCTAACATCTATTTGCTACACTGACATTTACATTTGTAATTGTGTCGCGCAACATGTATTTGCTACAATGAGAGTAACATGTACACTTACATTGACCAACACTTATTGCTACAATGGCAGTTACCCGTGTACGCTACTGTTGAGCTACACTTATATATTAATTAAGTTACTAGTACACTTATTTTGAACACTTACTTGCTGCAATGACAGTTGCATGTACACTTGCGTTGTGCAATATTTATTCTCCACAATATCAGTTACATGAATGCTTATGTAGACTAGAGCAACTCTTATTTGTTACAATGTCAGTTACATGTACACATGAGTACCACTCATTGCTTCAAAGGCAGTATAATGTACAATTTGCTTCAATGGCAATTTATAATATATGATTGAGTAGAGCAACATTTATTGCTTCAATAATAGTTACATGTACATTTTTCTTTGTTCTGATTAATTGAGGTCATTTAAGATGAAATTTGTCATGGTAATTTATTTGAAAGTTTTACTTGATCTTTATATCTAAATTGCTAATATTTTTACAAATGTATTTGTATATGTTGAGGGCTGCATGCAAAACAGTTGACACTATGTACGTATTTCCGATGTTTTCTGGGTTTTAACTTAGAAATGTGTCAGTAGATCTTGAAATATATTGGAGCAATAATTATTGTTCACATTGATTAGATGATATGTCACATACAAGATATAGAACTAATGGCTCAAAGATCAGGATCACAATTCATGGTCAACGACAAAAAACTAATTGCATATTCATTAGAAGGTCCTCAGTTTTCAACTCATTTTTGGGATAGGGGCTTTTTGCCCCTATCCTATTCCTAGCCTGCTTTCGAAAATTTGACTTACGGCTGCAACAAAGCTTCACAATTGAATTCTTCCGCGAAAATCGAGTTTTTATTAGTTATAACCATCTTTAACACTGATTTCATTGGTTCAACCGAATCACTAAGAACAATCTGCTTGCATTAATTAATGAGACAAAATAGTTCCAATGAGTGAAACACACTCTGACATATGATTGACCTCAATGTCAGTGTTGTAAGTTAATTTCAACATGCACACGTCAACATGTAATCTAGTCCTAGATGTCAAATAAACTAGAAATGTAATCTAAGTAGGTTTTTGTCAATTTACCTTGTACGGGCCTTTTTCAATTAAACTGCAAATACATTACAAATACCATAACATGTTAACCCTTTCCTAAACACAGACGTGATTTGATGCGTAGGACCAGTCTTTTGTAATCAATAATTTATGTGTTGTCTCTGTCTGTAAAGCTTGGAGGCATTATACAGCGTCCGGCCAGCTGTCTGCCTGAATGTTCATTCGTCCGTCCGTCATGGTTTGCATTTATTGGTCAAAACGTTGTTTCTGTTTGGCAGATTTATTTCGAAGTGGTCACACTTATACCGCGTGATCAGGAGAACGGCAAAATACTAGGTACATAACTCTGGTCTGCTTATTTTAGTAATCTCCATGTTTCCTTATTTAGTTCAGCCATTTTCTAAATTAATTTCCCATTGAATCCATTTAAAATTTGGTGTGTAGGTATCTTATAACCAACAGATGTGCAGTAACTTTAGCATGCTGTGTTTGGAGTGTGTATATTTTTTTCTTTCCATGTTCTCACTTATTATATAACTTATGCAACACATGCGTTCCGTGAAATTCCCTTGTTCATTAATGAGTGCTTCCCCAAGCTTTGTACTTTGTCTGGAGCGACTGACTGTCTGTTCATTAATCCGTCCGTCTGTCCGTTACTGTTTGCATTAATGGGTCAAAACTTTGTTTCTGTTTGGCAGATCCATTTTCAAAGTCGTCACTCTTATACATTGGGATGAGGAGACCGATGCAATATTTCGAATACAAATCTGATCTGTTATTTTAGGTATAAACTCATTTGTTCATATATGTTTTTGGTCATTGTCTCAATAGATGTTCAATAAATCAATATAATACTTCATGTATAGGAAACTAATAAGCTACAGATGTACAGTGCACAAGAGACATAACTCTAGCATGCTTTCGATTGTCTTTCATTTATGAGCATGATTCCAATATACATTAGTGTTTTCTGAACTTTCTGAAATTAAATATTTTAATTAAGGGTCGCTGCTCAGTTTTTAGCTCACCTGTGCACGAAGTGCTCAAGGTGAGTTATTGTGATCGCCCTATGTCCGGCGTCCGTCGTCCATCGTCCGTCGTCCGTCGTCCGTCAACATTTTCTCCTCTGTAACCGTTGGGTCAACTAGGATGAAACTTCACAGAAAGCATCCTCTCAATGTCCTCACCAGAATTCCTTAAAATTTTTGGGATCCATGCAGAATTCTGGTTTCCATGGCAACGAAATGAAAAAAACTTCAAAATTCTTAAAAAATCTTCTTCTCCGAAAGTGTCAGGCTGATTTTCAAATTATTTTGTAGAAATGTTCCTTAGGTGACCCTCTATCAGATTCCTTCAAGCCATGTCGATTGGTCGAAAAACATGGCCGCCAGGGGGGTGGGGCTATTTTGCCTTATATGGCTATAGTGCAAACTTAAAAAATCTTCTCCTCCGAAAGTGTCAGGCCGATTTTCAAATTATTTTGTAGAAATGTTCCTTAGGTGACCCTCTATCAGATTCCTTCAAGCCATGTTGATTGGTCGAAAAACATGGCCGCCAGGGGGGGGCGGGGCTATTTTGCCTTATATGGCTATAGTGCAAACTTAAAAAATCTTCTCCTCCAAAAGTGTCAGGCCGATTTTCAAATAATTTTGTAGAAATGTTCCTTGGATGACCCTCTATCAGATTCCTTCAAGCCATGTTGATTGGTCAAAAAACATGGCCGCCAGGGGGCGGGGCTATTTTGCCTTTTATGGCTATAGTGAAAACTTAAAAAATCTTCTCCTCCAAAAGTGTCAGGCCGATTTTCAAATAATTTTGTAGAAATGTTCCTAGGGTAACCCTCTTTCAGATTCCTTCAAGCCAAGTTGATTGGTTGGAAACTATGCCCGCCAGATGGCGGGGCTTATATAGCTAAAGTGAAAAAAAAAAATCAGGTGAGCGATTCCAGGGCCATCATGGCCCTCTTGTTTGTCAATCTTTTGTCCTTTGTTATTTATTTTGTTTAAACAAGATAAGGGTCAAACTTTGATAAATGAGGTATTGGTTATTGGCAGGCAATCTGTGTTGTTTAAAAAATATTTGGTTTGTTTTGTTTAAAGGTCGATGATTTATTGTTTCAACAATGTTTGTCCATATTAACAATGCCATATATTTTCAACTTACATATACCCCTATACCAACAGTGCTTTCAGCGCTTTGATTAACTGATCTGATCTGAGCATGAAGTTTTTATGTCAAAAATACATTACCAGTCATTTAATACCTGATATATAATCTCAATACCGTTAATTCATCCAGAAAAGAAGCTCGCGCAGCCATGCATAGCCCTCACGCGTGTGTGATATACACGGCCGCCGGTAATACCGGCGCACGGGCCATGAGAACCCCACTTTTTAATTTCTGGACACACCGAACTGACAGCTAAGAATTTATTTCATTTTTAGCTCCACTGGCTGAAAGCCAGTCGAGCTTATGTCATGGCGAATTGTCCGTCGTGTGTGCGTGCGTGCGTGCGTGCGTTAACTTTTTCCTTTAAACAACTTCTTCTCCCTAACCACTTGGCCAATTTGGTTGAAACTTCATGGGAAGCATCCTCTCAATGTCCTCTACTAAATTCCTTCAATTTTTTTTGATCCATTCAAAATTCTGGTTTCCATGGCAACCGAAAGAAAAAAATAGTGAGAACTTAAAAAATCTTCTTCTCCGAAAGTGTCAGGCCGATTTTCAAATAATTTTGTAGAAATGTTCCTTGGGTGACCCTTTATTAGATTCCTTCAAGAAATTTTGATTGGGCGAAAAACATGGCCGCCAGGGGGCGGGGCTTTTTTGCCTTATATAGCTATAGTGAAAACTTAAATAATCTTCTTCTCAAAAAGTGTTCAGCAGATTTTCAAATAATTATGTAGAAATGTTCCGTGGGTGACCCTCTATCAGATTCCTTCAAGCCATGTTGATTGGTAAAAAAACATGGCCGTCACAGGGCGGGGCTATTTTGCCTATATGGCTAAAGAGCAAACTTAAAAAATCTTCTCCTCCAAAAGTGTCAGGCCGATTTTCAAATAATTTTGTAGAAATGTTCCTTGTGTGAACCTTAATTAGATTCCTTTAAGAAATGTTGATTGGGCGAAAAACATGGCCGCCAGGGGGCGGGGCTTTTTTGCGTTATATAGCTATAGTGAAAACTTAAAACATCTTCTTCTCCGAAAGTGTTCAGCCGATTTTCAAATAATTTTGTAGAAATGTTCATTTGGTGACCCTCTATCAGATTCCTTCAAGCCATGTTGATTGGTCGAAAAACATGGCCGCCAGAGGGCGGGGCTATTTTGACTTATATGACCATAGTGAAAACTTAAAAAATCTTCTCCTCCGAAAGTGTCAGGCATATTTTCAAATAATTTTGCAGAAACATTCCTTTGGTGACACTCTACAAGATTCCTTTAAGCCATGGTGGTTGGTAAAAAAAATAGCCACCACGGGGCAGGGCTGTTTGGAGATTTTATTTTTGCCTTATGGCCGTGGAGCGATACTGGCCCTCTTGGGCCTCTTGTTATAATTTATTTCTTGGTCTGTTTAAGGCATTCGCCTTAAACAAGTTATTATTATGTAATGGGGTGACATATTGTTTTTGCCCGTTCCGTCCGTCCTTCCGTCCGTCCTTCCGTCCTTCCGTCCTTCCGTCTGTCACACTTGTTTCCGCTCAATAACTGAAGAACGCTTGGGCGTAGGAACTTCATACTTGGTATGCAGGTTGGTCATGACCAGTAGCTGACCCCTATTGTTTTTGATAACATAAGGTCAAAGGTCAAGGTCATGGTGACCTTGTGAGGTAAAAAATGGTTTCAAATCTTTTTCATTGAAATACAAAATAGAAAAAAAATTATATTTTTTGTTGAATCGTATAAATTGTTTTGTTTCATATATATTCTATGTTACATAGTGGTGATCAGAGGCGTGACTCATAACGGCTGTATGAGACACGCGTCTGTCCTGTTTTGCGTTCACTAAGTACACACAGGATTCACCCTGTGAGTACTTCTCTTCCTGGCCTGCTTCCGTTTGGAAACAGTCTGGGTTGAGGAGGACTCACAAAAGCTGGAAGAGTAAGAAGACCCTTAAAAAGGTTTCTCTTAGCTCTACGAGTGAAGCGGAGTTTGAGGGGTTCTCTCAACAATCAGACCGATTTTCAAATAATTTTGTAGAAATGTTCCTTGTGTGAACCTTAATTAGATTCCTTTAAGAAATGTTGATTGGGCGAAAAACATGGCCGCCAGGGGGCGGGGCTTTTTTGCGTTATATAGCTATAGTGAAAACTTAAAACATCTTCTTCTCCGAAAGTGTTCAGCCGATTTTCAAATAATTTTGTAGAAATGTTCATTGGGTGACCCTCTATCAGATTCCTTCAAGCCATGTTGATTGGTCGAAAAACATGGCCGCCAGAGGGCGGGGCTATTTTGACTTATATGACCATAGTGAAAACTTAAAAAATCTTCTCCTCCGAAAGTGTCAGGCATATTTTCAAATAATTTTGCAGAAACATTCCTTTGGTGACACTCTACAAGATTCCTTTAAGCCATGGTGGTTGGTAAAAAAAATAGCCACCACGGGGCAGGGCTGTTTGGAGATTTTATTTTTGCCTTATGGCCGTGGAGCGATACTGGCCCTCTTGGGCCTCTTGTTATAATTTATTTCTTGGTCTGTTTAAGGCATTCGCCTTAAACAAGTTATTATTATGTAATGGGGTGACATATTGTTTTTGCCCGTTCCGTCCGTCCTTCCGTCCGTCCTTCCGTCCTTCCGTCCTTCCGTCTGTCACACTTGTTTCCGCTCAATAACTGAAGAACGCTTGGGCGTAGGAACTTCATACTTGGTATGCAGGTTGGTCATGACCAGTAGCTGACCCCTATTGTTTTTGATAACATAAGGTCAAAGGTCAAGGTCATGGTGACCTTGTGAGGTAAAAAATGGTTTCCGCTCAATAACTGAAGAACTCTTTGGCTGAGGAACTCCATACTTGGTATGCAGGTTGGCCATGCCTAGTAGAAGACCCCTATTGATTTTGATGTCAGTAGGTCAAAGGTCAAGGTCACAGTGACAATGAGCTGATAAATAGTTTTTGCTTGGGCCCAGGAACTTCATACTTGATGTGCAGATTGTTCACCACCAGCAAATGACCCCTATTAATTTTAAGGTCACTAGGTCAAAGGTCAAGGTCACAGTGGTCAAGGTCACATCCGTCACACTTGTTTCCGCTCAATAACTGAAGAACTCTTGGGCATAGGATCTTCGTACTTGGTATGCAGGTTGGTCATGACCAGTAGATGACTCCTATTGATTTTGATGTCAGTAGGTCAAAGGTCAAGGTCATGGTGACCTTGTGAGGTAAAAAATGGTTTCCGCTCAATAACTGAAGAACGCTTGGGCCGAGGAACTCCATACTTTGTATGCAGGTTGGCCATGCCCAGTAGAAGACCCTATTAATTTTGAGGTCAAGGTCAAGGTTACAGTGACCTTGAGCTGAAAGGTCACAGTGACAATGAGCTGAAACATTGTTTTTGCTTAATAACTGTAGAATGCTTAGGCCATGGAAGTTAATACTTGGTGTGCAGGTTGGTCACCACCAGTAGATGACCCCTATTGATTTTGAGGTCACTAGCTTAAAGGTCAAGGTCATGGTAACCTTCAGCTGAAAAATGGTTTCCTCTCAATAACTAAAGAATGCTTATGTTGAGGAACTTCATACCTGGTGTGCAGGTTGGTCCTAACCAGTAAATGACCTTTATTGAATTTGTTTGATTTTGTGGTCACAAGGTCAAATGTCGAAGGTCACGGTAACCTTCAGCTGAAAAATGTGTGTTACTCAATAACTCAAGAACGCTTATACCCAGGAACTTTATACTTGGTGTGCAGCTTGGTCCTAACCTGTAGATGACCCCTATTGATTTTGATGTCAGTAGGTCAAAGGTCAAGGTCGCGGTGACCTTTGGCTGCAAAATGGTTTCCGCTCAATAACTGAAGATTGCTCGGGCCCAGGACCTTCATACTTGGTGTGCAGGTTGGTCACCAGCAGCAAATGGCCCCTTTTGATTTTGAGGTCACTAGGTCAAAGACCAAGGTCATGGTATCCCTCAGCTGAAAAATGGTTTCTGCTCAATAACTGAGGATTGTCACTGTTGCTTCATCTCCAGTCCAAAACTAAAAAATTCATCTCCATCATTTCTTTTCCTCCCCTACGACCACACAAATGGGGAGACAAGCGCTTTTTCAAAAAAGCAATCTCTAGGTCATTCAGTTATTCAAGTACATTAACAACCTAACAACATAATTGTGTAAATTATTAATTGTAATTAAGTTGTTTTTTGTAAACACAACTAACTGAGAAGTCACGGGTGGGTTACCCCACCCACTATTTCAGTTACGTATCGGGTGCGGTAATGGCCATTCATTCTTTCAACGGTTATAGTTACACCGACCCTATTAGCGATAATATATGATTATCGCCTTGTATTACATTATGTATATTAATTAAACATGAACAATTTTGGAAAATATTTGGAAAATCTTTTTCATTGAAATACAAAATAGAAAAAAAATTATATTTTTTGTTGAATCGTATAAATTGTTTTGTTTCATATATATTCTATGTTACATAGTGGTGATCAGAGGCGTGACTCATAACGGCTGTATGAGACACGCGTCTGTCCTGTTTTGCGTTCACTAAGTACACACAGGATTCACCCTGTGAGTACTTCTCTTCCTGGCCTGCTTCCGTTTGGAAACAGTCTGGGTTGAGGAGGACTCACAAAAGCTGGAAGAGTAAGAAGACCCTTAAAAAGGTTTCTCTTAGCTCTACGAGTGAAGCGGAGTTTGAGGGGTTCTCTCAACAATCAGACTCCGCGGCTGTGTTGAGTGAGCAGAAGGTCAGAGCTGTGCCTTCTTCACTCCGCACAACCGCTCAGAGGTCCAGATAAGGAGGTGTAATCAGCTATTTTCCCCACAAATTCTCTCTTAGGAAACAAACCCTATGCTGTGGGTTCTCAATACCCACAGCATAGGGTAAGAGGGTCAAATAAGGATTTTAGACATGCAAACGCCCCTTATCTCCCCCTCAGCTTCGGCTGGTCCTTCGCGGGACATGGAGGAGCGGATGGCAGCTTCTGGTGTCTGTTATTCCGTCGGGAAACAAAGGCCTTCGGGCCAGAAACCGTACGGACACAGTGATGGTTGGCCTCAAGAGTGAGCTACCGTCTGCTGAACGACATTATCTGACGCCAGGTGTTGGGGCTGACCCTTCGGGAGACGCCATGGGACAATCAAAGGGAAACCTCACTGATTGGCCACCTAACACCACACTCTGCAGTAAGCAGTCTTCGGACGCTTACAGAGTGCCAAATTATAATGTCTGCGGACAGAATTCTTTGGAGACCGGTGATAGAGCAGCAGCCTATCATTAGTCAACCGGGTAATGCTTGCGAGCAAAACCTATATGACTCCGGGTAACCGGGTACCGGGCAACCAGTCAGTCATTTTGCCTAGGCGCGACCAGTCACCGGGCAAACCGGGCAGTCATTTAGCGATGACGCGACCGGGCAACCGGGCCGTCAGTTTAACATGACGCAACCGGGCAGTCAGTTTAACATGACGCGACCGGGCAGTGGGCAGTCAAGGTAACGAGCAGTCGTTTAGCCATGACGCGACCGGTCAACCAGGCTCCGTGCTTCACGACCGAATTGATACTAGTATCACTCGTTCTTCGCACAACCGGTCTATACGGATATTCAAAACACTGGTCATTACGCACCAGGCTCAGAATTCAACCGTCTAACATCGGTTATAGGGAGTACAGGACAGATAAATTTTTCCGTTCTCCAACGGGAACAGTGTTCTTCTGTAGGGATTACACTCCTCAAAAGAATGAGAATAGAAGAGTATGGATATTCAAAACACTGATCATTACTCACCAGGCTCAGATATCCAGTTATAGGGAGTACAGGACAGAGAAATCTTTCCGTTTCTCCAAGGGGAACATTGTACTTCTTTAGGGATTACACTCCTTCCCCGATACCAAGCTCCATTTCAAAAGATGTAACGGATCGGTGATAGGCGGGTTAACCAAGCCTACCGGGATCAGCAATACCCACCTTATGGGAATTCACTGTTCCCGGAAGGACACCTTTCGAAGAGGCAGTCCTTAGAAAGGCAAACCCCCGATCGGAATAACTCAGGTTTTCCGTGAAAGGGAGGTCGAGACCGTCCCATACGGTTAGTTCGGCCCCGACAATCGATCCAGTGCGACCTCTCTCTACTGCGGAGAGGAGGTTCAACAATTTATCGTTCGATGCTCCAATGCGCTTGACTTCAAAGTTCAGATCCATTTCTCTCCGAACTTTTACGTTCTTCGGAAGCTGCCGCTTCTTAAGTTATAAACTGAGACTTAAATTCGTCTTGCTTGGCGAACACTATCAGGGAAGTGAGTTCTTTGCTTTCAGTAGAAACGATTTTACAGCCGTATGGTTATTCAACCGTTCTTATAAACCTGTATTCCTACTGAGACCAAGTTGCCTTTGGTTCTTCCTAACCCATCACATTTCACAACCTTTCTGTGAACTGTGTTCCCTTAGACATAACAGGATCCTGTACCCTGTCAAGGGTCTTAAGTTCTTTATAAAACATTTGAGGGCTGTAAGAGCCACAGTAGGGGTTATTCAACCTCTGGTAGGAGAAGGATATTTCAGCAGCGTATTCAAACACTGGATATCCTATTCCTTTAATTAGTAATAAGATCCTTCTGATAACGTCTTAAAACGTTTCAATCAGAAATTATTTCTCTCTGGACACACAAGTGGACTCTCAGCGAGTACTTACCTAATTAATACACAAATTACTAAATACATAAACGGTTGTGTTTATATTTAGTAGTACTGTAGGTACTCTTACCAAGTGCTACGATTTCTCGGGACCGGCATTGTGTTGGACGATCCTCCCGACCGATGCTGCAAAGTCATCAGGTATTAAATGACTGGTAATGTATTTTTGACATAAAAATGAAGTTTTTTAAAGTAAAACATATTTTTATTAGAAAATACTTACCAGTCATTTCAGATTCCCACCTCCCAACCCCACGTCGTCACCCAACACTAAACGCTGCAAGTTAACGGTGAAATTAAAAGTGGGGTTCTCATGGCCCGTGCGCCGGTATTACCGGCGGCCGTGTATATCACACACACGTGAGGGCTATGCATGGCTGCGCGAGCTTCTTTTCTGGATGAATTAACGGTATTGAGATTATATATCAGGTATTAAATGACTGGTAAGTATTTTCTAATAAAAATATGTTTTACTTTAAAAAACTTCATGTTCTGTGAAAGGTATTGTAGTCACTTACTATTTCGAGGGCTTGGGGTGAAACGGTTGTAACTAAAATTGGTAATCTTTTACCAAGGTTGATCACCTCGCCATAAAGTCTTTATAAGCGTTAAATAATTTTTTCTCTGTAAACAATGGAAATTTAGGTGCCATTCCTCATTCTGAGCAATGGCACCTAAATTTGTATTGTTTACAAAGGGGTCAGAATTGCGCCTTAAACAGGGATTTTTCAAAATAGGTTTTTAGTTACAACTGTTTCATGCCAAGCCCTCAAATTTTGTTTGTCTGTCCATCCATCACATTTCCCTTCAAACTTCTTCTCAATTTGTTTGAAAGCAAATATGCAACCATTTCCACATACAAAAAATCAGCAGCAGACATCTTTGAAAATTTCTAGGCAAAAATATGGACCTTTCTTTAAATGACAGTATAATTATTGAATTGTGTTGAAAACATTGTGGCAAAAGGAGCGTTTTTCCAAATTGTTTTGAATAGTCATTTGCTGTAGATGACTATTGAAATGTGTCCACAAATGGGAAAGGGTTAAATGTAAATCAGGTCATTAAACATGATCTGAATTTTCTCATGGTAATATGGATGCAATGGTTTACTCGATCTTCATATCTTAATTGCTAATATTCTTTACAAATGCAATGTTGTGATTTTGAACTGGTGCCAAGATTGCAGATGTTAAATTTTCCAACATTTGATAAATGTTTTGTGTACAGCCCCATAGTATATAAAGTAAGTCCAATATCTTATGTTCTGGCTGATTTTCTGTGGAAAACATTTCTCACTAGCATCAATTCTGCAACATTAACCACTTTGAAAATATTGAGATTAAAATATGAAAAATCTCTATAAATGAAAGTAGTATTATGGGATAGAGTTGGAAATATGATGGCAAAAGAGGAAATTGCTGATAATGAGTAATTTCTCCTTTTGCCACAAAGTTTTTGAATGCTGTCTGCTACATATGCACCAAAATGTGTCCTAATTGCATATGGGAAATGTTAAAAGAAAAGAATAAGATTAATACATTTTTTAGAGAATTCTTCATTTTGTCAAAATGTTGTTAACCCTTTCCCTCATATAGACGCTTTCTGACGCCTCTGCAGCAGACAGCTTTTTGAAAACATAGTGACAAAAGAAGAAATTTCACAAAACGTGCAATTCCTCCGTTTGCCACAAAGCTTTCCACTTTTTGTCATAGGTTATCCATTCAATTATGGAGATTTTCTATTTTTAGCTCCACTGGCTGAAAGCCAGTCGAGCTTATGTCATGGCGAATTGTCCGTCGTGCGTCCGTGCGTGCGTGCGTGCGTGCGTGCGTGCGTTAACTTTTTCCTTTAAACGACTTCTTCTCCCTAACCACTTGGCCAATTTGGTTGAAACTTCATGGGAAGCATCCTCTCAATGTCCTCTACTAAATTCCTTCAATTTTTTTTGATCCATTCAAAATTCTGGTTTCCATGGCAACCGAAAGAAAAAAATAGTGAGAACTTAAAAAATCTTCTTCTCCGAAAGTGTCAGGCCGATTTTCAAATAATTTTGTAGAAATGTTCCTTGGGTGACCCTTTATTAGATTCCTTCAAGAAATTTTGATTGGGCGAAAAACATGGCCGCCAGGGGGCGGGGCTTTTTTGCCTTATATAGCTATAGTGAAAACTTAAATAATCTTCTTCTCAAAAAGTGTTCAGCAGATTTTCAAATAATTATGTAGAAATGTTCCGTGGGTGACCCTCTATCAGATTCCTTCAAGCCATGTTGATTGGTAAAAAAACATGGCCGTCACAGGGCGGGGCTATTTTGCCTATATGGCTAAAGAGCAAACTTAAAAAATCTTCTCCTCCAAAAGTGTCAGGCCGATTTTCAAATAATTTTGTAGAAATGTTCCTTGTGTGAACCTTAATTAGATTCCTTCAAGAAATGTTGATTGGGCGAAAAACATGGCCGCCAGGGGGCGGGGCTTTTTTGCGTTATATAGCTATAGTGAAAACTTAAAACATCTTCTTCTCCGAAAGTGTTCAGCCGATTTTCAAATAATTTTGTAGAAATGTTCATTGGGTGACCCTCTATCAGATTCCTTCAAGCCATGTTGATTGGTCGAAAAACATGGCCGCCAGAGGGCGGGGCTATTTTGACTTATATGACCATAGTGAAAACTTAAAAAATCTTCTCCTCCGAAAGTGTCAGGCATATTTTCAAATAATTTTGCAGAAACATTCCTTTGGTGACACTCTACAAGATTCCTTTAAGCCATGGTGGTTGTTAAAAAAAATAGCCACCACGGGGCAGGGCTGTTTGGAGATTTTATTTTTGCCTTATGGCCGTGGAGCGATACTGGCCCTCTTGGGCCTCTTGTTTGACAAAATACGTTCAAAGTCGTCTGCTGCAGAACTGCCGTATGAGGGAAAGGGTTAAAGAGATGTTTCTACAGGGAAAACTAACTGAATAACATTGAAAAGCTAGATGGTTGTTCAAAGACTATTCCTTTCCCACCTGTAGATGCATTTTAACGCATATACTGTGAGTGAGCAAACGACTTTTGATAACATTGTGATGAAAGGAGAAATTGCTCAAAACAAGCGATTTCTGCTTTTGCCACAAAGTTAGTTTTCAACTTTTTTCAGTTATTATACCTTCATTTATAGAGATTTTTAGTGTTTTTTGCGTGGAGGTTTTCAAAGTCGTCTGCTGATTGGTTGTATGTGGGAACGTGTAAAACAAAGGCTATTTTACTCACCTCAGAGTGTCTGCATTGGCATTGTTTCTAAGTTCCACTGGCTGAATGCCAGTCAAGCTTTTAATTGTTATGGTGAATTGTCCTTAAGGGTCCATTCAAGGTCACAGGTCTGTTAAAGTCAAGGTTACTATGGATTTACTTTTATGCAATATAACATTTATTATTTGAGAATTTTCCTTCTTATTTTGACATGTTTATTAAATAGTCATACAGCTCTTGTTCTTGAAGGCTCAGACTGAAATAATGTTTATGAACTATTATAAAGAAAGTCATTTTAGAAGTTTTTGCATTTAATTAAAAATAATGTACATTTAATAAAAAAAAAAACATAAATGTACAAACGAATCTAAGTCTGTGATGTGACATTTCAAATGATGAGCAATTTCTCCTTTTCCAAAATGCTTTCAAATTTATTCAGATTTATGCTTTCATCAATTAACCCACCTATAGACGCATTTTGACGCATCTTCAGCAGACGACTTTTGAATACATTGTGACAAAAGGAGAAATTGCTCAAAATGAGCAATTTCTCCTTAAGACACAATGTTTTCAACTTCTTTTCAGAAAAGATACCTTCATTTCTAGAAATGTTATATATCTGGAGTAGATGTTTCCAATGTCGTCTGCTGCAAATTGCTGTATGTGGGAAAGGGTTAAAGATATTCTTTCCATAGTTGTGCCTACATGTTTTTTCAATCGTCTGCTGCAGATTTGTTATATGTAGAAAATTAAATCAGCTTTCCCTGATATAGATGGCTTTTGATACCTTTGAGTTTGAAGTTAGTTCTGTTGGGGTTTTAGGCCATTTTCAACATTATTTCTGTTATATCATGGCAACAGTTCACTTATTCATGATTCTTGGGTAAACAAACCAGTACTAGGCTAGGAAATGTGCCTGGCCCAAGGGCACTCCAACATGAACATAGTGCCACGACTGGGGATCAAACCTGGGATGCCTGCCAGTTTGAAGTATAAGTTCTAAGACATTGTGTAATGAAAAGAAAGTGCTTAAATTTACCTCTCATCTTCTCCAGAACTATGCTTTCAGTTGTATCAAAAAGGAGAAAATGATAGAGAACAATCAGGCAATGGGACTTAAATGATTTATCTGCTTAGAAAACATCCAAGTTATAAATTGTAGCTTCAGGACAACTGGAAGTATCAGCCTAAATACAGGGTTTAACCCTTCTCCACGTACAACAATTATGCAGCAGCCAACTTTTAAAACATGTGAGGAAAAACAAAGAAAATCTCTACAAATTATTAAGCTTAATTTAAGAATACAGTTGAAAATACAGTGGCAAATGGAGAAATTGTTCATTTCTCTGTTTACAACAATGTTTTCAAAAGTTTTCAGCTGCAGATGAGTCAAAATGCATCTACAAGTGGGAAAGGGTTAAAACAACAAGGAAAACAGTGAATAGCTAGTCATGAACAATTTTGTTTTTTCTCCTCATGTTTTCAAAGGTCATTTGCTGCACAGGAGTGACATGTTGTTTGCATGAGGGGTGAAGTTGAGCTTTTCAGAAGGCAAGATCACTGCAAAACCTCAGGTTGGGAAGAGCTCATTAATAGAAAGTCTGTTTCTTTTGCACCTATTTTTTTTTTGTTCAATGAGAAGTCAGTCTGCTGCAAACTAACAGGAAGCTATTGACTCATCAGAGGAAAAGGCCAAGTTCAAAGCTAAAATCCTTTGCTGTGTAACAGGATTTAGATTTGATCAAGTTTATAAACTTTATTATGAAAGGAAGAATAATAAATCTTAACCCTTTCCCTCATACGACAATTCTGCAGCAGACGACTTTGAACGTATTTTGTCAAAACATAGAAAATCTCCATAATTGAAAGGATAACTTATGACAAAAAGTGGAAAACATTGTGGCAAAAGGAGAAATTGCACGTTTTGTGCAATTTCTTCTTTTGTCACTATGTTTTCAAATAGCCGTCTGCTGCAGAGGCGTCAGAAAGCGTATATATGAGGGAAAGGGTTAAAGGAAAGGTTCTCCTTTTTCTATTAATTGTTTCTCCTCTTGTTTAAATTTATACATTTAACCCTTTCCCTCATATAGACGCTTTCTAACGCCTCTGCAGCGGACAGCTTTTTGAAAACATGGCAACAAAAGCAGAAATTGTTTAAAAGATGCAATTTCTCCTTTTGTCACCATGTTTCAACTCTGTTCAATTATTGTACTTTCATTTAATGGGAGTTTCCAAAAAAAAAATCAGGTGTGTTTTCAAAGTCGTTTGCTGCAAAATTGTTGTATGTGGGAAAGGGTTGAATTTTAATTGTATATCTGATTTGACATTTTCAGTCAACGGTATAATATCGGGGAAATAAGATTTCTTTTTATGGAGGCATAGTTGAAAAACATTGTAGAAAAAGAGAAATTGCTTCTTTTAAGCACTTTATTGGTCTTGTGACACTTCTTCTGCATTTAAAATCATCTGTTTATGGAAAAAGTTCAATTTGTCCATCATATTAAGGATTTATGCAAAACAATTGTAATTACCTATTGTGACAAGATGAAGTTACAACCATTTGACCAATAATTTCAATTTTAACCCTTTCCCTCATACGACAATTCGACAGCAGACGACTTTGAACATATATTTTGTCAAAAAATAGAAAAACCTCTATAATTGAATGGATAACCTATGACTAAAAGTGGAAAACATAGTGGCAAAAGGAGAAATTGCTCGTTTTGAGCAATTTCTTCTTTTGTCACTATGTTTTCAAAAAGCCGTCTGCTGCAGACTGGTATTGTATGCTGCTAAGACCAACAATTTTCAGTTTATCTTCTTCACCCATTCCCTCATACAGTCACCAACGCTTTCTTATGCCTCTGCAGCAACCGACTTTTGAAAACATTGTATTGAAAGAAGTAATTATTATGAGCAATTTGTCCACTTTTGCCACAATGTTTTCAACTCTATTCAATAATTATCCTTTCAAATTTACCGGTATAGAGATTTCTCATATTTTAACATAGATGATTTCAAAGTCCTCAGCTGCAAATTTGTTGTATGTGGGAAAGGGTTAATAAAGTGGTAACCATAAAAGACTATAACTATTTCCCACATCCTGGCGAATATCTGTGCAATTGACTCCTGAAAACATTGTGACAAATTGCTAATCATTGGTAATCCCACCATTAACCACATTTTCAATGTTTATTACTTTTGTTTATAGAGATTTTTCATATCTTTTGTCTATATGATAAAAGTTGTCTGCTGCAGATTTGTTGTGTGTGGGAAATGGTTAATCAGATCAGACTTTTCTTTGTGTTTGAATGTCTATTTGGAAAGAAATAATCAGCTGGCAAAAAACAAGTTCAAAATTCAATCTACACTTTGATGTAACTGTTGATCTTTAACCCTTTTCCACATAAACTAATCTGCAGCAGACGACTTTAGAAACATATTTGTAAAAACATGAAAAATCACCATAAATAAAGGGTTTAATTAGTAAAAGGAATTGAAAACATTGTGGCAAAAGGAGAAATTGCTCATTATGAGCAATATCTCCTTTTGCCACAATGTTTTCAAATGTCGTCTGCTGCAGAGGTGTCAGAAAGCGGCTGTATCTGGGAAAGGATTAACACTTGATCCCTTGTTAGTTTTCTGAGACTGTGTCCCATGAGGCCTTAATGCTGTCACACTGGCGTTGGTTGGTGTCCTTTTCATGATGATGGTTCAACAATTGCAAGTTGAGAGGCTCTGAAATTTAATTAACCCTTTCCCCCTTACAAAAAAATTTGAATGTATATCTAGGAGGCAACTTTTGAAAACGTTGTGACAAAAGAAGAAATTGCTCATGATTTCTCCTTTTTACCGCAACTTTTTCAATTCTATTTAATAATTACACTTACATTTTTAGAGTCTTTTCATTTTTCTGGCTAGATGCTTTCAAAGTAATCTGTTGCAAAGTTGTTTAATGTGTGAACGGGTTAAGTTCTCTCAAGGAAATTGAGAGATTCACATGTGGATTCCTAGTAACTTATTACCAGAGTTGATACTTTTGAGTCGTTGTCTTTTATAACAGATGAGGATAAAAACATAACATCTAGAAACCAAACAATAAAGTTTAACCCTTTCCCTCATGTAGACGCTTTCTGACGCCTCTGCAGCAGATGGCTTTTTGAAAACATAGTGACAAAAGAAGAAATTGCACAAAACGTGCAATTTCTCCTTTTGACACAATGTTTTTCACTTTTAGTCATACTAGGTTATCCATTCAATTATAGAGATTTAAAGTCGTCTGCTGCAGAATTGTCATATGAGGGAAAGGGTTAAAGCATACGGCGTTTTGAAAACATAGTGACAAAAGAAGAAATTGCACAGAACGTGCAATTTCTCCTTTTGTCACAATGTTTTCCACTTTTAGTCATAGGTTATCCATCTGACAAAATACGTTTAAAGTCGTCTGCTGCAGAATTGTCATATGAGGGAAAGGGTTAAAGCAGACGGCGTTTTGAAAACATAGTGACAAAAGAAGAAATTGCACAGAACGTGCAATTTCTCCTTTTGTCACAATGTTTTCCACTTTTAGTCATAGGTTATCCATCTGACAAAATATGTTCAAAGTCGTCTGCTGCAGAATTGTCGTATGAGGGAAAGGGTTAAGTATGGAGTTGAAAAATTTGTCGGGAAAAAGAAATATTGTTTGGTTGCAAAGTTTCAAAATTTGTCTTTATCGGGAAAAAGAAATATTGTTTGGTTGCAAAGTTTCAAAATTTGTCTTTATCAGGGAAAGGGTCAATTGCAATGCTTGAAGTTTTCAGTCAGACAGTGCAAGGTACTTAACAAATGAAATAGATATTATGTTTGAAAGGTATGGAATATTATAATCCTGCTTTCCCGATACCTGACATATCTCTTTTTAGATCACCTCAGCCGAAGGCTCAAGGTGAGCTATTCTGATCACTTTTTGTCCGTCGTCCGTCATCCGTCGTCCGTCCGGCGTTAACTTTTAGCTTTAAACATCATCTCCTCCCAAACTCCAAGGACAATTTCAGTGAAACATCACAGGACTGTTCCTCTGGTTGGCCTCTTTCAAAGTTGTTCAAAGATTTAAATTCCGTTGAGAACTTTGGTTGCTGCGGCATCAGAAAGGGGGCAAAAGGTCCAAACTTTTCCTCCGAATCTGCCAGTCAGATTCAAATATAATTTGGTAGAAATGTTCATTGGGTGACCCTCTATAAAATTAGTTCAAGCCATACTGATTGGTCGAAAAACATGGCAGTCAGGCGGCATCAAAAAAGGGGCAAAATGACAAAATTTGAAAATTCCATTTTTATGAAAGTGTTTGTCTGATTTTAAGAAAATATAATACGAATCTTACTGAAATGATCCTCTATTTAATTTGTTTAAGCCGTTTTGATTGGTTACACAATCATATCAACCAGGCGTCATCACAAAAAGGGTAAATTGAACTTTTAGCTACAAATGACAACCAACTCCTACCATTCCAATAGAACAATTTCCACAAAACATCACAAGAATGTTCCTTTGGTGGTCCTCTTTCAAAATTGTTCAAAGATTTAAATTCCATTGAGAACTTTGGTTGCTGCGGCATCAGAAAGTGAGAAAAATACCCAAATTTTAAAATCCTTTTCCTCCATAATCTACTTGTGGGATTGCAAGATAATTTGGTAGAAATGTTTCTTAAGTGACCCTCTAAATAAACTGTTGAAGCCATATTGATTTCGTTGAAAAACAGGGCAGCAAGGCGGCATCAGGAAAGGTGCAAAATGACAAAAACTTTATAATTCCATTCTTATTAAAGTTCTTGTTAGATTTCTAGATATAAATGGCCTTTACTGATAAGCTGTTTCTTGAGAAGTGTCCACTCCTTTCAGTTTCATTTGCACTCCCTGATAAACATTTCCAGATATTTGCAGTTAAATATTTGCTACTAATTTACTATCAATTAGGTGATCGATTTAGGGCCATCTTGGCCCTCTTGTTCAACTTCCCATCCAAACTATGCAATAATATGAATTCCATCTTTATTTCCATGTAAACTAGTTTTAATCCTCAATTGTCGGACTTTCTAAGCATTTTTTACAGGTAGAACACTCTCTATCATTGAAAAGAGTTACCTCTAAGCTTTAAAATGATTTAAAGAAAATGAGGGGTCATGCTCTATGCAAGAAAGAATTCACCCTGTGAGAAGATTGTTTCCATCATTTTGAACGAAATCAAGCTGGGATGAAACTGGTTTTACACAAACTCTACTTTCACTCTCATACAAGGTCAAAACACTAAAAATTATCAAAGCAAACATTTCCAATGCATCATATACATATTTACAATGAATTTAGACTCATTGTCATTTATTCAATGCATTCTGGTGAAGGTATTTTCTCATTTCTACTCAAACAAATGTTTTTTATGCCCCTGAAATCTCCGATTCGGTGGGCATCTAGTTTTTGGCCTGTCTGCACGTCTGTCTGTCTGCACGAAAAAAACTTTAACCTTGACCACTTCTTTTGAACCATAACAGGTACGGCTACCATATTTCACATGTGTATTCCTTGTGACATGACCTTTCTGTCAGTACCAACATTTTTGACCTTGCGACCTTGACCTTTGACCTAGATGTTGCCATTCTCGAAAAAAACTTTAACCTTGGCCATTACTTTTGAACCATAACAGGTACGGCTACCATATTTCACATGTGTATTCCTTGTGACATGACCTTTCTGTCAGTATCAACATTTTTGACCTTGCGACCTTGACATTTGACCTAGATGTTGCCTTTCTCGAAAAAAACTTTAACCTTGGCCATTACTTTTGAACCATAATAGGTACGGCTACCATATTTCACATGTGTATTCCTTGTGACATGACCTTTCTGTCAGTATCAACATTTTTGACCTTGACCTTTGACCTAGATGTTGCCATTCTCAAAAAAAACTTTAACCTTGACCATTACTTTTGAACATTAACAGGTACGGCTACCATATTTCACATGTGTATTCCTTGTGACATGACCTTTCTGTCAGTACCAACATTTTTGACCTTGCGACCTTGACCTTTGACCTAGATGTTGCCATTCTAAAGAAAAACTTTAACCTTCACCACTACTTTTGAACCATAACAGGTAAGGCTACCATATTTCACATGTGTATACCTTGTGACATGACCTTTCTGTCAGTACCAAAATTGTTCACCTGCGACCTTGACCTTTGACCTAGATGTTGCCATTCTCGATAAAAACTTTAACCTTGACGACTACTTTTGAACCATAACTTATTTCACATGTGTATTCCTTGTGACATGACCTTTCTGTCAGTACCAACATTTTTGACCTGACGACCTTGACCTTTGACCTAGTTTGTTTAGCTCAGGTTTTTGACAAATTTTTACTCATGATTTTTCATATCTTAAAAACTTTTCTTTTTTATGCCCCCGGAATCACCGATTCGGTGAGCATCTAGTTTTTGGTCTGTCTGCATGAAAAAAACTTTAACCTTGACCACTACTTTTGAACCATAACAGGTACGGCTACCATATTTCACATGTGTATTCCTTGTGACATGACCTTTCTGTCAGTTCTTTGCGACCTTGACCTTTGACCTAGGGGGTATGGGGGACTATTGGACTATTTGGCATAATTTGACCTAGAGTCCACACATTTTAATCACATTCATCTTCATCAAATCTTAGAAAACCTTGTGAATACACCAGTTTAGTTCACCTTTACTATTTTTATTTTGATGGAGATCTCAATTTTAACAAATTTACTTAATAACCAGATCATGTTTTCAAATTTAATCTATATATGGGAAAGAGTTAACCCTTTCCCTCATACGAAAATTCTGCAGCAGAAGACTTCAAACATATATTGTCAAAAAATAGAAAATCTCTATAATTGAATGGATAACCTATGACTAAAAGTGGAAATCATTGTGGCAAAAGGAGAAATTGCACGTTTTGTGTAATTTTTTCTTTTGTCACTATGTTTTCAAAAAGCCATCTGCTGCAGAGGCCTCAGAAAGTGTCTATATTAGGTAAAGGGTTAAAGTAGATATTTTCAAAGCAGACAATTCTATAACTGTTGACCCTTTCCCACAGGCTGATACATTTTGACGCATTGGCAGCAAACATCTTTAAAAAAAAAAAAATGAGAAGTTCTGTCATTTATTTAGATATTCTCATTTTCAAAGTCTTTTACTCCAGGTTTGTTATATGTAAGAAAGGTTAACCAGACAATTCTTCTTGACTCCATCTGCATGGAGGGAGTACACTGTGGTTAGCGTCGGGGATTTGGAACCGAGCGTCCGTGATTTGATCCCCAGTTAATGCGTGCAGTCATGGTGGAGTCATTGGGCAAGGCACATTTTCCTAGCCTAGTACTGGTTTGTTTTCCCAGGAATCATACATACAATGAACTGTCATCATAATATAACTGAAATAATGTTGAAAACGGCATAAAACCCAAATAAAACAAACACAATCGCTCTGGATGGAGATTTAATTGTATAGATGAGAATGAAGGCAAATGAAAACGTGATTATGAAATATGCTTCTAATTGATTCCAAATGCAAGCAGTCAGGAAGTGTTCAGTGATACAATTATCTGTTCCCTAAAACTAGGTTACCATTTTCCCCCCAGACATTATCCCTATCCCTCATATAGATGCTTTCTGACGCCTCTGCAGCTGACAGCTTTTTGAAAACATAGGGACAAAAGAAGAAATTACTCAAGACAAGCAATTTCTCCTTTAACACAATGTTTTCCACTTTTAGTCATAGGTTATCCATTCAATTATAGAGATTTTCTACTTTTTGACAAAATATGTTCATTGTCGTCTGCTGCAGAATTGTCATATGAGGGAAAAGATAACCTTTTCCCACATACAACAAGTCTGCAGCAGATGCCTTTGAAAACATCTTGGTTAATATAATTATAGAAAATCTCTTGAAAGTATAATTATTGAATACAGATGAAAACATTGTGGTGAAAGGAGAAAATGCATCTGTAAGTGGCAAAGGGTTAACCAATTACCTCATTATTTAGATGCTTTTAAATTTAAATTCTTCCAATAAAGATAATGGCAGATAGCTTTACTATATTCGGTGTGTGTGCAGATTCATGAATGAATTAACTTTGAAGATGTTAGCGATGATGAATCTGCGCCTTCAGTACTGGCCAAGGCTTTATGTAGCTATGTCACATTTTTAGATGACCTAAGCTTCTGATCATTCTCTGTTCGGCGTCCATTATCGTTAACTTTCAGCTTAAAACTGCATCTTCCAACCCATTGGACCAATTTCAACTAAACGTCACTGGAATGTTCCTATGGTGGTCCTCTTACAAAATTGTTCAAATAATTTAAATACTATGGAGACCGTTCGTTGCTGCGGCATCAGAAAAGGGGGTGGGCTAAATACCAATCTTTAAAATTCTTCTACTCTGAATTAGTTTGTTGAATTCCAATACGATTTCCAATATGATTTGATAGAAATGTTCCTTGGGTAACCCTCTCCAAAATTGATTGGTAGAAAGACATAGCAACCAGGTAGCACCAGAAAAGGGGTAGAATTCACTTCAAGCTTGAAATCATCTCCTCCTAATCCACTGGACCAATTTCAACCAAACTTCACAGGAATGTTCCTTATGTGGTCCTCTTTCAAAAAATGATCAAAGATATAAATTTTATACAAAAAATGCTTGCTGTGGCATCAGAAAGGGAACAAAATGCCCAAACTTTACATAATTTTCCTCTGAATCTGATTGCAAGATAATTTGGAAGAAATGTTCCTAGAGCGACCCTCTTTGTCTTCAAAAAATGTGCAATCCATATTGATTGGTTGTAAAACAATGGCATCCAGGGGGGATCAGAAAAGGGGCAAAATGACAAAAATTTATAATTTCATTCTTATTGAAGTTCTTGTCTGATTTCAAGATAATTAAAGAGAAATGTTCCTTAAGTGACCCCACTCATAATTTGTTTCATGCCACACTATAAGCAGTTACACATTTGTTACTAATGTGATTTAGCTAAGGCCATCTTGGCCCTCTTGTTAGTACTGGCCAGTGCATTTATATGGCTATGTCACATTTTTAGCTTACCTGAGCACTTTTTGCTCAAGATGAAATGTTGTGATCAGATTTTTTCCATTGTGCGTCGTCAACAAGTGCCTTGTGAACACTCTACAGGCAACATTTTGCATCCAATCATTATGAAAGTTAATCAAAACATATATATCTATCAAATCTTGGCCAAGTTTGATGCATCTGCAGTAGTCTTTTGAAAGTATTGTGGCAAAATGAGATATTGTTCATCAAGAGAAATTTTTCCTTTTGCCACAATGTATAAAGAAAATCAATAATTGTACTTTCATTTATTGACAGTTTTAGCTCTACTGACGATGGCGTTGTGTCCGTCGTTTGTGCGCCCGTGCGTCTGTGCTTCCATAAACAATTGCTTGTGAATGCGATAAAGTCTTCAGTTTTGATTGTATCTCAATCAAACGTTTACAATAGTTAGATATCCATGAGAGCTCGATTCCTTACGCAAACCAGCCAGATCTGCCCATGCAAGACTGGATTATGGCCCTTGAAATTGTCAAAATTGCTATAATACAGCTTGTGAACACAATAGAGCCTCCATTTACATTCCGATCTTTACCAAACTTAGATAGTAGTTAAATAATGATGAGAGGTCGGGTTGTTTCGAAAACCAGCCAGATGTGCCCTTGCATGACTGGATTATGGCCCTTGAAATTGTCAAAATTGCTATAATACAGCTTGTGAACACATTAGAGCCTCCATTTACTATCCGATCTTCACCAAACTTAGATGGAAGTTAAATATTGATGAGAGCTTGGTTCCTTTCGCAAACCAGCCAGATCCGCCCTTGCAAGACTGGATTATGGCCCTTGAAATGGTCAAAATTGCTATTATACAGCTTGTGATCACAATAGAGCCTCCATTTACTATCTGATCTTCACCAAACTTAGATAGTAGTTAAATGTTGATATTATATACAAGACTTGCTTATTCTTCTTCCCTTTGTTGCCCATACATACATGCTCTGGATTGAAAATGACTAAAGAACCATGCCAGTAGAGCATAGGCCCTCAATTGGGCCTCTTGTTTCATATTTTTGCCAAGATATTTACAAAATGGTCTGATGCAGATTTTTTTGTATATGGGGAAGGGGGGTTAAGTAAACAAAACTGATGGTTTTTTATTTGAAATTTTATAGCTGGCCGCCTCATTCAGTTATAAAAAAGATGAAGGTTTGCATAACTTTTTCCCAATGTTATTTGTATTGAACATGGCATTTTGCAATCTTACACTGAATCTAATTCTAGCCGGATGGATAACCAATATCATAATAACACGTCTGCCAGCAGTTTGTTTGTTTTCTGGTTATCATCAAGCCAATCTGGCTTAGTGCAGTCTGTGGTGTCCTATGAAGGAATTACGTCTGCAGACCACAGGGGGGGGGTCTAACCAAGCTTCATGTTACCTGTAATTTATTAGACATCTTTCAAGTGATAAGTTATATATCAAATCAGAAACTCTATCCCCTTTTCCCTGATACTGAGTTGACTCTTGAATCAAATTAGGCATTTCTCCTTTTTTCACAATTGTTTATAACTGGTTATTAAAATCAGATATAATATATTAATTGTTACAGATTTGCTTGTTTCACTAAGAAGCTTAGTACATGTAAGACTAAAATTATTTCATCAGATTACATGGCGCAGGAAGTCTTGATTAGCAGGCTAATCTAATGGTTTTAACATTATAAAACTTTATGGCAAAAGGAGAAATTACTCAGTTTTCAACTCTATTGAATAGTAACACTTAATTGCATTTAAAGTGATTTTCCACTGTATTGCCTATAGTATTTCAAGGTAGTCTTCTGCAGATTTGCCTTATACAGATGCTTACTGACGCCTCTGCACCAGACTACTTTTGAAACCATTGTGACAAAAGGAGAAATTGCTCATAATGAGCAATTTCTCCTTTTGACACAATGTTTTCAACTTTCATCAAGAATTGTTGTTTCATATATAGAGAGCTTCCATATATTTCACTATTTGTTTTCAAAGTCGTCTGCTACAGATTTGCTGAATTTGGGAAATTTGGGTTAAAAGTAGTGTCCAGCAGAATAATGGTGCAGAGAAAACCAGTATAAAATCAAGGATCAATTCTAGATAGAGCCAAATACTAAATATGAAAACCAGGATAAAATCAGGGATAAGTTCTAGACCAAGCAAAATACTAATTATGAAAACCAGTATAATCAAGGATGAATACTAGACAAAACCAGGATAAAATCAAGGATAAATTCTAGACATAGCAAAATACTTAATATGAAAATCCAGAATAAGATCAAGGATGAATACTCAGCAGAGCCAAAATACTAAATATGAAAACCGTGAACAAAAAAATCAAGGATAAATGCTAGACAGAGCAAAATACCAAATATGAAACCCAGGATAAAATCAAGGATACATTCTAGATAGAGCGAAATACTAAATATTAGAACCACAATAAAATGTTTGTCTTGACGATATGAAGGCCAAGTTTGAATATGGGTCATATGTTCTGTAAAAAAAAGGTCACTAAGCCAAATTGAAGGAAAATCTGTTCAACACTCTGGGTGACTGCATTTTTTATTTCAGCAGTTTGAGACTTTGTCATGTGTTTTGCATTAGAAATCTCATTGCTTGCATAACTCAGGTGAGCGATCTAGGGCCATCATGACCCCCTTGTTTACTTTTAATGATGAAACCATTTGTCTTGATGATATCAAGTCTAGATTTTAAATATGAGTCATGTTGAGTCAAAAAGTAGTTCACTAGGCCAAATAAAAGAAAAATATTGTGGAAACTCTTGAGGCTGCATGAAACGTAGTAACATTATTTGATGGTTTATTCAAAGCCACATTTTTACTTGTTATCCAAATAACTTTTACCACACATGCTTATCTTACAGAGCCATGGTGAGCGTTACAGGGCCACCATGGCCGCTTGATTAAATAGGTCAAGTTGTAAAACAGTGTCAAACCAGTTTTTATGTCAAAAATACGTTACCAGTCATTTCACAGGTATTAAATGACTGGTAAGTATTTTCTAATAAAAATATGTTTTACTCTAAAAACTTCATTTTTATGTCAAAAATACGTTACCAGTCATTTAATACCTGTGAAATGACTGGTAAGTATTTTCTAATAAAAATATGTTTTACTCTAAAAACTTCATATTTGTCTTGACTTTCTTACTTTCCTTGGCATCGATATTTCAATTTGAAAGTCTGGACACGGTTTTCTAAAGAACACAATCATGTTCCACCTTCCAATAGCCAATAACTTAAATAATATATATACAGACAGAGGGAACGACAAGGGAGAAGTATCATTCTGCAAGTACTGCATGAGAACCAAAATGAACATGTAGCAAATAATTAGGTTGTGTTTAAAGCTTATATAAGTTTATAAAACTTTGTAGAAGTTATAGCTGTTATTACAAAGACAAAAGACAAATTTATTTTGAAATGACAATCTGTTGGGTTGTCAGTGTTTGATCGCTTTGAATTACCATATAAAACACACAATCTAGGAGATGAAATTCCCTTGTGAGGTTTATTAGTTCTGTAAGATCCCTTCCAATCAGGGGAAATCACCGGGATTTTACAGGAACTGATTGCCCTACTCATTTAGTCCCTTTACTCTCGGAGTCAAGCTGTGATAGCTTAGGCAGTAACAAACAGGGCTATCAATCCAAAGGTTGTGGGTTCATTCTTTCTGATTGATAAAAATTCAGTATGTCAGGCAACATTTGTCATCCACCAACGGGCTTGAACAGTCTATGTGGGAAGGGAGCCAGTTACCTTAGAAGAATGTTGTGTTGAGTACTGGTGTGAGCAAGTCTGTGTACTGTCCAACCTGTGTTTAAAGACCATCCCTGGGAAGTAAACAAATGGTCTTTGTTCACAGGTGGTCTTTAATTGCAAGGACATTTGTGCAGTTATGAATCATTGGGAAATTAAAAAAGAGTTGTTGTTAAAGACAGGGAATTGCTATACAAAGGTGGTCTATAGCACAGGTTTGACTGTATTTTTCATGGCATATTATGCAACATTCCCACTGCTGTCACCCTAACCCTTAACCCTTTCAGTCATACGACAATTCTGCAGCAGACGACTTTGAACATATTTTGTCAAAAAATGGAAAAGCTCTATAATTGAATTGATAACCTATGACTAAAAAGTGGAAAACATTGTGGCAAAAGGAGAAATTGCTTGTTTTGAGCAATTTCTTCTTTCGTCACTATGTTTTCAAAAAGCTGTCTGCTGCAGAGGCGTCAGAAACTGTCTATATGAGGGAAAGGGTTAAAAGGCAAATGACAAAAGCCAACTATATATCCCTCAATTTTTGTTTATCAAACATTATTTCCACCTTGAGTTCTGCAATATTAATTGGAGTTTCATCACAACGCCAAGTTGTGCATATTATAGGGTATAAAGTGTGGCAACCAATACTGGGATACCAGATATATAACTCATAGCCCTTTCTGCACGCAGCTAATCAATCTACAGCAGACAACTTTGAAAACATCCAGGCAAAATTAAGTAAAATCTGTTATCACTTTTTCCAATAATTCCGCTCTGACCCATTTTAACATATGTGCAGCAGCTAGATAATTTTTAAAAAACATCCAGGCAAAAAGAGAAATTTGGTCATAATGTTTTCGAAATTTTAGAGATTTACCACTTGAATTATGTTTGCAAATATGTCCACTTCAGATTTGTTGTTTGTGGGAAAGGGTTAATACATTCAACTATTAGAATGTCATCTCCGATAATGGATTAAAGATGTATATCATCATTAACCCTTTCCCTCATATATATGCTTTCTGACGCCTCTGCAGCAGACAGCTTTTTGAAAACATAGTGACAATTAAAAGAAGAAATCGCACAAAACGTGCAATTTCTCCTTTTGCCACAATGTTTTCCACTTTTAGTCATAGGTTATCCATTCAATTACAGAGATTTTTATCTTTTGACAAAATATGTTAAAGGTCGTCTGCTGCAGAATTGTCGTATGAGGGAAAGGGTTAATGTATTATAATGATGCATCATATTTTTTATTATGAATGGGGTTCAATAGTCTGTATATAGGTGTCAGCCCTTTCCCACATACAAGAAATCTGGAGAAGACGACTTTTAAAACAAATTGAAAAATGAAAATATAATTATTGAAAAGAGATGAAAATATTGTGGCAAAAGGAGAGTTTGCTCATAATGAGCAATTTTTGCTTTTGCCACAATGTTTTAAAAAAATGTCTGCTACATTGGTATCAAAATATATCTATATGTGGGAAAGGGTAAAAACATGAATTTATTATCAAGCAAAAATAGGTTGTTCTGGCTGTTGAATGGATGTAGTAGAACTTAAGATTTAAAGTGTAAAACATTGTAGCAAAAGGAGAAATTGCTTGTTTTGATCAATTTCTTCTTTTGTCACTATGTTTTCAAAAATATGTCTGCTGCACAGGCATCAGAAAGCGTTTATATGAGGGAAAGGGTTAACTATAGAAAAAAGAACATTATATTCGTGGTCATTCAATACGAAATTTATTAAACTCGTTTTCTAAAAGTGATAAAAACTCGCCAAGGCTCGTTCTTATCAATTTCAGAAAACTTGTTTAATAAATTCCGTATTGAATGACCGACCACTCATGTAATATCCTCTATTTTTAGCTCACCTATGCACGAAGTGCAAGGTGAGCTATTGTGATCACATTTTGTCCGGCGTCCGTCCGTCGTGCGTCGTCAATATTTCAGCTTGTTAACACTCTACAGGCTACATTTTGCATCCAATCTTCATGAAAGTGTATCAGAACATTCATCTCCATCAAATCTTGGACAAGTTCGAAACTGGGCCATATGAGGTCAAAAACGAGGTCACTAGGTCAAATTGAAGCGAAATCTTGTTAACACTCTGGAGGCCACATTTTCAACTTGAGCATGTTGAAACTTTATGAGAATGTATGTCTTGATGATATATAGGTCAAGTTCGAACATGGGTCATGTCGGGTCAAAAAGTAGGTCACTAGGTCAAATTGAAGGAATATCTTGTTAACACTCCAGAGGCCGCAATTTTTGCTTCAGCAGTTTGAAATGTTGTCAGAATGTTTGTCTTTAAAATATCTAGGTCAAGTTCGAATATGGGTCATGCCGGGTCCAAAACTATGTCACTAGGCCAAATTGAAGGGAAATCTTGTTAACACTGTAGAAGCTGCATTTTTTGCTTCAGCAGCTTGAAATTTTGTCAGAATGTTTGTCTTAAAAATATCTAGGTCAAGTTCGAATATGGGTCATATTGGGTCAGAAACTAGGTCACTAGGCCAAATTGAAGGGTAATCTTGCTAACACTGTAGAGGCCACATTTTCAACTTGAGCATGTTGAAATTTTGTCAGAATGTTTGTCTTAAAGATATCTAGGTCAAGTTTAAATATGGGTCATATTGGGTCAGAAACTAGGTCACTAGGCCAAATTGAGGGAAAATCTTGTTAACTCTGTAGAAGCCGCATGTTTTGCTTCAGCAGCTTGAAATTTGGTAAGAATGTTGAGCTAAATGATATCTAGGCCAAGTCCGAATATGGGTCATGCGGGGTCAAAAACTAGGTCACTAGGCCAAATTAAAAGAAAATCTTGTTAACACTTTGGATGCCGCATTTTTTGCTTCAGCAGCTTGAAATTTGATCAGAATGTTTGTCTAAATGATATCTAGGCCAAGTTTGAATATGGGTCATGCCGGGTTAAAAACTAGGTCACTAGGCCAAATTGAAGGGTAACTCTTGTTGACACTCTAGAGGCCGCATTTTTTGCTTCAGAATTGTGAAATTTTGCCAGAATGTTTGTCTTAAAGATATCTAGGTCAAGTTTGAATATGGGTCATATTGGGTCAGAAACTAGGTCACTAGGCCAAATTGAAGGAACATCTTGTTAACTCTGAAGAAGACGCATTTTTTGCTACAGCAGCTTGACATTTAATGAGAATGTTTATCTAAATGATATCTAAGCCAAGTTCGAATATGGATCATGTAGGGTCAAAAACTAGGTCACTAGGCCAAATTGAATGAAAATCTTGTTAACACTTTGGATGCCGCATTTTTTGCTTCAGCAGCTTGAAATTTGGTCAGAATGTTTGTCTGAATTATATCTAGGTCAATTACGAATATGGGTCATATTGGGTCAGAAACAAGGTCAATAATGGAAAATATTGTTCAAACTCCGGAGGCCGCATTTTTACTTTGAGCAAGTTGAAAATTTGTCAGAATGTTGTCTTGATGATATCTAGTCCATGTTGGAATATGGGTCATATCAGGTAAAAAGATATAGATCACTAGGCCAAATGAAGGAAAATCTTGTTAATACTGTGGAGGTTGCATGCATTCAGAATAATTGTCTTGATGTGTTTTGCATTGCAGTACATTGTATAATTAAGGTGAGCGATCCAGGGCCATCATGGCCCTCTTGTTTGCTTCAGCAGCTTGAAATTGTCAGAATGTTGAGCTGAATGATATCTAGGTCAAGTTCGAATACGGGTCATGCCGGGTCAAAAACTAGGTCACTAGGCCAAATTGAAGGGAAATCTTGTTAACACTGTACAAGCTGCATTTTTTGCTTCAGCAGCTTGAAATTTAGTCAGAATGTTGAGCTGAATGATATCTAGGTCAAGGTCGAATACGGTTCATGCCAGGTAAAAAACTAGGTCACTAGGCCAAATTGAAGGGTAATCTTGTTTACACTCTAGAGGCCACATTTTCAATTTGAACATGTTGAAACTTTATCAGAATGTTTGTCTTTAAAATATCTAGGTCAAGTACGAATATGGGTCATGCCGGGTCAAAAACTAGGTCACTAGGCTAAATTGAAGAAAATCTTGTTAACACTAGATGGAAGCCACATTTTAAACTTGAGCATGTTGAAACTTTGTCAGAAAGTTTGTCTTGATGATATCTAGGCCAAGTTCGAATATGGGTCATGTCCGGTCAAAAACTAGGTCACTAGGCCAAATTCAAACTTGTTTGTCTTGATGATATGTAGGTCAAGTTTAAATATGGGTCATATTGGGTCAGAAACTAGGTCACTAGGCCAAATTGAGGGAAAATATTGTTAACTCTGTAGAAGCCGCATGTTTTGCTACAGCACTACAGCAGCTTGAAATTTGGTCAGAATGTTTAGCTGAATGATATCAAGGCCAAGATCGAATATGGGTCATGCTGGGTCAAAAACTAGGTCACTAGGCCAAACTGAAGGAAAATCTTGTTTACACTTTGGATGCCGCATTTTTTGCTTAAGCATCTTGAAATTTGGTCAGAATGTTTGTCTAAATGATATCTAGTTCAAGTTCGAATATGGGTCATATGGGGGTCAGAAACAAGGTCAATAAAGGAAAATATTGTTCAAACTCCGGAGGCCGCATTTTTACTTTGAGCAAGTTGAAAATTTGTCAGAATGATGTTTTGATGATATCTAGTCCATGTTGGAATATGGGTCATATCAGGAAAAATAATTTATAGATCACTAGGCCAAATGAAGGAAAATCTTGTTAACACTGGAGGTTGCATTCAGAATAATTGTCTTGATGTGTTTTGCATAACAGTACATTGTATAATTAAGGTGAGCGATCCAGGGCCATCATGGCCCTCTTGTTATACCCCCAAAAAACAAAGTTTTGGGGGGGTATATAGGAGTCACTGTGTCGGTCGGTCGGTCGGTCGGTCGGAAGCCATATTTTGTCCGGACCATATCTTAACAATGCAACATAGGATTTGAACGAAACTTCATAGGATGATACAACACATTGAGAGGAAGTGCGGTGTACAGGAACCATAACTCTTATTTTATCTAAATACAAAGTTATTGCCCTTTGTTACTTTTTCTTATTCGTAGAGTCTTGTCCGGAGCATAACTTTAAAACTAATTGTTGGAATTTAATAAAACTTCATAGGATGATACAACACATTGAGAGGAAGTGCAGTGTATAGGAACCATAACTCTATTTAATCTAAATAAAGAGTTATTGCCCTTTGTTACTTTTCCTTGTCCGGAGAATTACTTAATAACTAACAGATGGAATCTAATAAAACTGCATACAATGGTAGAGCATAATCAGAGGAAGTGCAGTGTACAAGAACCATAACTCTAATTTACATAATTACCGAGTTATTGCCCTTTGTTACTTTTTCTTATTCGTAGAGTCTTGTCCAGAGCATAACTTTAAAACTGATTCTTGGAATTTATTAAAACTTCATAGGATGATACCACACATTGAGAGGAAGTGCAGTGTACAGGAACCATAACTCTATTTAATCTAAATACCGAGTTATTGCCCTTTGTTACTTTTTCTTGTCCGGAGAATTACTTAATAACTAATAGATGGAATCTAATAAAACTGCATACAATGGTAGAGCATAATCAGAGGAAGTGCAGTGTACAAGAACCATAACTCTAATTTACATAATTACAGAGTTATTGCCCTTTGTTACTTTTTCTTATTCGTAGAGTCTTGTCCAGAGCATAACTTTAAAACAAATTGTTGGAATTTAATTAAACTTCATAGGATGATACAACACATTGAGAGGAAGTGCGGTGTACAGGAACCATAACTCTATTTTATCTAAATACAGAGTTATTGCCCTTTGTTACTTTTTCTTGTCCGTAGAATTACTTAATAACTAATAGATGGAATCTAATAAAACCACATATAATGGTAGAGCATAATCAGAGGAAGTGCAGTGTACAAGAAACATAACTCTACTTTACATAATGACAGAGTTATTGCCGTTTGTTACTTTTTCATATTCGTAGAGTCTTGTCCGGAGCATAACTTTAAAACTAATTGTTGGAATTTAATAAAACTTCATAGGATGATACAACACATTGAGAGAAAGTGCAGTGTACAGAAACCATAACTCTATTTAATCTAAATACAGAGTTATTGCCCTTTGTTACTTTTTCTTGTTTACAGAGTTATGGCCCTTTTGTTGGTCGGTCGTAAACCATATTTTGAGTCAAGGTGCTGTTTTGGGGGTATTTATCATCTTCAGTGATATTTCTAGTTCTATTTGTTGACAAAATATGTTCAAAGTCGTCTGCTGCAGAATCGTCGTATGAAGGAAAGGGTTAAAACCATTGGGACAAAAGTAAAAAATTGCTCACACTTGGCAATTTCTCTTAAAAGTTGCCTACTGAAAACTATTAAAAGGGTTGTATATAATATTGATGGGATACATGTTGATGGAACTCACTCATACTGGTTATTAACGCCACAAAACTGGGTCAATATCAACTATTTGATTAATGAGGTAATTTTATCATTTCACTCAGGAATGAGCTCATGCCACCTTCAAAAATCTTCTTGTACAAAAGCACAGTTAACCCTTTCCCTCATATAGACGCTTTCTGACATCTCTGCAGCAGACGGCTTTTTGAAAACATAGTAACAAAAGAAAAAATTGCACAAAAGGTGCAATTTCTCCTTTTGTCACAATGTTTTCCACTTTTAGTCATAGGTTATCCATTCAATTATAGAGATTTTCCATTATTTGACAAAATATGTTCAAAGTCGTCTGCTGCAGAATTGTCGTATGAGGGAAAGGGTTAATTGGCCTGATTTCAAAATAATTTGGCAAAAATGTTCCTTGGGTGACCGGCTCTACGCTGATTGTTCACATTATTCCGATCTGTTGAAAAATATGGCCATCAGAGGGTGGTGCTCATTTTCCATATAGGATTTCAGTAAGAGCATTAACACTTTCCACATATAGACGCTTTCTGACACCTCTTCAGCAGATGCTTTTTAGCTCATCAGAGCACAAAGTGCTCAAGGTGAGTTTTTGTGATCGCCTTTTGTTCGTCGTCAACAATTGCTTGTTAACGCTCTAAAGGCAACATTTTGCATCCAATCATCATGAAAGTTTATCAGAATATATATCTCCATTAAATCTAGGCCAAGTTCGAAACTAGGTCAGGCTGGGTCAAAAACTAGGTCACTAGGCCAAATTGAAGAAAATCTTATTAACACTCTGGAAGCCACATTTTAAACTTGAGCATGTTGAAACTTTGTCAGAAAGTTTGTCTTGATGATATCTAGGCCAAGTTCGAATATGGGTCATGTCCGGTCAAAAACTAGGTCACTAGGCCAAAATCAAGAAAAATCTTGTTAACACTCTGGAAGCCACATTTTAAACTTGAGCATGTTGAAACTTTGTCAGAAAGTTTGTCTTGATGATATCTATGCCAGGTTCAAATATGGGTCATGTCCGGTCAAAAACTAGGTCACTAGGCCAAATTTAAGGGATATCTTGTTAACACTCCGGAAGCCACATGTTTGGCTTGAGCATGTTGAAACTTTGTCAGAATATTTGTCTTGATGATAATCTAGGGTAAGTTCGAATATGGGTCAGGTCAGGTCAACAACTAAGTCACTAGGCCAAAGTGTAGAACAATCTAGTTAACACTATAGAGATCGCATTTTTGACTTGAGCTGCTTGAATGATATTGCCATTGGCGCTGAAATAGTTATGTCTTAAATAGCCCATTCTCAGGTGAGCGATTCCAGGGCCTCATGGCCCTCTTGTTTAAAACATTGTGGCAAAAGGAGAAATTACTGATGATGAGCAATTTCACCTTTTGCCACAATGTTTTCAACTCTATTCACTAATTTAAGTTATTATACCTCACATGACTTTGTAATGTTAAATTCTCATATACTCATCATGGGCAATTTCTTACTGTCTCATGCTAACAGTACGTTTTTGACCGGTTAACAGTATACTGTTACATGGCACGCTCGTGAAAATGTTGGTTATGCATGTGCATGACGTCATTTCAAACAATAACGTCACCTTTAAGATGCGCGTGCCATGTAACAGTATACTGTTAACCGGTATATTCATATGTGTGTGTTACATTGTTGTAGATCTACCCATGTTCACCTCCCCTAAAAAGGTACAGAATAAATTGAATAAACGTGTAATTTTGTTCGGTATGATAAAATAAATATTGCATGGCTTCCAGTGTGACAGTACATATTGTCAACATTCGGGTAAATACTGTTAACCTCGGCTTCGCCTTGGGTAACAGTATTTTCCTCATGTTGACAATATGTACTGTCACACTGGAAGCCATGCAACATTTATATAATATTCCATATTTTAATATTGCCATTTTTAAAGTCGGATGCTGCAGATCTGTTTTATGTGTGAATGGGTTAAAAACTTTTCAGTTCTATTAAATGAGTTAAGGGATATTACTAAGGACCCTCATGGTCCTCTTGTTTGTTTATATTCTATTTTCTAATTGATCATTATACATAATTTTATATCAATACAAATTGAACCATCTTATGTGAACAACGCGCATGTAAGGAATATTTGGTTAACAATTGTATGAAACGACGATATTAATTAATAGATTGATTTGGGTGTAACAATGTTTTCATAAATTTTCCAGTCATATCACGGCGGCCAGTTCACCTACTCATGTATTTCCTGGCTATATCATACCAGTACTACACACTTCAGTCTTTCTTAACAAATGGCTGCTTTTCCACATAGACTGTTAGCCTATTGGTGGAAGACGAATGAAGCTTGTCACAGTGACTTTTGTCAAACGTCGGAAAGAATGTTGGCAGAGCTAGGGTTCAAACTCACAACCCTCTGGATTGACAGCCTGTGTCAATACCAACTGAGCTACGTGGGCTCGGCACGAAAAGAGTAGAACAGAGCATACATTCGTTAAAAAAGATTTTTCATATTTTTGCCTAGATCTTATCATTTCCATCTACTCTAGAATAGGCGTATGTGGGAAAGGGTTAAATTTGTCTGCTGCAGACGACTTTGAAAACTTCTTGACAAAAATATGGAAAATCTTAGTAAATGAAAGTATAATAATTGAATAGAGTTGAAAACATTGTGGCAAAAGGAGAACTAATTGATCATTATGATTAATTACTCCTTTTGCCACAATGCTTTCAAAAGTCGTCGCTGCAATGGGTCAGAAGGCGTCTATATTATGTGTGAAATATTTTGTCAGGGATCAAAAAAATTCTATGTTTTTAGCTCACCTATGTACGAAGTGCAAGGTGAGCTATTGTGATCACATTTTGTCCGGCGTCCGTCCGTCGTGCGTCGTCCATCGTGCGTCGTCCGTCGTGCGTCGTCAACAGTTCAGCTTGTTAACACTCTACAGGCTACATTTTGCATCCAATCTTCATGAAAGTGTATCAGAACATTCATCTCCATCTAATCTTGGACAAGTTCGAAACTGGGCCATATGAGATCAAAAACGAGGTCACTAGGTCAAATTGAAGCGAAATCTTGTTAACACTCTGGAGGCCACATTTTTAACTTGAAAATGTTGAAACTTTATCAGAATGTTTGTCTTGATGATATGTAGATCAAGTTCGAACATGGGTCATGTCGGGTCAAAAAGTAGGTCACTAGGTCAAATTGAAGGAAAATCTTGTTAACACTCCAGAGGCGGCAATTTTTGCTTCAGCAGTTTGAAATTTTGTCAGAATGTTTGTCTTAAAAATATCTAGGTCATGTTCGAATATTGTTCAGAAACTTAGTCACTAGGCCAAATTGAAGGGTAATCTTGTTAACACTGTAGAGGCCACATTTTCAACTTGAGCATGTTGAAATTTGGTCAGAATGTTTATCTTAAAGATATCTAGGTCAAGTTTAAATATGTGTCATATTGGGTCAGAAACTAGGTCACTAGGCCAAATTGAGGGAAAATCTTGTTAACTCTGTAGAAGCTGCATGTTTTGCTTCAGCGGCTTGAAATTTGTTCAGAATGTTGAGCTAAATGATATCTAGGCCAAGTTCGAATATGGGTTATGCGGGGTCAAAAACTAGGTCACTAGGCCAAATTAAAGGAAAATCTTGTTAACACTTTGGATGCCGCATTTTTTGCTTGCCGCATTTTTAGATCACCAGAGCCGAAGGCTCAGGTGAGCTATTCCTATCACTTTTTGTCCGTCGTCTGTCGTCCGTCCGGCGTTAACTTTTAGCTTTAAACATCATCTCCTCCCAAATTCCAAGGACAATTTCCGTGAAACATCACAGGACTGTTCCTCTGGTTGGCCTCTTTCAAAGTTGTTCAAAGATTTAAATTCCATTGAGAACTTTGGTTGCTGCGGCATCAGAAAGGGGGCAAAAGGTCCAAACTTTAAAAATCTTCTCCTCCGAATCTGCCTGTCAGATTCAAATATAATTTGGTAGAAATGTTCATTGGGTGACCCTCTATAAAAATTGTCATACTGATTGGTCGAAAAACATAGCAGTTAGGCGGCATCAAAAAAGGGGCAAAATGACAAAATTTGAAAATTCCATTTTTATGCAAATGCTTGTCTGATTTAAAGAAAATATAATATGAATCTTACTGTAATGATCCTCTTTTTAATTTGTTTAAGCCGTTTTGATTGGTTACACAATCATAGCAACCAGGCGTCATCACAAAAGGGGTAAATTGAACTTTTAGCTACAAATGACAACCATCTCCTACCATTCCAATAGACCAATTACCACAAAACATCACAGGAATGTTCCTTTGGTGGTCCTCTTTCAAAATTGTTCAAAGATTAAAATTCCAATGAGAACTTTGGTTGCTGCGGCATCAGAAAGGGGACAAAATGTCCAAACTTTAAAAATCTTCTCCTCCGAATCTGCCCGTCAGATTCAAATATAATTTGGTAGAAATGTTCCTTGGGTGACCCTCTATAAAAATTGTTCAAGCCATACTGATTGGTCGAAAAACATGGCAGTCAGGCGGCATCAGAAAAGGGGCAAAATGACAAAATTTGAAAATTCCTTTTTTATGAAAGTGTTTGTCTGATTTTAAGAAAATATAATACGAATCTTACTGTAATGATCCTCTTTTTAATTTGTTTAAGCCGTTTTGATTGGTTACACAATCATATCAACCAGGCGTCATCACAAAAAGGGTAAATTGAACTTTTAGCTACAAATGACAACCAACTCCTACCATTCCAATAGACCAATTTCCACAAAACATCACAAGAATGTTCCTTTGGTGGTCCTCTTTCAAAATTGTTCAAAGATTTAAATTCCATTGAGAACTTTGGTTGCTGCGGCATCAGAAAGTGAGAAAAATACCCAAATTTTAAAATCCTTTTCCTACATAATCTACTTGTGCGATTGCAAGATAATTTGGTAGAAATGTTTCTTAATTAGTGACCCTCTAAATAAACTGTTGAAGCCATATTGATTTCGTTGAAAAACAGGGCAGCAAGGCGGCATCAGGAAAGGTGCAAAATGACAAAAACTTTATAATTCCATTCTTATTAAAGTTCTTGTTAGATTTCAAGATATAAATGGCCTTTACTGATAAGCTGTTTCTTGAGAAGTGTACACTCCTTTCAGTTTCATTTGCACTCCCTGATAAAAATTTCCAGATATTTGCAGTTAAATATTTGCTACTAATTTACTATCAATTAGGTGATCGATTTAGGGCCATCTTGGCCCTCTTGTTTGTTTGCTTCAGCAGCTTTAAATTTGATCAGAATGTTTGTCTAAATGATATCTAGGCCAAGTTCGAATATGGGTCATGCCGGGTTAAAAACTAGGTCACTAGGCCAAATTGAAGGGTAACTCTTGTTGACACTCCAGAGGCCGCATTTTTTGCTTCAGAAGTTTGAAATTTTGCCAAAATGTTTGTCTTAAAGATATCTAGGTCAAGTTTGAGTATGGGTCATATTGGGTCAGAAACAAGGTCAATAACGGAAAATATTGTTCAAACTCCGGAGGCCACATTTTTACTTTGAGCAAGTTGAAAATTTGTCAGAATGTTGTCTTGATGATATCTTGTCCATGTTGGAATATGGGTCATATCAGGTAAAAAGATATAGATCACTAGGCCAAATGAAGGAAAATCTTGTTAATACTGTGGAGGTTGCATTCAGAATAATTGTCTTGATGTGTTTTGCATTGCAGTACATTGTATAATTAAGGTGAGCGATCCAGGGCCATCATGGCCCTCTTGTTTATAATTACTCTTTAGAAGCAACTCTAAAGGAAAAGAATATCTTATTCTTATTCTGATTCTTGAATTATATGAATAGTTCTCTCTGATCTTATAAAGCCTTCAGTACAATTCAAGAAATGTTGATTAAGACATTATTGTTCATTTGATGTTAATATATTTGCCTTATTTGCCTGACAGTTCTCTGTATAATAAATGCAAACATAAAAAAGAAAATGATCATTGAAATTAAGACAAAAGAAATAATGATTACTATAATGGCCAAATAATATCATAGAATAAGAATAGATAGATAATTAAGATAATAATTGTTTGATGTGGGAAATTTTATTTCCACTTTAACCCTTTCCCTCATATAGATGCTTTCTGACGCCTCTGCAGCAGACGGCTTTTTGAAAACATAGTGACAAAAGAAGAAATTGCTCAAAACGAGCAATTTCTCCTTTTGCCACAATGTTTTCCACTTTTAGTCATAGGTTATCCATTCAATTATGGAGATTTTCTATGTTTTGACAAAATACGTTCAAAGTCGTCTGCTGCTGAATTGTTCTATGAGGGAAAGGGTTAACTAAGCATGCCAGGAATTTCACCTTTTGTCACACTGTTTTCTACGCTGTAAAATGACTTAACTTTTATTTATAGAGATTTTCATATTTTTGCCTACATGTTTTCGATGGTGTCTGCTGTATATTTGTTGTGTGTTGAAAAGAGCAAAGAAAGACCAATCTTTGGATCACTCTCTGCTAATTGAAGAAATTAATGATAACTCCAATATGTAGGGAAAAGGGGGGAGGGAGGGACTATATTACAACCTGGATGATTGATATATGGCTGCCAAAATTTCATTCACTAAATTAAACCCATGTTTAACATGCCAGGTAAACTTCTAAAACATTAGAGAAATGAAGTGTTATGTGGTGTGTATATCATTCCATTAATCCTTTCCCACATGCAGTTGCTGCTTGTTGTGACTGCTATAGATGGCTTTTGAATACATTGAAGAAGAAACAAATCTAAATCAATTTCTAATTAAAAAATCTAAATAATCTAAAATTTTGCGTTCCATTCTGATGATTCAGACATTTTCCATAATTTCCCCTAGAAAATTTTAAATTTGTCTCTTGCAGATTTCTTCTATGTGGGAAAGTGGGTAGCATAAATAATGGTCTTTTACCAGATCTATGATATTGTTAGGGTTATTTCACCATAGCTCAACAACTACTAGATGTATTGCGTTGAAACTTTCTGCAATGCTTCTTAACTGCCACACCTATGTACATAATTAAGTAAGATAACTCTATCCTGCATTTAATGCAAGTTATGGCCCTTTTTTCACTTAGAAATTCTGGTTAAAGTTTTGCGTGCAACTACATTAACAGTCCATATCTAAGTAACTACTTGATACATTGCATTGAAACGTTATACAACCTTTCCCAACCATCATACCTATGTTAACAATCAAGTAAGATAACACTATCCTTCATTTAATATATCTAGCATATAATGTAAATTATGGCCCCTTTTGACTAAGAAATTCCGGTTAAAGTGTTTGCGTGCAATTACATAAACAGTTCATATCTCAGTAACTACATGATGCATTGCATTGAAACTTTATACAACCCTTTTCAGACATCACACCTATGTAAATAATCATGTTAGATAACTCTATCCTGCATATTATGTAAAAAAAATCACCCTTAAAACATTATTGTTAATGTTTTGCATGCAACCAGTAACATTAGAGTCCATATCTCAGTAACTAATAAGCGTTTGAATAGTCAAGCACGCTGTCTTACGGACAGCTCTTGTTTAAATTTGATTTTGATTGATTCTGAAGCATTGTGGGAAAATGAACAAAAAATCTTTACTATTTCAGTACTATGAATTATATCAAAAAGCATTCTATCAATTGTCTCCATTTCACCCATTGTCATCTGCTACAGATCCAATGCCAACTGCCAGTTGATATAATTTAATTTACAGAAATAGATAAGTTTTATCTTGCTGTATGTAATATCACTACTTTTAACCTAGTGGTAACAAGCAAGTTTTTTGAAGCAGGTTTCCTATTGAAATACCCATTTCATTGTGTCAGCAGTCATTTAGTAGCTTAACCCTTTCCCTCATATAGACGCTTTCTGACGCCTCTGCAGCAGACGGCTTTTTGAAAACATAGTGACAAAAGAAACGTGCAATTTCTCCTTTTGTCACAATGATTCCCACTTGTAGTCATAGGTTATCCATTCAGTTATAGAGATTTTCCATTTTTTGACAAAATATGTTCAAAGTCGTCTGCTGCAGAATTGTCGTATGAGGGAAAGGGTTAAAGCAGACGGCGTTTTGAAAACATAGTGACAAATGAAGAAATTGCACAGAACGTGCAATTTCTCCTTTTGTCACAATGTTTTCCACTTTTAGTCATAGGTTATCCATTCAGTTTTAGAGATTTTCCATTATTTGACAAAATATGTTCCAAGTCGTCTGCTGCAGAATTTTCGTATGAGGGAAAGGGTTAAACTACATGAATATGAAACTAAAGCAGAAATTGCTCAATGTTTTCAAAGGTCGGCAGCAACTGATGCATCAAAATACCTCTGCCTCTGAACATACAAGTGATAAGAGATCCCATGAGTCAGTTCACATTTTGCAGAAATAACTCCTGAAACCATTATGACAAACGGGGAATATGATTCATTTTTGACCATTTATTATGTCTTCATTTCCATATCAAAGTTTAAATTCTGAGTCATCTGGCTTTGAAAACCTGTGAGGAAAACGATAATTGTAATACAGTATTTAAATCAAAGCGCCAATGGCACTGTAGTGGCGATCGTATGGAAAATCCTGCAAAGTAACAAGCAGTATATTGGTGTAGGGCTTGCGATGACTCTGGTGCGGGTAAATTTGAGAATGTATCAACCCTGCATCTTTTGACAGTATAATAATGTTTAAAGTTTGCCAGAATGTTGTCTTGGTGATTTTTTAATTACGTTCTGAAATTGGTCATGATGTGTTAAAAATTAGGCCATTCCAAAGTTATGAAAAATCTAGTTGGTATTCGATAGACCACCGTTTTAGCTCATTAGAATGGCTATTTGTAATCTAAATTGTTCGGGTAATCACATGTTCATCACCATTTGGTGTTTGTTTCAATGGTGTCCGATATTAAACAGGTCTGTTCAATTTAGTCCCTTCACATTGCATGATTGAGGGTTGTCAGAGACATATAAACACAGTGTATTTATATGTCTCTGAGGTTGTTAAACTGCTTCGAATAATGTGAGTGCAAAAACAAACACAAAACATGCTCAAAAAGCACAATTTCACTATTTGCCAAACTGTTCAATTTATAAAAATATAGGCGTATATTATAATGCTCGATCTCCAAACTAAATTAGGCTACACTTTCAGCATTGATTGCTAATTGACTCTAGAACTTGCAGACGTGTATACATAACGTGTGTACACACTGACATCGTGTGTCCTTTAAACCTTTGTAAACCAGTCTTATCATCTAGACGCTTTCATATATTTAAACAACTACACAATAAAGCGTTTATAATATTGAGATAGTCTCGCAAGCTATTTATAGAACCTTTTGGAATTTCCAGATTTGAGTATGATCAGAGTTATTTGCAAGGCAGATAGAACGCGCAATGATATTTATTATCTGCCCAATCATAACGAAGATAATATTTACTTATTTTAACTCTATGTAGATAATGTCTCGATAAAACTCAAATATTAGTAACAATCCGGTACTAAAGTAGCACTGACATAATTATTATTAATCACGTCTCTGCATCAATGATGGAACTATAACGGATGTGAGTAAATTAGTTTGCAGTAAGGAAAAAAAATTTAACCGATTGTTCAAAACCGACTATGTAAATATTTTTCGTTGTTGTTGTTTCTGTTAGCATTGTGGCGATTGTCAAACCAATCGCCACAAAAAGTCAATTTCCAACAAGTTCCCAAGTCATCTATTGCAGAGGCAATTAATCTCTGTTTTCTATAAAGGTTACTAAGTGACTAAGTGGGTTAATCCTTTCCCACATGCAGATGATTTTTGAAAATATTGTGGCAAAAGGAATAATCACTCGCAGTGAGCAATTTCTCCCTATGTCATGATGTTTTTAACTCGATTCGGTAATGATACTTTTCACTTATAGAGATTTCCAAAATAGTTTGCCTGATTGCATACAGAGCTATAGATAATAGGGGCGTTTTGCATGTTCTTAAATGCTTATTTTACCTTCTAGTCCTATGTTGTTGGTACTCAAAAGAATCGTCTGATTCAGACAATTGTTTTGAGTACCCACATCATTGAGGTTGGTTGGATAATAAGAAATAAATTGTGGGGAAAAAAACTATATACTCCTCCTTATCTAGACCTCTGAATGTTTTTGAAGTGGTCTGCTTCAGATTTGTTTTAACCCTTTCCCTCATATAGACGCTTTCTGACGCCTCTGCAGCAGATGGCTTTTTGAAAACATAGAGACAAAAGAAGAAATTGCTCAAAACGAGCAATTTCTCCTTTTGACTCAATGTTTTCCACTTTTAGTCATCGGTTATCCATTCAATTAAAGAGATTTTCCATTTTTTGACAAAATATGTTCAAAGTCGTCTGCTGCAGAATTGTTGTATGAGGGAAAAGGGTTAAGTGGGAAAGGGTTGATCTACATTTCCTTACATTATGTAGTTACATGTGTAATGCAATACTAAGCCTCGATCATGTAATCAACGGGGATTGAAGACTTAATTTCCACCATGCCTTCAGAAGTTCTTTGCAAGGCAGGAGGAACAAGGCTTTAATAAAGGCGTAATTTCCATGGAAAGTGATTTAATTCAAGTTTCTATTACATTGAATCTTTTTGATCTTGCAGGGCTGATTGCACTCAGTATTGTAATATCTCTGAAAACTTGCAATTTTACATAGATTTATCAAACTGCCGTTGTGCACCCTTTGGGTTATCTATTCTGATATGTAAATTTTGACATTGTGTGTTTATATCCCATTGATAGCAGATAGCAATTAACCCATTGCCTTCTTAACCCTTTCCCACACACAGCAAATCTGCAGCAGTCGACTTAAAAAACATTTAGGAAAAATTAAAAATCTCTTTATATAAAAGTATAATTATTGGATAGAGTTGAAACCATAGTGGCAAAAGGTGAAATTACTCATTATGTGCAATTTCTCCTTTTGCAACTATGTTTTCAAAAGTTGTTTGCTGCAGATGCTTCAGGTTTGTTTGTTAGAAAGTGTTTATGCTGTTTGAGCCACTCCTCACGAAAACAACCCTCTGAAAATTTGAAATTAACACCGTTTTCCATCAGATGACATTGTCGTTTTAGCTCTTAAAAATCCCACATACAGATGACTTTGGGATCACTGAAGCAGATTTTTAAAAAATGTATACAAAAGAGAAATTGCTTTAAAGAAGCATTTGGCTCTACTGGCTGAAAGCCAGTCAAGCTGATGTCATGTGAATTGTCTCTGTGTATTAACTTTTGGCTTAAACCACTTCTGCTCAGTAGCCACTTGATCAATTGTGATTGATCTTCACAGCAATCATCCAATAAATGTTATATTCAAAAAACCTTTAATTTTCTTTGATCTGCCAAGAACTATCGTCGCAGTTGCAAAAAGGGGATATGAAAGAAGAAAACATTCTCCAAAAACCACTTGCCAGATTTTGATATATTATCCAAGGATCTTTCTTGAGAACCCACTATCCCTTATCTTGATTTGTCAATAATCATGGCTACCAATTTTTGTTTTAATATTGTTATAGCATAAATTTGAAACAAGATTCTTCTCCTCAAAAACCATATGCACAATTTTAATATTATTTCACAGGATTTTTCCTTTGGTGACCGGGCCTATACCTGATTTTTTCATATCATTTTGATTGTTCAAATATTAATGCTGTTATGGGGAATGGAATGTTACAGTTTTCCCTGATATGGCTTAAAAAAATCATCTCCTCAGAATATGCTGGCCAGATTTGAGTTATATTGTAGAAATTCTCCTTGGGTTACCTTCTACCATATTGGTAAAAACAGGACCAGCCGGGGCTGGGGCTATTTTACACTTTATCCCTTTCCCACCTGCAGATGCATTTTGATGCAATAGCAGCAGACGACTTTTGAAAACATTGTTACTAAAGGTGAAATTGCTCATCATGAGCAATATCTCCTTTGGCCACAATGTTTTCAACTTTATTTAACAATTAAGCTATCTTTTGTGGAGATTGTTCAGGTTTTTGTCACTATGTTCTCAAAGTCGTCTGCATAAATCCGCTGTGGTCGAGTGGTTAGTGGTGGGGATTTGAAACCGGGTGTCCCTGGTTCGATCCCCAGTTGCAACACTACAGTCATGGTGGAGTGCCCTTTGGCAAGGCACATTTTCTAGCCTAGTACTGGTTAAATGTTTACCCAAGGATCATGAATAAAGTGAACTGTCGCCGTGATATAACTGAAATAACGTTCAAAGCGGCGTAAAACCCCAATAAAACAAATAAAAACAAAGTCATCTGCTGCAGAATTGTTGTATGTGGGGAAAGGTTTAAGCATGTGATGGAAACGTAGAAATATATTCTATGGCGACCATACTACAAAAGGAACAACTAGAGCCTAGACCCTTCATCCCTACCAAGTTTGGTCGAAATCCGTTGAATAGTTTTGGCGCTACGCTTGCCACAAACAAACAAACGTACAGAAACGAAGACCGACTTTAAGGGTCTCTAGAAGAGAGAACCAATAATTGGAAAAAAAAAAGAGAATAGAAAACATCTCTTGATCTATAAATCAATTGTCACATCTGTTTAAGAAAAAATGAAGAGAAAAATCTTGTATATGCAAAAAGACCTGTTCTACTGATTACAAGTCAGGTTTATGAAACAGCACATTATTTTTATTGATGAGTGATAAACCCTTTCTCTGATGCAGATGCCTTTAACCCTTTCCCTCATAAAGACGCTTTTTGATGCCTCTGCAGCAGAGAGCTTTTTGAAAACATAGTGACAAAAGAAGAAATTGCTCAAAGCGAGCAATTTCTCCTTTTGCCACAATGTTTTCAACTTTTTTCAGTGATTATACATGTACATACCCACACTTATAGAGATTTTCCCTATTTTGACTAGTCGTTTTCAAAGTCGTCTACTGCAGACCTTTTCGTAAATGGGAAAGGGTTAATTCTCCCTGGCTGCTGAGGCTTTAACCGTTTCCCTCATACAACAATTTTGCAGCAGATGACTTCGAACATATTTTGTCAAAGTATAGAAAAAGGAGAAATTGCTCATTTTGAACAAATTCTCCTTTTGTCGCAATGTTTTCAAAAGTCATCTGCTGCAGATGCATCAAAATGCGTCTATAGGTGGGAAAGGGTTAAGAAAATGTTGACAAACAATTTTGATGATAGTCGAAAAATTGTGCAGGCAGTTTAACCCTTTCCCTCATATAGACGCTTTCTGACACCTCTGCAGCAGACAGCTTTTTGAAAACATATTGACAAAAGAAGAAATTGCCCAGAATGAGCAATTTCTCCTTTTGCCACAATGTTTTCCATTTGTAGTCATAGGTTATAGTAGTACACTGTGTAATTTGGTATGTTGCATCACATAGTGGTACACTGTGTAATTTGGTATGTTGCATCACATAGTGGTACACTGTGTTAATTTGGTATGTAGCATCACATAGTAGTACACTGTGTAATTTGCTATGTAGCAACACATAGAACTCTTTGTTATTTGGTTTGTTACTGTATCACATAGTGGAACTCTTTATTATTTGGTATGTAGCATCACATAGTGAAATTCTTTGTTATTTGGTATGTAGCATCACATAGTGGAACTCTTTGTTATTTGGTATGTAGCATCACATAGTGGAACATTTTTAATTTGGTATATATAGCATTACATAGTGGAACATTTTGTTATTTGGTATATAGCATCACATAGTGGAACTCTTTGTTATTTGGTATGTAGCATCACATAGTGGTACATTTTGTTATTTGGTATATTAGCATCACATAGTGGAACATTTTGTTATTTGGTATGTAGCATCACATACTGGAATTTTTTTGTTATTTGGTATGTAGCATCACATAGAGGAACTCTTTGTTATTTAGTATGTAGCGTCACATATTGGAACTCTTATCCCGTTTGTTCAAATTATGTCCCTGGGATAAAAAAAGAAATGGCTCATATTTTACATATGAAATAAAAAAAGTACAACACCCAGGTCAGACTGCAACAGTTCTCTCCATACTGCATCGGCTAAATATAAGGCTTGCCAATTACAGACCTTCATAAATATAATTTAATCAGGTGAGTGATATAGGACCATCGTGGTTCTCTTGGTATACCTAGTTATCACTGCAGTGCTGGAACCTGTCCTCATTCTTTCATCCAATCATCAGAATTGCTGTATAATTATACCATCATAGTACATGACAGCAAATTGGGGACGGCAGACAGTTCGATGTCAAACAAAAAAAATGTTTTTATAGATTGCGACAATCTCCCCACTGCATAACAGTCACATGATAAAATTGTATTGATTTTGGCGTCTATGACCATTTTGTCTCCAAAATATAAGAGAAAGTACCAGTGCTATCCTTTATTCTGATTTTACTTTGAATTATCAACAGATTTAACCCTTTCCAACAAACAGACAGTTTGTGATGCCTCTGCAGCAGACAACTTTTGAAAACATTGTGGCCACAGTGTTTTCAACTCTATTCAGTTATTATACTTTCATTTCCAGAGACCTTTAATATTTATGCCAAGATTTTTTTTAACATCTACGCTGTGATTCATTGCGGGGGTTGTTATGTAATTTTGTTTTTCAAAATATCCCAGAAAGAATGTGAATTCTTATCCTGAAAATGGGCAAATTCTTCCTTTTTAGCTTGACTATTCTAAGAATAATGAGAGCTTTACTATTCGCCCAGGCATCGGCGTCCGGTTAATATTTCAGGGCAAATTGGCATACTTAATTGTGCTAGAGGGCATTTTTCATTTTCTTTTTTATGCCCCCAGAATCACCGATTCGGTGGGCATCTAGTTTTTGGCCTGTCTGTCTGTCGAAAAAAACTTTAACCTTGACCACTTCTTTTAAACCATAACAGGTACGGCTACCATATTTCACATGTGTATTCCTTGTGACATGACCTTTCTGTCAGTACCAACATTTTTAACCTTGCGACCTTGACCTTGACCTTTGACCTAGATGTTGCCATTCGGGGGCATCAGTGTTTCACAAACACATCTTGTTTTTTCCTCAATTAGTACTTGTGCTAGGGCTTTCATATTTGGAATATAATTACATCTTATACCTTTCTTCACATTGTATGGTGAAGATGCTGAGTGTGACCTTCTTTTTGGGGTAAAGAACATACTTTTTGGTTGATTTTGAGAATTTGAAATAAATTCATAATTTTTTGTTACATTCCTTTCTTATTTTGAACTCATTTATCAATTATAGTTTTTCAACATATCAAGTGGGTTTTGGTGTCGAAACATTTTTTAAGCTTTGGCTTTTTTTGGTCAGATTTAACATTTGCGTTTAGCTCAACGTTAAAGTTTCGTTTTTAGCTTGACCATACGAAGAATAATGAGGGCTTTACTACTCGCCCCGGTTTTGGCATCCAGTTAGTGTTTAAGATCAAGCTGTCATTTTCATTTATAACTCCAATACCCTTCAATCAAATCACTTATACTTCACACATTTGTTCAGGACCATCACACAATTAGGTTAGATAACTCCATTGTATCTTAAATATGGAGTTATGGCCCTTGATTAACTTAGGAAATTTGTTGTGATCTTCACTTACATCTGAATAATGTTTGTTCTTTTCACTTGATGCTTTGAATAAGCGGTGTATAGTCGAGCGCGCTGTCCTCCGACAGCTCTTGTTTAGCTATATTGTAATCACATTTTGTCCATCGTGGGCCATAAACAATAATGCCTTGTGAACACTCTACAGGCAACATTTGCATCCAATCATCATGAAAATTTATCAGAACAAACATCTCCATCAAATCTTGTTCAAGCTCGAAACTGGGTCATGTGAGGACGAAAACTAAGACAAATTGAAAGAAAATCTTGTGAACAATGTGGAGGCTGCATTTTTAAGTTTAGCTGTAGAAATTTTGTCAGCATAATAGTCTTGATGATATCTTAGCTAAGATTGATTATAGGTCATGTTTGGTCAAAAACTAGGTCAGTAGGCCAAATTGAAGACAATTTTGTTTAAAATCAAGAGAGCGCAGCTTAATTTGTTTGTTTCAACAGCTTGAAACTTTGTCAGAATGTTTGTCTTTATGATATCTAGACCAAATTTGCATAAGGTTAATGTCGGTTTATAAACTAGGTCACTAGGCCTATTTGAAGGAAAATCTTGTTAAGACTTTGGAAGTCGTAATTTTAACTGGAGCATGTTGAAACTTTGTCAGAATGGGTGTTTTGATGATATCCAGACCTAATTCAAATATGGGTCAAATATGGGTCATATTCAGTCAAAAATATGATCACTTTTAAGGAAAATTGAAAGTAAATCTTGTTAAAACTTGTATTAGCTTATCTGACCACAAAATGATGTATCGTGATTGATTATGTGGCTGGCATATCTCAGGGGAGCGATGCAGGGCCATCATGGCTCTCTTGTTTCAACTTTTTTTCAAAATTATTCAGCCAATGTCCAATTAAATAATCTTTTTCTAATACATATTTAAAGTAGATGACTGCAAATATCTTATAAGGTAAACTGTCAACTATTTCCCACATGCCGATTTGTTTTTGACACAATGTCATCTGCAGCAGACGACTTTTGAAACATCTTGGCAAAATTAAAGAAAATCTCTGAACATTGTCTCGAAAGGACAAATATGAGCTGTCACAATGTTTTCAGAAATTGTCTGCCTCAGCTAGATGCGACAAAAAAGGTATGCGTGAGAGAGATGGAAAACAAGATAAAGTGGGTTCTATTAACCCTTTCCCTCATATAGACGTTTTCTGACGCCTCTGCAGCAGACGGCTTTTTGAAAACATAGTATCAAAAGAAGAAATTGCACAAAACGTGCAATTTCTCCTTTTATCACAATGTTTTCCACTTTTAGTCATAGGTTATCCATTCAATTATAGAGATTTTCCATTATTTGACAAAATATGTTCAAAGTCGTCTGCTGCAGAATTGTCGTATGAGGGAAAGTGTTAAGGTGCAACCCTGATAATTACTAATTACTAATGACCAATTACAAATTGCTAGATGTAATCAAAAACATGCTAATGTGCTTGTTATGAACACAATTTTCTCAACTTTGTTTTCAAAATCTATCAGATTGAGACATGTCAAATGTATGGGAGAAACACTCGTCATCATTCATTTCTTATTATTCTCAACCATTTTCATTTTAATTAGTAAACTGTGATAAACCGTTCGTTTTACTCCTTGGTTTTACCAATCGAGTCCCGGTAGCTCAGTCGGTAACGACGTGGGCTGTCAATCCAGGGGTTGTGAGTTTGAATCCCGGCTCGGCCAACTTTCTTTCCGACGTTTGACAAAAGTCATTGCGACATGCTTCATTCTTCTTCCACCAATGGGCTAAGTCTATGTGGAAAAGCAGCCAGTTGCTTGGGAAGATTGTTGTGTGGAGTACTGTTGTGCGAAAACCTTAAACCTTTTTTTCTTTTCTTTTTTTACGTCTTATGTACTTATTCCTTGCTGCCAGTGAGATACATGTTTATCTGCAAATATCAGTCATCATCACAATGTGATTAAGAACTGTACCTACCATCCTCAAACTTTGAATGAACATTGTTCATAATCATCAAACTGACTCATAGACATCCAATGTGAAATGACAAATCGGCTGGCATTTCGGTCCATGCAAATTTTACTCAATTGTATAATATTCCTCCCAACATGGCGCTCAGGGGGGGGGGGGGGGGCATAATGTTTGACAAACATCTCTTGTTATTGTATTGATCCGGTATCTAGGCTGAGTTTGAATATAGGTTAAATCAAAGCGCCAATGGCACTGTAGTGGCGATCGTATGGAAAATCCTGCAAAGTAACAAGCAGTATATCGGTGTAGGGCTTGCGATGACTCTGGTGCGGGTATATTTGAGAATGTATCAACCCTGCATCTTTTGACAGTAGAATAATGTTAGTTTGCCAGAATGTTGTCTTGGTGATTATTTAGTTACGTTCTGAAATTGGTCATGATGTGTTCAAAATTAGGCCATTCCAAAGTTATGAAAAATCTAGTTGGTATTCGATAGACTACCGTTTTAGCTCATTAGAATGACTATTTGTAATCTAAATTGTTTGGGTAATCACATGTTTATCACCAGGTCGTTAGGCCATATTAAGATAAAATATATTTTACACTTTAGAAATGACTAAAGAAAGGAGAGAAAACAGTATCCATTAGTTTGGTGTTTGTTTCAATTATGTCCGATATTAAACAGGTCTGTTCAATTTAGTCCCTTCACATTGCATGATTGAGGGTTGTCACAGTGTATTTATATGTCTCTGAGGTTGTTAAACTGCTTCGAATAATGTGAGTGCAAAAACAAACACAAAACATGCTCCAAAAGCACAATTTCACTATTTGCCAAACTGTTTAATTTATGAAAATATAGGCATATATTATAATGCTAGATCTTCAAACTCAATTAGGCTACACTGTCAGCATTGATTGCTAATTGACTCTAGAACGTGCAGACGTGTATACATAACGTGTGTACACACTGCCATCGTGTGTCCTTTAAACCTTTGTAAACCAGTCTTATTATCTAGACGCTTTCATATATTTAAACAAGTACAAAATAAAGCGTTTATAATATTGAGATTTACAAGCTTTTCTGGTTTTTGGTCTCGCGAGCTATTTATAGAACCTTTTGGAATTTCCAGATTTGAGTATCACCAGAGTTGTCGTTATTTGCAAGGCAGAACGCGCAATGATATTTATTATCTGCCAAATCATGACGAAGATAATCAGAGTACAACCAACTCCTGCCGAATCAGGTTAAAGGTCAAAAGGTTACGGTTGACTACAGTAAAAATAAAACGAGGCACAGGAGTATCATGATACTCTGCATAGCGTACCCAAGACGCCCGATGATATTTATTATCTGCCCAAACATGAAGAAAGATAATATGTAAATAGTTTAACTCTATTTAGATATTTTCTCGATAAATCTCAAATATTAGTACCAATCCGGTATCAAAGTAGCACTAACATTATCATTATTAATCGTGTGCCTGCATCACTGATGGAACTATATATGGGGTTTAACGGAAGTGAGTAAATTGCCTTTGCAGAAATATCCAACCGATTGTTCAAATACGACTATATAATTTTTTTTTCGTTGTTGTTGTTTTGGTAGCACTGTGGCGATTGTCAACCAATCGCCACAAAAACTAGGTCACTTTGTCAAATTGAAGAAAAATCTTGTTAACACTCAAGAGACAGCATGTTTTGCCTCAGCACCTTCAAACTTTGTCAGAATGTTTGTATTGATGATATCTAGGTCAAGCTCAAATATGGGTTATGTAAGGTCAAAAACAAGATCACTTAAGGCCAAATTGAAGGAAAATCTTGTTAATACTCTGGAACCTGCATTTTAAACCTCATATAGACGCTTTCTGACACCTGCAGCAGACAGCTTTTTGAAAACAATGCGACAAAAGAAGAAATTGCTTCAAAAAAGCAATTTCTCCTTTTGCATCCATGTTTTCATATCTATTCAATTTTTGTTCTTTCATTTAAAGGGATTTTCTGTGTTATTGCTCCTTTTGCCACAATGTTTTCCACTTTTAGTCATAGGTGATCCATTAAATTATAGAGATTTTCAATTTTTTGACAAAATATGTTCAAAGTCTTCTGCTGCAGAATTATCGTATGAGGGAAAGGGTAATAGGTGTAATATAATCGTATCCTCATTTGATACTTTTAGTCAGTTGCATTGACTTGCAGAGAAAATATATGACGCTTTCTGACGCCTCTGCAGCAGTCGGCTTTATGAAAACATAGTAACAAAAGAAGAAATTGCTCAAAACGAGCAATTTCTCCTTTTGCCACAATGTTTTCCACTTTTAGTCATAGGTTATCCATTAAATTATACTGTATCCTCATTTGATACTTTTAGTCGGTTGCATTCACTTGCAGAGAAAATATAGGATATGAGTAAATCTGTAGATTTTGTTCAGATCGAGTGTGTTAGAAGAAATCTGCATGAGAACCCTTAGCCTGATACAGACAACTTTCTACACCAATGCAGCAGCCAACATTTTGAAAACATTGTGGGAAAAGGAGAATCAGTATACAATCAAGAATAGTTGTAATGTCACACACACTGTTTACAACTTTTTATCAGAATTCCTCCATATTTTCCATGTTAAAAACATTTCCTCAGGTCTTTTCAAAGCAGTCGACTCTAAAAATATCATATCAGGAAAGCTGATAAATTGATCACGGCATCAAATGGCACCATTGCCATAACACAGTCATATAGGAACAGCAACTATAAAATGGATAACTGTGAATCATAGAGTCATGGACAGTTGCATGTTAGAATGAGATTTAGGTGCCTCCAATTCTATCTCAAACCAAGTCATGTCACAGGAAAATCTGCACTGAATATATTTTAACCCTTTCCCACATATGACAAATCTGCAGCAGACAACTTTGAAAAATATGTTAAACCTCTATAAATTAAAACTTAATCAATGAATAGAGTTGAAAATATTGTAGCAAAAGGAGAAATTGCCCATCATGAGTAATTTCTAGAAAGTGTCTGGGGAAGGGTAACAATGATGACGATTCAGATCAGATTGTATATATGCACTCGGACTTGTCATATAGCTTGTACCATTAAAGTTTCATCAACTAGCAGACAATTAAGAAGACTTCCAGAGTGCATGCAGTTCCTCGTTCTAACCGGGTAGATACATTTCCAATGTTACATTTTAACCCTTTCCCACTTGTAGAGGCATTCTGATGATTTTTGAAATCACAGTGGCAAAATAAGAAATTGCACACAATGAGCAATTTCTCCATTTGCCACAGTGATTACAACTCGATTCAATATTTATATTTTCATTTTTGAGATATTCTTTATTTTTGTCTTAATGTTTTAAAAATCATATGCTGCAGATTTGTTATATGTGGGAAAGGGTTAAGTGTACACTGGTTGTGACTTGACTGGTAAATAACTCACATGGGAGACCAAATAGCACAGTTCATAAACAACATAGTTATTACTATGTTCAACACTTTTCCCTAAAAAAAATTCTGCATAAAGTAAAAGTAGATTTGTAGTAGAAATTACTATTTTTCTCTCCAGTTTAACTTAACCCTTTACCTCATATAGACGCTTTCTGAAGACTCTGCAGCAGACGGCTTTATGAAAACATAGTGACAAAATATGTTCAGTTTTCTGCTGCAGAATTGTTGTATGAGGGAAAGGGTTAAGCGCTTTCTGACACATCTACAGAAGACTGCTTTTGAAAATGTTTTGGCAAAAGGAGAAATTGGTCATAATGGGCAATTTCTCATTTTGCCATAATATTTTTAACTCTCATCAATGATATACTTTCAATGCTTAGATCTAGATAGCTACCATAAATCGTATTTAAGTGTCCTGCTGCAAAATTGTTGCCTGTGGGAGAAGGTTTGACATGTCTGTATTTCAAATCTGGCATCAAATGTTGTAGTCCACAGCATTATTCAGACAACTACACTTGAATATAGCAATTTTCCATATACAAACACTTTCTGGGGCCTTTGCAGGAGACGACTTTTGAAAACATTGTGGTAAAAGGAGACATTGCTCATTATGAACAATTTCCCCTGTTACCAAAATGTTTTCAACTCTTATAAAAAAAATTATCCTTTCATTTATAGAGATTTTTCCTAATTTTGTCAAGGTAATATCAAAGTTGTTTGTTTCAGATTCAAACAGATGCATTTTGTGTTGCAACAGTTGCAGACAACTATTGAAAATATAATTACAATTAAGTTCAATTGAAAAATATAACTGAACATATAATTGTAAGTACATGACTTTGTGTACTTTGATAATGTATTCATGATAACTTCTGTAAATTTATACAAACATACCAAGATGTTTTCAAAGCAGCGGACTCAAAATGTAATTGAAATATCATTATAATCACATAAACGGTTGATAAAAATTGCTAGGTACATTTAAGATACGAATCAACAGTCGGAAGAATCCAAAAAAACACCTAACTGAGGCGATAGATTCAAGGTTGAACTTATCTGAAATGATTTCTCCTGTTTTGTGAAGCCAATTTAGATAACTTGAGTCTTGCTGTTGGAAATCACAGTTAAAAAAAACAGAAATTAGGAGAAAATGAATTAAATTTCTGCTTATCAGATATTCCTATCACATGATTTACCTTTCTATTTATTCCATTTATCCTTTTTCATAGCAGCTCCCTGTCTTCACTAGCTTCTAGAAAATGGGATTCCTTTGAATGTTTATATACTTACAGAGCTCTAGATAAGGGGTGTATTAAATGTTGTTCTAAATGCATGTTCTAAAATCCTTATTTGATCCTCTAACCCTATGTTTTGAGACGATTTTTTTTGAGTACTCACAACATAGGGTTCACTTTATTAATAAGAGAGAAATTGTGAGAAAAAGAGAGGACTACCCCTCGTTGTCTGGACCTCGGAAAGTCTTATAATTGATCAGAATTGAAATCATGGTGATGCTTCATTGTTGGGGCAGAGCTGAGGAAGCTCAGTTGGTAGCAGCATAAGCTGTCAAGCCAGGGTTGTAAGTTTGAACCTGTTCTTGCCCAATATACTATCTGATGTTTGACAAAATTCTTTCACCAATGGCTAACAATCTATGTTGAAAAGCTGCCAGTTGCTTGGAAAGACTTATGTAGAAATATGTTGTGAGAAAGCCAGGAAATACATTGGCAGGTGAATTTGCCACCGTAATATGCATGAAGAATGTTGAAACTGTGTTAACACCAATCAATTAATACATAGGGTTTTATGTCAAGTTATTATGAAGACACTTTCAAACAAGAAAAGCCAGAGTTCTTTATGGCAGTTTTAAAAGAAAAATTAAAGACAACAAAAGGAACATTACTGGGAAATCTGATATAAATATTTAGTTATAGATGACAATGGACAGAGAATGATCCTAATAGATCACCTTGAGCTTCGAAGATTATAGGGGAGACCAAATTCTTACAATTTTCAAAGTAAATCAAATATTGAGAAAATAAATGGGTTTACAACACCACAGTGTCATGGCCATAAAATACACAACATCTTTGATTAAGGACATAACTCATTCAAATAAACCATTAAACATACATTGAAATATTGAAAAATTGTAACCCTCTTCCTCAACCTTTGGACCACTTTTCAAATGTTTCCCTACAAATAATATCCTAGTTTTCATCAAGTTAAACATTCTTAAAAAGTTTCAATATGCTCAATCCTTTCATTCTGCTCCGAATTTCTAGTACATATTCCTGCTACATTCTGCCATATACCCCTTCTATGCAAGTTGTCAGTTGTGTTTGGGACTATAATTGCCTGGCAAATGGAAACTGATACTTTGCATCTATTCTTGAAACATTCCTTTCTGGTTTGTGAGCAAGGGGTTGTGAGTTTGAACTATGTTTGACAAAAGAAAGTGCAACAAGTGTCATTCATGTTCCTACGATGTGCTAACAGTCTAGTTGCTTGGAAAGACTGTTTTGTGGAGTCCCGCTTTGAGAGATCCAGGAAACACATGGCTATAGGTAAACTGGCCACTTTTATTAAACTGGTTCCTTGTTGAACACATATTATATATGACAACTGGTAGAGGCTTATTTCTCCATGGTTTTGATAGGATGTGCTACAGCCAATCAAATTTAATGTTATAGATAAAATTTGATGATATTTCAAACTGTCAAAAATGTCAAACAACAGATGATTTGGATCTTTCATTGCAAACAAAGCTAGTTTTAAAGCAAATTTAACATGTTCAGAAAAACTACATATAACTGGATTAAACCTGCTAAGTCTCTGTGTATCAGGAGAGTTTTAACCCTTTCCCACCTGCAGACGCATTTCGACGCAATAGCAGCAGACGACTTTTTGAAAACATAGCGACAAAAGAAGAAATTGCACAAAACGTGCAATTTCTCCTTTTGACACAATGTTTTCCACTTTTAGTCATAGGTTATCCATTCAATTATGGAGATTTTCTATGTTTTGATAAAATAAGTTCAAAGTCGTCTGCTGCAGAATTGTTGTATGAGGGAAAGGGTTAAATTGAGAAACGCTAGCGATTTTAGACACAGGGTATGACAAGTCTCAATCTGAAGTCTTGAAAAATCCAACAGGCAATATGCAATATGGAATGACCGATCATTATTAAAGTTGTCTTCTGTTAGGGGGTACCAAAAGGTAACCTCTCTCCCACATACAACATGTCTGTAGCATACAACTTGAAAATATCTTGTAAAAAACATAAACAAATCTCTCTTAATGAAAGTATAATTATGTTATAGTGTAGAAAATATTGCATCTGCTGCAGATGTGTCAAAATGCACACGCAAGTGGGGAAGGGTTCCCTCATATGACAATTCTGCAGCAGACAACTTTGAACATATTTTGTCAAAAAATAGAAAATCTCTATTATTGAATAGATAACCTATGATTAAAGGTGGAAAACATTGTGGCAAAAGGAGAAATTGCTCTTTTGAGCAATTTTTCTTTTGTCACTATGTTTTCAAAAAGCTGTCTGCTGCAGAGGCATCAGAAAGCGTCTATATGAGGGAAAGGGTTAAGAGGTCTGAAGGCTAGTTAATTTATCAAAACTGTTCTTGATGCCTGTAACTGGATAAGCCAAGCTTTATCTGCTCCCTTCACAGTCTCCATTAATCTTGTCATATTTCATCTTTACATTTATTAGTCTTGATCCAATAGCCCTTTCTCACCTGCAGATGTATTTTGATGCATGTGCAACAGACAACATTTTGGAAACATAGTGGCAAAAGAACAATTTGCTCATAATGAGCAATTTCTCCTATTGCCACAATGTTTTCAAATATATTCAATAATGATCGATACTTTCATTTATGGAGATTTTCCATATTTTCACCTAGATACTTTCAAAGTTGTCTGCTGCAGATTTGTTGTATGTCGGAAAGGGTTAACTTATGCGATTTCTGAAACCATTGACCTTTAAAGTTCCCCTTGTAAAGTTTGAACTGGCAAGAATAGGGAAAACATGTGCTTATTTCAGTGTTTATTTTTCCTTGTTTTGTTACCATAATAATTTAAGGGGAGAATTACATCAAAATAAAACATATAACACTCTTTTACATGTTTTCATATTTTAGACTCATTTAATTCCAAAGACTCGGAAATCCAGAATAGAATATCTAGACATGTTTGGAATTAGAATGGGCTTGGAAAACATTTTATTGGGGATTGGCCCGTGGGCTTGCTAATTTGACCACTGTTGATAGATACTTTTCCTACTACAAGTTTTCAAAGTCATCTGCTGCAGATTTGTTGTTAGACCCTTTCTGGTTTGATAGAATTTTTCTCCTTTTGAGTTGTTTATAATTAATTACATATGTCTCAACCAAATTCAAGCTTTGAAATCTCCCTACAACGTTTTCAACTCTTGTAGATAATGATACAGTTATTTATAGAGATTTTCAATATATATTCTAGATGTTTCCAACTTGTCAACTGTAGATTCGTTGTACTTTGGGAAAAGGTTAACGCTTTCCCTCATACGACAATTCTGCAGCAGACGACTTTGGACATATTTTGTCAAAAAAAATAGTAAACCTCTATAATTGAATGGATAACCAGTATGACTAAAAGTTGAAAACATTGTGGCAAAAGGAGAAATTGCTCATTTTGAGCAATTTCTTCTTTTGTCACTTTGTTTTCAAAAGCTGTCTGCTGCAGAAAGCGTCGATATGAGGGAAAGGGTTAAGAAATAAAAGATATGATGATAAAAGTATCATTGAAACAAACCAATAACTGGGAGGCTGTGATGCTGACAGTCAAAGCATATCATTATAACATTGTAAGCTACTTATGGTATTTACCCTTTCCTATATCTAGATGCATTTTGACACCTGCAGCAGACGACTTTTGAAAACATTGTAGCAAAAGGAGAAATGGCTCATAATGAGCAGTTTCCGTTTGCTACAATTTTGTTTACTGTATTCAGTATTTATAATTATACATTATAGATTTTCCATATTTTGCCTCAAAGATTTTATTGGTCGGCTGCAGATTTCATGTATAAGAGAAAAGGTTAACGCGCAGCAATTATCTCTCAATTATGAATAATTGTCCAGATTTGATATTTTGCTTCATATTTACGTCATATGTCAATTACATATATATGGTGAAATTAGAGGACGGAAATAATATCCACCATGTGTCAAATTACTCATGGCACACGAATAAATGTAATATTTTTACAAATTAAAATCATCTGATCACAAATGGATAAGAAACTTGGAATGTACTGAATTATATTGTGTGAAATAAGTATCATCTGTGAATAAATCAGTTTGTTTGCATTGGAGATACAGTTTTGAATTTCTTTCTGATTTCAGATGGAGGCCATTGTAGACCGAATGCAGGATGAGTCCACGGGCGTTCCTGTTAGAACTGTCAAAAGTTTTATGTCCAAAGTTCCCAGTGTATTCACAGGTACGAATCTTAATTCATCTTGGAAGACGCATTTTGATGCATCTGCACCAGATAGCTTTTGAAAACTTTGTTGCAAATCAGAAATTACTCATAATGAGTAACTTTCCCTTTTGTAACAAGGGTTTGTACTTGAATCATTATTTATGTCTCCCCCATACATGTCCTTCCGTCTGTCCGTCCTTCCGTCTGTCACACTTGTTTCCGCTCAATAACTGAAGAACGCTTGGGTGTAGGAACTTCATACATGGTATGCAGGTTGGTCATGACCAGTAGCTGACCCCTATTGATTTTGATGTCAGAAGGTCAAAGGTCAAGGTCATGGTGACCTTGTGAGGTAAAAAGTGGTTTCCGCTCAATAACTGAAGAATGCTTGGGCCGAGAAACTCCATACTTGGTATGCAGGTTGGCCATGCGCAGTAGAAGACCCCTATTGATATTGAGGTCAGTACGTCTTAAATCAAAGTGACCTTGAGCTGAAAGGTCACAGTGACGATGAGCTGAAAATTTGTTTTTGCTTGGGCCCAGGAACTTCATACTTGGTGTGCAGGTTGGTCACTACCAGCAAATGACCTCTATTGATTTTGAGATCACTAGGTCAAAGGTCAAGGTCACAGTGGTCAAGGTCACATCCATCATACTTGTTTCCGCTCAATAACTGAAGAACCCTTGGGCGTAGGAACTTCATACTTGGTATGCAGGTTGGTCATGACCAGTAGATGACCCCTATTGATTTTGATGTCAGAAGGTCAAGGTCATGGTGACCTTGTGAGGTAAAAAATTGTTTCCGCTGAATAACTGAAGAACGCTTGGGCCGAAGAACTCCTTACTTGGTATGAAGGTTTGCCATGCCCAGTAAAAGACCCCTTTTGATTTTGAGGTCAGTACATCTAAAGTCAAGGTCACAGTGACCTTGAGCTGAAAAATTGTTTTCGCTTAATGGCTTTTGCCATGGAACTTAATACTTGGTGTGCAGGTTGGTCACCACCATCAAATGACCCCTATTGACTTTGAGGTCACTAGATCAAAGGTCAAGGTCATGGTAACCTTCAGCTGAAAAAATGGTTTCTGCTCAATAACTCAAGAATGATTATGTCGAGGAACTTCATACTTGGTTTCACACGTTGGTCCTAACCAGTAGATGACCCCTATTGATTTTGAGGTCACAATGTCAAAGGTCAAGGTCACAATAACATTCACCTGAACAAATTGATTTTGACTCCATCATTTCTTTTCGTCCCCTATGACCACACAAATGGGGAGACAAGCGCTTTTTCAAAAAAGCAATCTCTAGTTAAACTTACAATTTTAGCTCCAAGCCAGTGAAGCTTATGTCACGGCGAATTGTCTTTCCGATTTTCAAATAATTTTGTAGAAATGTTACTTATGTGATCCTCTATCAGATTCCTTCAAGCCATGTTGATTGGTTGAAAAACATGGCCAGCAGGGGGCGGGGCTGTTTTGCCTTATATAGCTAAAGTGAAAAGTTAAAAAATCTTCTCTTCCGAAAGTGTTTGGCCAATTTTCATATTTCTTTGTAGAAATGTACCTTGGGAGACCCTCTATCAGATTCCTTCAAGCCATGTTGATTGGTAAAAAAACATGGCCGCCAGGGGACGGCGCTTTTTTGCCTTTTATGACTATAGTGGGAACTTAAAAAGTTAAAAGTGTCGGGCCGATTTTCAAATAATTTTGGAGAATTGTTCCTAGGGTGACCTGACCCTCTTTCAGATTCCTTCAAGCCATGTTGATAGGTCGAAAAACATGGCCACCAGAGGGCGGGGCTATTTTGCCTTATATGGCTATAGTGAAAACTTAAAAAGTCTTCTCCGACGAAAGTGTCAGGCTGATTTTCAAATAATTTTGTAGAAATGTTTCTTGGGTGGCCCTCTATCAGATTCCTTCAAGCCATGTTGATTGGTAAAAAGGGCGGGCTGTTTGGAGAGTTAATTTTTGCCTAATGGTAGTGGAGCAATACTGGCCTTCTTGGGCATCTTGTTTGAGAGTTGCCATATTTTGGCTGTATACATGTATTTTCAAATTTGTCTGCATCTGGTCTATCAATATGGGAAAGGGTTAACTGTTTATTTGATATGATAAGTGTTGTCTGCTTTGAAACATCATATAGAAACCTTATAAAACCTAAATAATTTGATGTGTAATTTTGCTGAATAGTTGAAAAAATTGTGAGAAAAGGAGAAATTTTGAATGAAGTAACTGTTCCATTAGGGTTGTAAGACGTTTTAAACACTTTATCACTGTGAACGTTTATTTTTCTAATAACAATATTTTCCAAAATACAGACACTTTTTGAGGCCTCTGTTACTAGCAGACGACTTTTAAATATTGTGACAAAAAAAGAAATTGCTATTCAATGATTACTCTTTTATTAATTTAATACAGATTAAGCATATTTAGCTCACCTGAGCAAGAAGTGCTCAAGGTGAGCTATTGTGATCACATTTCGTCTGTCATTCATCATCAACAATTAACTAGTGAACAATCTACAGGAAACATTTTGCTTTTAATCTTCATGAAAATTCATCAGAACATACATCTCCATCAAAGCTTGGCCAAGTTAAAAACTGGGTCATACGAAGTCAAAAACTTTGTCACTACGTAGGTCAAATTGAAGTAAAAATCTTGTTAACACTAGCATTTTTTGCTTCGGCAGCTTGAAACTATTTCTCTTGATGATATCTAGGCCAAGTTTAGTTATGGGACATATCGGGTCAAAAGTTGGTAACTAGGCCAAATTGAAGGAAATCTTGTTATTTATCACTTGAGCCGAACTTTAAGCTTTAAAGAACATCTGCTCCTAAACCACTGCACCAATTTCAACCAAATTTTACAACAATCATCCATGGTGGACCTCTTTCAAAATTGTTCAAAGATTTAAATTCTATGAAGATTTTTGGTTGCTGCAGCATCAAAAACGGGAAAAATGGCCAATCTTTGAAATTCCAAGATAATATGGTAGAAATGTTCCTTGAGTGACACTCTACAAAATATGTTCAAGGCATATTGATTGTTTGAAAACATGGCCAGCAGACAGCATCAGAAAAGAGGCAAAATGACAAAACTTTAAGATTCCATTCTTATTAATGTTCTTGACTTACTTCAAGATAGGTTTGTAGAAATATTCCTTTAGTGACACTGTACATAATTTGTTTAAGCCATATTGATTGTTTCTAAAAGATAGCTGCCATGGGGCATCGGATAAGGGGTAAAAGGAAAATTTAGCTTCAAATGACATCTTCTCTGAAACCAATCGTCAAATATCAAACAAACTTCAAAGAAATGTTCCTGTGATAGTCCTCTTTGAAATTGTTCAAAGATTTAATGCATTATAACAAATTTCCTTTAATGCTAAGCTGTTTCATTTGCAGTTCATTCCCACTCTTGATCAAATTTTCACGTTTATTAGCAGAAGCATTTGTTAATATACTATAACTCAGGTTATTGATTTAGGACACTTGAGCATGTTGAATCTTTGCCAGAATAATTGTCTTAATGATATCTAGGGTAGTTTGGTTCAAATATAATTCATGTTCTGTCAAAATAGGCCAAATTGAAACATTTTTTGCTTTTTTAGGCTTTAAATGTTGTCAGAAAATGGTCTTGATTATACTATGTAGCTATGTGTAGGCCAAGTTTAAATATTGGTTATGTCGGGTCAAAAATTAGGTTACAAGGCCAAATTGAAAGAATCTCTTGTTAACACTCTTCTTGAAGCCGTATTTATAAATTGAGTATATTGAAATCTTGTCAGAATGGGTATTTTAATAATATCTAGGCTAAGTATAAATATGGGTCAAAGACTTAGTCACGAGGCAAAATTGAAGGAAAATATTGTAATTTACACTCTGGAAACCGTATTTTTTTCTTTCAGCAAGTTGAAAGTTTGCCATAACGATTGTCTAAATGATATAAAAACCAAGTGCAAATATGGGTCATGTTGGATCAAAAACAAGTTCAATAAGCCAAATTGAAGGGAAATCTTGTAAACACTTGTATTAGCTTACCCGACTGCAAAATGAGTTATTGTGATTTACTTTACGGTTGGCATAACTCATGTGAGCGATCCAGGGTCATCATGGCTCTCTTGTTTCCCTTTTTTAGCTCCACTGGCTGAAAGCCAGTCAAGCTTATGACTCATGACAAATTGTTGTGTCGTGCGCGTATGCATCACAGAAACTTCACAGAAAGCATTCTCTCAATGTCCTCACCAAATTGCTTCAATATTATTGTTTTCCATGCAGAATTCTGGTTTCCATGGCATGTTTATCTTATACAAACCTTATGGCGAAGGAGGGAATTTCACTATTATCATTCGGGAGCCTTACATATGACCTGATGGAGAATTATACCCTGGTTTCCCACTCTTGGGGTGGAGCCTTTGGCTACTACAATAACGAGGTGGTGACATCTGGGAATAGACTTATTCTTTCTATTATTTTAATTTCAGGTCAAGATCTGATATTTTGGATGATGAAGAATTTAGATGTGGATGACCAAGGTAAAAACATAATCAAGTCCTGTCAGTAGAAACGCCGTTCATTTACATATTAATCCTTTCCCACATACAACAAACCTGCAGCAGATGACTTTTAAAATATCTTGGAAAAAAATCAGGAATTCTCTGTAAATGAAAGTTGAAAACATTGTGGCAAAAGGAGAATTTTGTTAAAATTCATCTGCTGCAGATGCGTCAATATGCGTCTGCAAGTTAGAAAGGGTTACAATACATGTACATATTTTATCTAATAACTTTGTTCTGTGCGTATATTTACATTATGTAAACTACTGAAAGAATGATGTTATTTGAAGAATAAAATAAAGAAAAAAACCTGACCTTGAAAGCCAGACCATAGATCAATATATAAACTTTGAAATCATCTAGGCAAAAATAGGGAATTTATCTATAAAGGAAGGTACATGTATAATTATCAAAATTAAGTTGAAAATATTGTGGCAAAACGTGTCATTGCTCTTAAAATGTTTTCAAAAGTCATTTGCTGCAAAGGTGTCAGAAAGCCACTATATGTGGGAAAGGGAAAGATAATAGGATGAGAGTGATTAACTTATGACTTTCGAAAATATTGCAAACTTTGTTGTAGTGATATTAATTCTTTTCAGTAATTACACTTTCATTTTTACAGGTTTTCCATATATTTGCCAAGATGTTTTCAAAATGGTCTACTGCAGATTTGTTGTATGTGGGAAAGGGGTGAAAATGTTTTGCTGACCCATATGTGAAGACTTATTTTAACTGTAGGTCATCTTGAGTAAAAAACTAGGTCACTAGGTGAAGTTTGAACAAGAATCTTGATCACTCTCTAGAGGCTGCATTTTTGACTCTAGAATAATAAAATGTTGTCAGGATGTTCTTATTTAATGATAGATAGGCTTAGTTTTAATATAGGTCATGTTGGGTCAAAAACAAGATCAGTAGGATAAATTTATAAAAATAATCTGACAGACACACAAGAGATCATGCCTAGTCTTTGACTGGAGGACGATGAGACACCTTATCATATACAGCCTAGGCCATCATAGCCTACTTCTTGGAAAGATTACTGAACATTTGGAAGTATGAAAAGGATACAGAATTAACCCTTTCCCACATACGGCAAATCTGCAGCAGACGACTTTGAAAACATGGTGACAAAAACCTGAGAAATCTCCATTAAAAGATAGCTTAAGTGTTAAATAAATAGCTTGTGGGAAAATAAGTTCACAAGATGAGTACTTTTTCTTTTTATCCCCCGCTTTTTCGAAGAAAAAAGGGGGGTTATTAATTTGGGTTTGTCCGTCTGTCCGTCCGTCTGTCTGTCTGTCTGTCTGTCTGTCTGTCTGTCTGTCTGTCTGTCTGTCCGTCTGTCTGTCACACTTCCTTTCCATGCAATAACTGCCACAAATGTTAACCGGTTTTTTTCAAACTTGGTAACAAGGTTAAATGCCTTAAGGGCTAGGCCAAGTTCGATCGTCACTTTCGGCGGACTTTATTCGGTGGAGTTATGGCCCCTTATTATCCCCCGATTTTTCGAAGAAAAAAGGGGGGTTATTAATTTGGGTTTGTTCGTCTGTCTGTCTGTCACACTTCCTTTCCGTGCAATAACTGCTTAAGGGCTAGGCCAAGTTCGATCGTCGCTTTCGGCGGACTTTATTCGGTGGAGTTATGGCCCCTTAATTAACAAGAAATGTCGTTTGTTGCTGTTTCCGTGCAATTACTGCCACAAATGTGAACCGTTTTTTTTTCAAACTTTGTAACAAGGTTAAATGCCTTAACAGCTAGGCCAAGTTCGATCGTCACTTTCGGCGGACTTTATTCCTACAATATTTCCTGCAAGCGGGGGATATAAATTTCATGAATTTGCTTGTTCTCCAAAATGTTGCTGCCAAGTAGTCTAAAGTCATCCATATAAGTAAAACATTTACAACTCCATCCATAAACCCTGTTAAACAGCTTTCAAGTTGGACAAAGTCTCCTTAAATTTGAAAAACAGTAAATAAGAGAGAGAAAAAAATCACAAGCAGTGTGGTAATGAACTAATAAGGGAAGATGGTATTGATTGTATAGACCACAGAGAAAAACTGATAACCAATTTCTTTTGGTCTACTTGCATTCAGTCTGTCATTTCTATACAACTGCATTGGACAGTGTGTCGGTTCCCCCTCTCTTATTTTGTTTTATACAGACAGAACACGAGAATATCAATCTTTTTGTCTGAATTTAAAGTCTATGGGGACATTGTTTTCGTATATTTGTATTCATGTTGTTTGTGTACACATTTTGAATTTGTTAATGCTTCCGGCAAAATTTAACTAGGGTCATATAGTGTTACACTTCGCTGTCTCTCATTCCTCAATTCTGTCATTATTGGTTCGCTGTACATTTGTAGATATATCTCAATGATATTTCGTGAGATCTTGTGTTATGACATGATACAGGCCAGCTTTGAATTAACTTGTAGCACGCTAACGGCAGGTTTTGCCAACTGTTGATGACATTTGCAAACAGATTGGATTGAGATCAGACCCCACAAAACTTTGGGACTTATCTGAGATCCAAATCTTTTGTCACTCAGATTCTATTTCAGTAAACACATGGGAAAACAAAATTTCAAAAATATGCAGATGACAATATAATATACAGGCGAAAATAATTTAGCGGGCAAGAGTTAATATTAGCAGACTTACTCCCCTTGGGTTTTCATATTTTTACACATAGTTATTAGTCTCCTACCTATTAGGTCAGAGACCCGTTTGAGAACTACAGGTTTGCTCGCATCTGTCAGCCCATCCGAAATTTCTTGTCTGGGCTGTATCTACCACATGCTTGAATGGATTTTGATTTTACTTCACACAATTATTCTCCATAACAAGATGATGTGTCATGCACATCACCCAGCCTCCTACTCCCAAGTTTAAGGTTACAATTTGGGCTCAAACATTGTCCTTCAGTAATATAGTGTTCACACAATTATTCTCCATAACAAGAGCACATCACCCAGACACCTACTCTCAAGGTCAAGATCACAGTTTGTCTGTCTGCCAGTCTGTTCGGGATTTTGTATCCAGGCTGTATCTACCACATGCCTGAATAGATTTTGATATTATTTCACACAATTATTCTCCATAACAAGATGATGTGTCATGCACATCACCCAGCCACCTACTCCCAAGGTCAAGGTCACAGTTTGGGCTCAACAATGTCCGTTCACAATTTCGTGTCCAGGCTGTATCTTCCACATGCTTAAATGGATTTTGATATAACTTCACACAATAATTCTCCATAACGTGTCATGCACATCACCCAGCAACCTACTCCCAAGGTCAAGGTTATGTTTGAGCTCAAACATTGTCTGTCCGCATGTTTTTGTCCGGGCTGTATCTTTCACATGCTTGTATGGATTTTGATATTACACAATTATTCTCCATAACAAAATGATATGTCATGCACATCACCCAGCCACCTTCTCCCAAGGTCAAGGTCACAGCTTGTTTTCATTGTATGTATATATAATTGTAACTTAAAAAATCTTCTTGTCCAAAAGTACTGACCTGATTTGAAAATAATTTTGCACAAATGTTCCTTTGGTGAACCTCTACCAAGATTGTTGAAATTATGAAGATCCATTGATAAATATGACCACAAGGGGGCGTGCTTTTTTTCCTTGTATTTATTTTGAATCAGGGGAGCCAATTAGGACCATCATGATCCTCTTGTATGATCTTTGCCACATACTACAAAATTCAAGAATGCTCATTTTTTGACATGGCTCATATGTAATATTTCTGTGGAATGAAGGTACTAGTATTTAAAATCTCCTTTTGTGATAGTCTCAATTTTTAGATCCCCTAGAGCCAAAGGCTCCAGGTGAGCTATTCTGATCACTTTCTGTCCGTCGTCCGTCGTTAACTTTTAGCTTTAAACATCATCTCTTTAACCACAGGACCAATTTCAACCAAATTTCACAGGAATGTTCCTTTGGTGGCCTTCTCTCAAAATTGTTCAAAGATTTAAATTCCATTGAGAACTCTGGGCAACAAAAAAGGGGAAATTAACCAAAACTTAAAAAATCTTCTTGTCTAAAAGTAGAAGGCCCAGGCCTTTGATATTTGGTATGTAGTTTCATCTAGTGGACCTCTACCAAGATTGTTCAAATTATAGCCCTGGGGTCAAAACTGACTCCTCTCCGGGGGTCACTTGTTTGACATAGACTTGTATAGGGAAAAAACTTTAAAAATCTTCTTGTCTTAAAGTAGAAGGCCCAGGCCTTTGATATTTGGTATGTAGCTTCATCTATTGGACCTCTACTAAGATTGTTCAATTTATAGCCCTGGGGGAAAAAATGACCCCTCTCCGGTGGTCACTTGTTTGACATAGACTCGTATAGGGAAACAACTTTTAAAATCTTCTTGCCTAAAAGTAGAAGGCAAAAAGGCCTTTGATATTTGGTATGTAGCTTCATCAAGTAGACCTCTACCAAGATTGTTCAAATTATAGCCCTCCCTTGGGGTCACTCGTTTTACATAGACTCGTATAGGGAAAAAACTTTAAAAACCTTCTTGTCTAAAAGAAGAAGGCCCAGGCCTTTGCTATTTGGTATGTAGCTTTATCTAGTGCGTCCGTAAACAATTTCTTGTTAACACGATACAGTCTTCACTTTTGATTGTATCTCAACTAAACTTATACAGTAGTTAGATATCCATGAGAGCTCGGTTCCTTTCGAAAACCAGCAAGATCCGCCCATGCATGACTGGATTATGGCCCTTTAAATGGTCAAAATTGCTTTAAAAGAGCTTGTTAACACGATAGTCTTCACTTTTGATTGTATCTCGACCAAACTTATACAGTAGTCAGATATCCATGAGAGCTCGGTTCCTTTAAAAAACCAGCCAGATCTGCCCATGCATGCCTGGATTATGGCCCTTGAAATGGTCAAAATTGCTATAAAAGAGCTTGTTAACACAATACAGTCTTCTTTTTTGATTGTATCTCAACCAAACTTATACAGTAGTCAGATATCCATGAGAGCTCGGTTCCTTAAAAAAACCAGCCAGATCTGCCCATGCATGCCTGGATTATGGCCCTTGAAATGGTCAAAATTGCTATAAAAGAGCTTGTTAACACAATACAGTCTTCTTTTTTGATTGTATCTCAACCAAACTTATACAGTAGTTAGATATCCATAAGAGCTCAGTTCCTTTTGAAAACCAGCCAGATCCGCCCATGCATGACTGGATTATGGCCCTTGAAATGGTCAAAATTGCTATAAAAGAGCTTGTTAACACGATACAGTCTTCACTTTTTATTGTATCTCAGCCAAACTTATACAGTAGTTAGATATCCATGAGAGCTCGGTTCCTTTCAAAAACCAGCCAGATCTGCCTATGCATAACTGGATTATGGCCCTTGAAATGGTCAAAATTGCTATAAAAGAGCTTGTTAACACGATACAGTCTTCACTTTTTAGCTCTGCTGGCCAAAGGCCAGAAGGGCTTATGTCGTGGCGATTTGTCCGTCGTCCGTGCGTGCGTCCGTCCGTGCGTCCGTAAACAATTTCTTGTTAACACGATACAGTCTTCACTTTTGATTGTATCTCAACCAAACTTATACAGTAGTTAGATATTCATGAGAGGTCGGTTCCTTTCGAAAACCAGCCAGATCTGCTCATGTATGACTGGATTATGGCCCTTGAAATGGTCAAAATTGCTATAAAAGAGCTTGTTAACACGATACAGTCTTCACTTTTGATTGTATCTCAACCAAACTTATACAGTAGTTAGATATCCATGAGAGCTCGGTTCCTTTCGAAAACCAGCCAGATCCGCCCATGTATGACTGGATTATGGCCCTTGAAATGGTCAAAATTGCTATAAAAGAGCTTGTTAACACGATACAGGCTTCACTTTTGATTGTATCTCAACCAAACTTATACAGTAGTTAGATATCCATGAGAGCTTGGTTCCTTTCGAAAACCAGCCAGATCCGCCCATGCAAGACAGGATTATGGCCCTTGAAATTGTCCAAATTGCTATAATTGAGCATGTGAACACAATAGAGGCTCCATTTACTATCTGATCTTCACCAAACTTAGATAGTAGTTAAATACTGATTAGAGCTTGGTTCCTTTTGAAAACCAGCCAGATCCGCCAATGCAAGACTGGATTATGGCCCATGAAATTGTAAAAATTACTATAATACAGCTTGTGAAAACAAAAGAGTCCCCATTTACTATCCGATCTTCACCATACATACATGCTCTGGATTGAAAATGACCAAAGAACCATACCAGTAGAGCATAGGCCCTCATGGGCCTCTTGTTATTGTATCTCAGCCAAACTTATACAGTAGTTAGATATCCATGAGAGCTCAGTTCCTTTCGAAAACCAGCCAGATACGCCAATGCATGACTGGATTATGGCCCTTGAAATGGTCAAAATTGCTATAAAAGAGCTTGTTAACACGATACAGTCTTCACTTTTGATTGTATATCAGCCAAACTTATACAGTAGTTAGATATCCATGAGAGCTTGGTTCCTTTAGAAAACCAGCCAGATCTGCCTATGCATAACTGGATTATGGCCCTTGAAATGGTCAAAATTGCTATAAAAGAGCTTGTTAACACGATACAGTCTTCACTTTTGATTGTATCTCAACCAAACTTATACAGTAGTTGGATATCCATGAGAGCTCAGTTCCTTTCGAAAACCAGCCAGATCCGCCCATGCATGATTGGATTATGGCCCTTGAAATGGTCAAAATGCTATAAAAGAGCTTGTTAACACGATACAGTCTTCACTTTTGATTGTATCTCAACCAAACTTATACAGTAGTTAGATATCCATGAGAGCTCAGTTCCTTTCGTAAACCAGCCAGATCCGCCCATGCAAGACTGGATTATGGCCCTTGAAATTGTCCAAATTACTATAATTGAGCATGTGAACACAATAGAGGCTCCATTTACTATCTGATCTTCACCAAACTTAGATAGTAGTTAAATATTGATGAGAGCTTGGTTCCTTTTGAAAATCAGCCAGATCCGCCTATGCAAGACTGGATTATGGCCCATGAAATTGTAAAAATTGCTATAATACAGCTTGTGAACACAAAAGAGCCTCCATTTACTATCCGATCTTCACCATACATACATGCTCTGGATTGAAAATGACCAAAGAACCATACCAGTAGAGCATAGGCCCTTATGGGCCTCTTGTTCAAATAGTTTTGTAGAAATATTCCTAGGGTGACCCTCTATCAGATTCCTTCAAGCCATTTTGATTGGTCGAAAACTATGGCCGCCAAGGGGCGGGGCTTATATTGCTGAAGTGAAAACAAATTAAATTAGGTGAGCGATCCAGGGCCATCATGGCCCTCTTGTTTTATGTATCTGTCATCAACAATTTGCTTGTATACACAGTAGTGGCCCCAGTTTGCATCTTATGTTTGTGGATTCATTTTTAGCTCCACTGGCTGAAAGCCAGTCGAGCTTATGTCATGGCGAATTGTCCGTTGTGCGTGCGTGCGTGCGTGCGTGCGTGCGTGCATTAACTTTTTCCTTTAAACGACTTCTTCTCCCTAACCACTTGGCCAATTTGGTTGAAACTTCATGGGAAGCATCCTCTCAATGTCCTCTACTAAATTCCTTCAATTTTTTTTGATCCATTCGAAATTCTGGTTTCTGGAAAAATTCTGGAAAAACATGGCCGCCAGGGGGCGGGGCTATTTTGCCTTATATAGCTATAGTGAAAACTTAAAAAATCTTCTTCTCCGAAAGTGTTCAGCTGATTTTCAAATAATTTTGTAGAAATGTTCATTGGGTGACCCTCTATCAGATCCCTTCAAGCCATGTTGATTGGTCGAAAAACATGGCAGCCAGAGGGCGGGGCTATTTTGCCTTATATGACCATAGTGAAAACTTAAAAAATCTTCTCCTCCGAAAGTGTTTGGCTGATATTCAAATAATTTTGTAGAAATGTTTCTAGACTTACCCTCTATCAGATTCCTTCAAGCCATGTTGATTGGTTAAAAAATATGGCTGCCAGGGGGTGGGGCTATTTTGCCTTATATGGCTATAGTGAAAACTTAAAATATCCTCTCCTCCGAAAGTGTCAGGCCGATTTTCAAATAATTTTGCAGAAACATTCCTTTAAGCCATGGTGGTTGTTAAAAAAAATAGCCACCAGGGGGCAGGGCTGTTTGGAGATTTTATTTTTGCCTTATGGCCGTGGAGCGATACTGGCCCTCTTGGGCCTCTTGTTAGCTCACCTGTGCACGAAGTGCTCAAGGTGAGTTATTGTGATCGTCCGGCGTCCCTCGTCCGTCAACATTTTCTCCTCTGTAACCGGTGGGTCAACTGGGATGAAACTTCACAGAGAGCATCCTCTCAATGTCCTCACCAGAATTCCTTAAAAGTTTTGGGAACCATGCAGAATTCTGGTTGCCATGGACACAAAACTAAAAAAAATAGTGAAAACTTAAAAAATCTTCTTCTCCGAAAGTGTCAGGCCGATTTTCAAATAATTTTGTAGAAATGTTCCTTAACTGACCCACTTTCAGATTCCTTCAAGCCATGTTGATTGGTCGAAAAACATGGCCGCCAGGGGGGGGGGGGGGGGGGGGGGAGCTATTTTGCCTTATATGGCTATAGTGAAAACTTAAAAAATCTTCTCCTCCGAAAGTGTCAGCCCGATTTTCAAATAATTTTGTAGAAATGTTCCCTGGATGACCCTCTATCAGATTCCTTCAAGCCATGTTGATTGGTCGAAAAACATGGCTGCCAGGGGGGCGGGGCTATTTTGCCTTATATGGCTATAGTGAAAACTTAAAAAATCTTCTTCTCCGAAAGTGTCAGACCGATTTTCAAATAATTTTGTAGAAATGTTCCTTAAGTGACCCACTTTCAGATTCCTTCAAGCCATGTTGATTGGTCAAAAAACATGGCCGCCAGTGGGCAGGGCTATTTTGCATTATATGGCTATAGTGAAAACTTATAAAATCTTCTCCTCCAAAAGTGTCTGGCCGCTTTTCAAATAATTTTGTAGAAATGTTCCTAGGGTGACCCTCCATCAGATTCCTTCAAGCGAAGTTGATTGGTCGGAAACTATGGCTGCCAGGGGGTGGGGCTTATATAGCTAAAGTGAAAAAAAAAAATCAGGTGAGCGATTCCAGGGCCATCATGGCCCTGTTGTTTTAAGAATGTCTGTCTTGACAATCAATATCTTGGCCAAGTTCAAAAAATTGTCATATCGGGTCAATTACAAGATCGCTAAACCAAATTTAAGAAACATCTTGTGGACACAGTGAAGTCCGCATGTTTGTTAAGAAGCATGTTAAACTATGTTAGAATGTTGTTTTTCATGACATCTACATTCAAATATGGATAATGTTGGATCAAAACTTCAATTACCAAGTCAAATTTAAGAAATGTTTTGGGACAAGCTGAAGGCCAAATTTGTACTTGATATACAGCTATGTATAAGTGGTATACAAGGTTCAAGATGGACAACAGACTGTAAGTGTCTGTCTTTCACCATTTAAGGTCACAAAGTGTCAATGTGCTCAAGTATCAAAGACCGGTTTGGTCGATTCCGTCCGTCATGCAGTCCCATCTAACCTTGTCCGGCCAGCGTCTTAACCATGCATCCTAGGATTTGAGAGAAACTTGGCACAAACATTCACCATGATGAGGCGAAGTGTTGCAAAAACGAACCAGGCCTGTACCTCTAATGCCAAGGTCACACTTAGAGGTCAAAGGTCAAAATGAGAACCGTTTGATAGGATTACCTTGTCCAGCCCGCATCTCAACCATGCATCATAGGATTTCCAAGACACTTGTCACAAACGTTCACCATGATGAGGCGGCGTGTCATGCTCAAGACCCAGGCCTGTACCTCAAATGTTAAGGTCACACTTAGATGTCAAAGGTTAAAATGAGTACTATTTGATAGATACCTTGACCGGCCCACATTTCAACCATGCATCATAGGATTTCAAAGAAACTTAGCACAAATGTTCACCGTAATGAGGCGGCGTGTCGCACACAAAACCCAGGCCTGTACCTCAAATGTCAAGGTCACACTTAGAGGTCAAAGGTCAAAATAAGTACTGTTTGATAGGATTTTGTTGTCCGGCCCGCATCTCCACCATGCATCATGGGATTTCCAAGAATCTTTGCATAAACGTTCACTATGATGAGGTGGCGTGTCGCTCAGGCCTGCACCTCAAATGTCAAGGTCACACTTAGAGGTTAAAATGAGTACTGTTTGATAGGACTGTACCATCTCAACCATGCATCATAGGATTCCCAAGTTACTAGGCACACGTGTTCACCATCATAAGGTTGCGTTTTGCGCACAAGACCCAGGCCTGTACCTCAAATGTCAAGGTCACACTTACATGTCAAAGGTTAAAATGAGTACTATTTGATAGGACTCTTACCTTATCTGGCCCACATTTCAACCATGCATCATAGGATTTCAAAGAAACTTGGCACAAATGTTCACCATAATGACGTCGCGAGTCACGCACAAGACCCTCACCTCAAATGTCAAGGTCACACTTAGAGGTCTAAATGAGTACTGTTTAATAGAACCTTGTCTGGCCCGCATCTCCACCATGCATCATAGGATTTCAAAGAAACTTGGCACAAACGTTCACCATGATGAGTCTGCATGCCAAGCTCAAGACCCAGGCCTGCAACTCAAATGTCAAGGTCACACTTAGAGGTCAATGGTCAAAATGAGTACTATTTGATAGGACTGTACCTTGTCCGGCCGAACATTTCAACCATGCATAATAGGATTTCGAAGAAACTTACCACACAAGTTCACCATGTTGAGGCAGCTTGTCGCACACAAGACCCAGGCCTGTACCTCAAATGTCAAAGTCACACTTAGAGGTCAAAGGTCAAAATGAGTAATGTTTGATAGGACTGTACCTTGTCTGGCTCACATCTCATCCATGCATCATAGGATTCCCAAGTTACTTGGCACACATGTTCACCTCAAATGTCAAGGTCACACTTAGAGATCAAAAGTCAAAATCAGTACTATTTGATAGGACTGACCTTGTCAGAATATTTGATGATGTTGATGATGTTGTAGGTAACTTATGTTTTCTTTCTATATTTTCAGTGGAGGCATTGCACTTAGCTCATCTAATGTCGTCCCACGGGTATTTCTTCCCTATAGATGATCATGTATTAACTGTTAAATGTGATAATACCTACTACAGGTTTCAGGTAAGTCACCTGTTTCACTTATCCCTTTCCCTCATATAGACACTCTCTGACTCCTTTGCAGCAGACGACTTTTAGAAACAGTGTGGCCTATGGAGAAATTGCTCATGATGATCAATTTCTCCATTTGCCACAATGTTTTCAACTCTATTTAGTGATTATATTATTATTTAAAGAGTTTTTCCATATTTTTGCTTGAAAGTTTTCAAAGTCGTCTGCTGCAGATATGTTGTATGTGGGAAAGGGTTAAACAAAAATAAAATTATGCCCATGTGTTAACTGTTCACCCTTTTCCCCACATAGAACAATTTTGCAGCAGACAGCTTTGAAAACATCTTGACAACAATTCAGAAAATTTATAAATAATGTATAACTATTGGAAAGATTTGACATTTTATGGCAAACGGAGAAATTATTCATTTTGAGCAATCTCACCTTTTAACACAATATTTTTAAAAGTCGTCGTCTGCAGAATTGTTGAAGCATCAGAAAGCGTCTGTATGTTGGAATGGGTTAAATGTGATAATACTTACCACAGAGAGGTTTCAGGTAAGTCACCTCTCTCAATTATACAAAGAATTTGTTATGCCTCTGCAGCAGATGACTTTTGAAAACATATAAAGATATTGCTCAATTGCCTTAGCGTGTCTATTACCACCTAACTATTACAGTTTTGTTGCAATCATCATCAAATTGTTGAGAATGTTTTTACCATTTAAAGATTTCTGCTATCAAAATGCCTGTGAAAAAAGTGTAACATGTAGAAATTTGGATATATGTATAGTATCCTTATTAGGAGAATTTTCTTGTTTGAACAATTTCTTCTTTTGCAATATGTTATTTTGTAACTTGTTGTGAGCCATCTCTCGCCAAGCTCCAGTAGCTCAGTCTGTAGCAACATCGGTTGTGAATCCAGGTCAGGCGATGTAAATTCGAACCCAAGCTTGACCATCTGTCTTTCCGAGGGTTGATAAAAGTCATTGAGTGGGCTTCATTTGTCTTTCACCAATAGGCTAACAGTCTATGTAGTGAATAGCCAGTAGCTTAACAAGACTATTGTGTGGAGTCCTTGTGTCAGAAATTCACTTAGGTGAACTGGTCACTGTGATATGAATAAGAAAATGTCTAAAATGTTTTTAACTCTTAGATTAGCCGTTGACTGAGCAATTTTTAGCTCCACTGGATGAAAGCAAGTCGAGCTTATGTCATGGCAAATTGTCACTTGTGCGTGCGTGTGCGCGTCCTTTAACTTTTTGCTTCAAATGACTTCTCCTACCTAACCACTTGGCCAATTAGGATGAAACTTCATAGGAAGCATCCTCTCAATGTCCTCTCCTAAATTCCTTCATTTTTTTTTGGATCCATGTAAAAAAAATAGTGAAAACTTAAAAAAATCTTCTCCTCCGAAAGTGTCAGGCCAATTATCAAATAATTTTGTAGAAATGTTCCTTGGGTGACCCTCTATCAGATTCCTTCAAGCCAAGTTGATTGGTCGAAAAATATGGCTGCCAGAGGGCGGGGCTATTTTGCCTTATATGACTATAGTGAAAACTTAAAAAATCTTCTCCTCCGAAACAGTCAGGCCGATTTTAAAAACAAATTGTAGAAATGTTCCTAGGGTGACCCTCTATCAGATTCCTTTAAGCCATGTTGATTGGTTGAAAACTATGACGGCCAGGGGGCGGGGCTATTTTGCCTTATATGGCTATAGTGAAAACTTAAAAAATCTTCTCCTCGGAAAGTTTTGGGCTGATTTTGAAATAATTTTGTAGAAATGTATCTAGGGTGACCCTCTATCAGATTCCTTCAAGCCATGTTGATTGGTCAAAAACATGGCCATCAGGGGGCGGGGCTGTCTGGAGATTTAATTTTTGCCTAATGGCCGTGGAGCAATACTGGCACTCTTGTTCCTTTTGCCACAAAGTTTTGAACTTTTTTCAGTAATTATACCTACATTAATTGAGATTTTGCATTTTTTTTAGTAGACATTTTCAAAGCCGTCTGCTGCAGATATGCTGTATGTGGGAAAGGGTTGACCCCAATCAATCAATGAGTAATCTATCCTTGTTCTACATTTCTTAAAGAAAATAACAGAACAGACTCCTAAGGCTGCAATATTAATCTGTCTCAAAAAAGAGAACAATATTGAAAATACTGCAATTTGTTTGAATCAAATAATCTTTTGCAAAACATTTTAGAGAAAATTATATGAAATTATGACATGCGATTTATAGTTTGACTATTTGAAGGATACAAGTATGTATTTCAAGATTTATTGGAATCGCGCTTTTGTGATTATCCAATTTGTGTAATTCAATAAATTCTTTGTTAACCCTTTTTAACATACAGCAAATTTGCAGCAGATGCCTTTAAAAACATCTTGTCAAAAGCTTCGTCCATCGTTAACATTTAACTTTAAACAACATCTCCTAAAGCACTAGACCAATTCCAACCAAACTTCACAGGAATGTTCATTTGTTAGTCCTCTTTCTAAGGAATTAAATTCTATAGGAAACTTTGGTTGCTGCAGCATCAAAAAGGGTTGAAAATGCCCAATCTTTGTCACTAAATTGACTTGTTGGATTCCATTATTATTTCGTAAAAATGTTCCTTGCGTGATCCTCTACAAAATTGTTCAAGCCTTATTGCCTTATATGGCTTTAGTGAAAACATTCAGATTCCTTCAAGTCATGTTGATTGGATAAAAAAAAATGACCACCAGGGCTGTTTTGCCTTATATGGCTATAGTGAAAACTGTACAAATCTTCTTCTCTAAAATTATGTGAAAGATTTTAAAATAATTTTGCAGAAATGTTCCTTGTTACCTAATGCAGTGGAGCAATACTGGCCCTCTTGGGCCTCTTTTCTTAGCTTCAAAGTCATGTTGATTGGATGAAAAACATGACCACTAGGGGGTGGGGCTGTTTTGCCTTATATGGCTATTGTGAAAACTTTACAAATCTTCTTCTGAAAGTATGTGGAAGATTTTAAAATAATTTTGCAGAAATGTTCCTTGTAACCTAATGCAGTGGAGCGATATTGGCCCTCTTGGGCCTCTTGTTAGCTTCAAAGTCGTGTTGATTGGTTGAAAAACATGATCACCAGGGGATGGGGCTGTTTTGCCTTATATGGCTATAGTGAAAACTTTACAAATCTTCTTCTCTGAAAGGATTTTAAAATAATGTTGTAGAAATGTTCCTTGTTGCCTAATACAGTGGAGCGATTTAATGGTTCTCTTTCAAACTTGTTAAAAGATGTATTTACAATATAGAGCTTTGGTTGATGCTGCATCAGAAAGAGAGAAAATGGCAAATTTTTAGCTCACCTGAGCATGAATGGCCAGATGTCCGTCTTGTTTCAACATGTGTCAGCAAGTGGAGAGGGTAAAAAGGAATGTTTAACCCTTTCCCTCATACGACAATTCTGCAGCAGACGACTTTGAACATATTTTGTCAAAACATGGAAAATCTCTATAATTGAATGGATAACCTATGACTAAAAGTGGAAAACATTGTGACAAAAGGAGAAATTGCACGTTTTGTGCAATTTCTTCTTTTGTTACTATGTTTTCAAAAAGCTGTCTGCTGCAGAGGCGTCAGAAAGCGTCTATATGAGGGAAAGGGTTAAATGACCTGATCATGGCAAACAGGCAAGACCCTTATCAAGCTGCATTGAAGCTTGGTTTAAACTTTGTCTTCCCTCATACGACAATTCTGCAGCAGACGACTTTGAACATATTTTGTCATAAAATAGAAATTCTCTATAATTGAATTGGTTTTCAAAGGTTGTCTGCTGCATATGCATCGAAATACATCATCAAGTGTTATACTGGATAGTATTACCAAATCTATGACAATTGAACATAATTAAACATTATAGAAATAGAAAGTACTTTTTGAATAAAGGTTTCTCTTCACTTTCACTTTTTGTCCGTCGCCTGTCGTCCGTCGTTAACTTTTAGCTTTAAACATCGTCTCCTCCTGAACCACAGGACCAATTGCATCCAAACTTCACAGGAATGTTCCATTGGTGGCCCTCTTTCAAAATTGCTCAAAGATTTAAATTCCATTGAGAACTTTGGTTGCTGCGTCATCAGAAAAGGGCCAAAATGTTCAAAATTTAAAAATCTTCTCCTCTGAATCTGCATGTCAGATTCCAATATAGTTTGGTAGAAATGTTCCTTGGGTGACCCTCTACAAAGGTTGTTCAAATCAATACTGATTAGTTGAAAAACATGGCAGTCAGGAGACATCAGAAAAGGGGCAAAATTACAAAATTACAAAATGTGGAATTTCCATTTTTTTTAAAGACCTTGTCTGATATTAAGAAATTGAATAGGAATCTTACTTCAGTGATCCTCTTCTTAATTTGTTCAAGCCATATTGATTGGTTCCAAAATCATAGCAACCTTGCATCATCACAAAAGGGGTAAATTGAACTTTTAGCTACAAATGACAACTCCTACCATTCCACTTGACCAATTTCAACATAACTTCACGGGAATGTTCCTTTGATGGTCCTCTTTCAAAATTGTTCAAAGACTTACATTCTGTGTAGAACTTTGGTTGCTGCGGCATCAGAAATTGAGAAAAACCTCCATCTCCGTAATCCATTTGTCAGATTCCAAGATAATTTGGCAGAAATGTTCTTCTCTACAAAAACTGTTCAAGCTATATTGATTCTGTTGACAAACAGGGCAGTCAGGCGGCATCAGGAAAGGTGCAAAATGACAAAGCTTTATAATTCCATTCTTATTAAAGTTCTTGTTAGATTTCAAGATACAAATGGTTTTTACTAACTATTTCTTTAACTGAGTGTCCACTCCTTGCAGTTTCATTTGAACTCCTGATCAAATTTTCACAGATATTTGCAGTTAAATATTTGCTTCTAATTCACTATCATTCATTCAGGTGATCGATTTAGGGCCATCTTGGCCCTCTTGTTTTATTCTGTAATTGAATTCCTATGCAGCAATGGCTCTTTAATTAGATTTTCCTTTAATACTTGATATTTTAATTTTAGAATCTTTCAAATTAAAAGCATCTAAACAAAAGAAAGGAAATGCAGAAAATTTAAGAAACAGTGTGTAATAACCATTTCCTAGATTTGAAGTTTTCACACTTTCTCTATATCGGAAAATCTCCTGAAAAAGAGGGGAAAAAGGAAATAAAAAAATATCAAGATGAATCTGCATAAAGATTTATGTGCATCTAGAAACCTTTTCCGACAATGTTTTCAAAAAGTGTATTCTTCAAAGACACCCTTTCCTACCTGCGGATGCATTTTGACGCAATAGCAATAGACGACTTTTGAAAACATTGTGGTCAAAGATGAAATTGCTCATCATGAGCAATTTCTCCTTTGGCCACAATGTTTTCAACTTTTTAGCTCACCTATGCACGAAGTGCAAGGTGAGCTATTGTGATCACATTTTGTCCGGCGTCCGTCCGGCGTGCATCGTGGGTCGTCAACATTTGAGCTTGTTAACACTCTACAGGCCACATTTTGCATCCAATCTTCATGAAAGTTTATCAGAACATTCATCTCCATCAAATCTTGGACAAGTTTGAAACTGGGCCATATGAGGTCAAAAACTTGGCCGAATTGAAGGGTTATCTTGTTAACACTCTGGAGGCCACATTTTCAACTTGAGCATGTTGAAACTTCAGAATGTTTGTCTTGATGATATGTAGGTCAAGTTCGAACATGGGTTATGATGGGTCAAAAAGTAAGTCACTAGGTCAAATTGAAGGAAAATCTTGTTAACACACTAGAGGCTGTAATTTTGTCAGACTGTTTGTCTTAAAGATATCTAGGTCAAGTTCAAATATTGGTCATATTGGGTGTGAAACTAGGTCACTAGGCAAAATTGAGGGAAAATCTTGTTAACTGTAGAAGCCGCATGTTTTGCTTCAGCAGCTTGAAATTTGGTCAGAATGTTGAGCTGAATGATATCTAGGCCAAGTTCGAATGCCGGGTCAAAAACTAGGTCACTAGGTCAGAATGGTTGTCTAAATGATATCTAGGACAAGTTCAAATATGGGTCATGCCGGGTTAGAAACTAGGTCACTAGGCCAAATTGAAGGGTAATCTTGTTAACACTCTGGATACTGCATTTTTAACTTGAGCATGATGAAACTTTATCAGAATGTTTTTCTTGATGATATGTAAGTCAAGTTCGAGGAAAATCTTGTTAACATTCTAGAGGCCGCATTTTTTGCTACAGCAGCTTGACATTTAATGAGAATGTTTATCTAAATAATCTATGCCTAGTTCGAATATGGGTCATGTAGGGTCAAAAACTAGGTCACTGGGCCAAATTGAAGGAAAATATTGTTAACACTTTGGATGCCACATTTTTTGCTTCAGCAGCTTGAAATTTGGTCAGAATGTTTGTCTGAATTATATCTAGGTCAAGTTCAAATATGGGTCATATTTAGTCAGAAACAAGGTCAATAAAGGAAAATATTGTTCAAACTCCGGAGGCTGCATTTTTACTTTGAGCAAGTTGAAAATTTGTCAGAATGTTGTCTTGATGATATCTAGTCCATGTTGGAATATGGGTCATATCAGGTAAAAACATATAGATCACTAGGCCAAATGAAGGACACTGTGTTAACACTGTGGAGGTTGCATTCAGAATAATTGTCTTGATGTGTTTTGCATTGCAGAAGTACATTGTATAATTAAGGTGAGCGATCCAGGGCCATCATGGCCCTCTTGTTTAACAATAAAGCTATCTGTTATAATATTCAGATTTTTCAGGTTTTTGTCACAATGTTTTCCAAGTATTCAGCTGCAGATTTGTTGTATGAGGGAAAGGGTTATGGTGTCTGCTGTATGAGGATGAGGGTAAACAAAGGATTGATAAATGAAGGCTCATTTAAAATTCCATTATACAATGATCAATCTAATCTTTGTCAGACTTATTATACAATAAAATCTTCATCCTTTTCCTTCTTTTCCAAACTCTTTAATATCCTACATCAGACTTTTGACTTCACTGCAACATTCAATATGGCAAACTTGCCAATGTTTTAGAGAAATTACTCATATTGTACATTTTCTTTTGTTCCCACCATGTTTTAACTTCTTTCTAATTTTGTCAATTTCTAAAGATCCTTTTCAATTTTTCAGTGTTCTTCTCTTAGGATTCCCACATACAACACTTTTGCAGCAGAACACCTTGATACTATCTTTGCACAAATGTGGAAAATCCCTATAAATGTAAATTAAACTATTGAATAAAGATTAAAAAACATCGTGACCAAATGAGACATTGCTCGTTTAACCACTTTCACCGTTTGTCACAATGTGTTTTAATAGTTGTTTGCTGTAAAGGCGTTAGAAAGCATCTGTATGGTTGAACAGCTCTTGGAATATTTCTCTTTTCAACTGTGAGAACAAAAATGAGAAAGTCTTGATACAATGTCACATGGCATATCAGGGAAAAGGTTACAAATGAAGAACCTAATTATATAGATTAACTGAAATGGTGGCTTATGAAATTGGCAAGATTGTTTGCAAAAAGATATATTTAATTTCTCTTTCTCTTTCCATTGGTAAGAGCTATTGAAATTGCAAAGAAAAGTGTAGCTATATGCTCCTGGCAAAAGAAGTTCAATTATGATGATTTGATGATATTATTGCTGTATATGCAAGCAGGACAAATTAGATTTGTCTTATGCAAAATTGTAAGAATTCCCCATGAGTTCAAATATGTCAGAGGAACAGGATTGTATTGCCATCTTCTAACAATTATACTTTCCAACATGCAGAAATATTTGGACAGCTTTGCACCAGATGACTTCTGCAGCAGACGGCTATTTGAAAACATAGTGACAAAAGAAGAAATTGCACAAAATGTGCAATTTCTCCTTTTGCCACAATGTTTTCCACTTTTTAGATCACCTGAGCCGAAGGCTCAAGGTGAGCTATTCTGATAACTTTTTGTCCGTCGTCCGTCCGTCCGGCGTTAACTTTTAGCTTTAAACATCATCTCCTCCCAAACTCCAAGGACAATTTCCGTGAACCATCACAGGACTGTTCCTCTGGTTGGCCTCTTTCAAAGTTGTTCAAAGATTTAAATTCCATCGAGAACTTTGGTTGCTGCGGCATCAGAAAGGGGGCAAAAGGTCCAAACTTTAAAATTCTTCTCCTCCAAATCTGCCTGTCAGATTCAAATATAATTTGGTAGAAATGTTCATTGGGTGACCCTCTATAAAAATTGTTCAAGCCATACTGATTGGTCGAAAAACATGGCAGTCAGGTGGCATCAAAAAGGGGGCAAAATGACCAAATTTGAAAATTCCATTTTTATGTCAAAAATACATTACCAGTCATTTAATACCTGATATATAATCTCAACACCGTTAATTCATCCAGAAAAGAAGCTCGCGCAGCCATGCATAGCCCTCACGCGTGTGTGATACACACGGCCGCCGGTAATACCGGCGCACGGGCCATGTGACCCCCACTTTTAATTTCTGGACACACCAACTGACAGCTAAGAATTTATTTCATTTTTATATTTTATTTCTTGGTCTGTTTAAGGCATTCGCCTTAAACAAGTTATTTTCATTCAGTTATTCAACTACATTAACAACCTAACAACATAATTGTGTAAATTACTAATTGTAATTAAGTTGTTTTTTGTGAACACAACTAACTGAGAAGTCACGGGTGGGTTACCCCACCCACTATTTCAGTTACGTATCGGGTGCGGTAATGGCCATTCATTCTTTCAACGAAGTTATAGTTACACCGACCCTATTAGCGATAATATATTATTATCGCCTTGTATTACATTATGTATATTAATTAAACATGAACAATTTTGGAAAATATTTGTAAAATCTTTTTCATTGAAATACGTTCCGTGATCAACGGGTATAGTAGAAAATAAAAAATAGAAAAAAATTATATTTTTTGTTGAATCGTATAAATTGTTTTGTTTCATATATATTCTATGTCACATAGTGGTGATCAGAGGCGTGACTCATAACGGCTGTATGAGACACGCGTCTGTCCTGTTTTGCGTTCACTAAGTACACACAGGATTCACCCTGTGAGTACTTCTCTTCCTGGCCTGCTTCCATTTGGAAACAGTCTGGGTTGAGGAGGACTCACAAAAGCTGGAAGAGTAAGAAGACCCCTAAAAAGGTTTCTCTTAGCTCTACGAGTGAAGCGGAGTTTGAGGGGTTCTCCCAACAATCAGACTCCGCGGCTGTGTTGAGTGAGCAGAAGGTCAGAGCTGTTCCTTCTTCACTCCGCACAACCGCTCAGAGGTCCAGATTAGGAGGTGTAATCAGCTATTTTCCCCACAAATTCCCTCTTAGGAAACAAACCCTATGCTGTGGGTTCTCAATACCCACAGCATAGGGTAAGAGGGTCAAATGAGGATTTTAGACATGCATACGCCCCTTATCTGGAGCTCTGACCGCTCCCCCTCAGCTTCGGCTGGTCCTTCGCGGGACATGGAGGAGCGGATGGCAGCGGCTGATGTCTGTTATTCCGTCGGGAAACAAAGGCCTTCGGGCCAGAAACCGTACGGACACAGTGATGGTTGGCCTCAAGAGTGAGCAACCGTCTGCTGAACGACATTATCTGGCGCCAGGTGTTGGGGCTGACCCTTCGGGAGACGCCATGGGTCAATCAAAGGGAAACCTCACTGATTGGCCACCTCTAACACCACACTCTGCAGTAAGCAGTCTTCGGACGCTTACAGAGTGCCAAATTATAATGTCTGCGGACAGAATTCTTTGGAGACCGGTGATAGAGCAGCTTCACAACTGCCTATCATTAGTCAACCGGGTAATGCTTGCGAGCAAAACCTATATGACTCCGGGTAACCGGGTACCGGGCAACCAGTCAGTCATTTCGCCTAGGCGCGACCAGTCACCGGGCAAATCCGGCAGTCATTTAGCGATGACGCGACCGGTCAGTCATTAAGCCATGACGCGACCAGGCAAATTATCAGTCAGTTTAACATGACGCGACCGGGCAGTGGGCAGTCAAGGTAACGAGCAGTCGTTAAGCTAGTACCACTCGTTCTTCGCACAACCGGTCTATACGGATATTCAAAACACTGGTCATTACGCACCAGGCTCAGATATCCAACCGTCTAACATCGGTTATAAGGAGTACAGGACAGATAAATCTTTCCTTTCTCCAAGGGGAATAGTGTTCTTCTGTAGGGATTACACTCCTCAAAAGAATGAGAATAGAAGAGTACGGATATTCAAAACACTGGTCATTACGCACAAGGCCCAGATATCCAGTTATAGGTAGTACAGGACAGAGAAATGTTTCCGTGTCTCCAAGTGGAACATGGTACTTCTCTAGAGATTACACTCCTTCCCCGATACAAAGCTCCGTTTCAAAAGATGTAACGGATCGGTGATAGGCGGGTTAACCAAGCCTACCGGGATCAGCAATACCCACCTGATGGGAATTCACTGTTCCCGGAAGGACACCTTTCGAAGAGGCAGTCCTTAGAAGGCAAACCCCCGATCGGAATAACTCAGGTTTTCCGTGAAAGGGAGGTCGAGACCGTCCCATACGGTTAGTTCGGCGCCGACGATCGATCCAGTGCGACCTCTCTCTACTGCGGGAGAGGAGGTTCATATCACACGATCGACACCTTAACACAACAATAAAGTACACCAAGATTGAATATTATTTTCAATCCCTTCTCTTACTTTTATAAGACTGTTGTGTCTTTCAGTTGAAAGACGGATTAGAGTCAAGCATCGTAGGGCTCGACACTCTCCCACCTCCTCGTCTGACGGGCGGGGGCGGGGGGGGCAGTCCCCTTCAGATTACGAGCCGGCTGTAGAGCGTTGACCTCTACAGCAGAACATTAAGGAAGTACTTAGGGTGGTGCCTAATACGTTATGCCCGAAGGTTGACGCTTAAACGTCGTTTAAACCTATAATGATTTCGAGCAAAACCTACACTCTGCAGTACAGCAGTCTTCGGACTTCTACAGAGTGCCAAGTTATAATGTCTGAAGTTTTTGGAGACTAGTGATAGAGCAGCCTCACATCAGCCTATCATTAGTCAACCGGTCAGTAATGGTCAGAGGGAGCTACCATTACTGAACGTTCCCAGAGCTGGGTAACGAGCAGTCGTTAAGTCAAGTTGACTCCAACCGTTTTGTCAATATTATGACATAAGCATTGGACAACCGGGTGTTTTCGAACACAGCCAAGTGAAAATCTCCTTCGCAGAGTTGTCGTTCCTTACACTCATATGAATGTAATGAGTCGATAGTGCTAGAGAATGAGTCAAATGCCTACCGAGTACTTAATTAATCACTGGGCATAAACGGTTGTCGCGTGAACGTTCACAGGGCAGTCAAACTCTTAACTGGGCATAAACGGTTACCGGGCAAACGGTCACCGTGAAAACAAAAATTCAACTATGAATTCTTCGGAATTCAACAGTATTCCAATTGACAAATGTCCTCGGACACAGTCATTTGGAGATCGGGCAATGTCTTTAGACATAGCCAGTAAGGCACCGGTCAAACGGGTAATGTCTTAGGACATAACCTTTCGGCAGTCAATCGGGCAGTATGCTGGGACATAGCCGATTAAACAGTCGGCCATCGGGTATGGGGAGTACCGGTCAAATAGTTATGTCGGTCCCCAGGGAGGAGAGAGTGCGTCTCTAGGGACTACACTCCTCCCAAGTAATACCCATCGTACCAATTGTTGGGACGAGTCGATGTCCGACGGTATTACATGGGAGAGATTCAGTTGATTTCATAAATCAATCCCCTATGCTGGCCTACCGGGATCAACCGTTCCCAGAGGATAGTCACTCTGTGAACTCTCTCATACGTGAGCTCGGACCGAAGGTTGATTCCATGCGATCTCATTCTTCTTCGGAAAAGGGATAAATTCCTCGATCATGACTCCCTTCATAGGATTCCTCCCACCAATGGGCTAAGTTTTGTGGAAAAGTAGCCAGTTGCTTGGGAAGATTGTTGTGTGGAGTACTGGTGTGAGAAAACCAGGAAATACATGAGTAGGTGAACTGGCCGCCGTGATATAACTGAGAAATTGTTAAAACGGCGTTAAACCACAATCAATCGTTCATAGGATTCCTCCATGTCGAATCGGACACTGACATTCCGGTCCAGAACCGGCTTTAGTCAATCCGCACGTCGTCGGGTAAAACCCACGACCCCGTCTTGTCTGACGAATAAGAGACATATCGGGTTCAGTGCTCCATCGGATGATTAACAATTTAGAGCTGGACTCTAAATAAACTATCATTAGTGGGAAGTTACTGCATTCACTGCGTCCATAGGCGCATTTCGGCGTATGCGGCAACATTGTTCACAGGGACAGAACGTACAGTGACTTCTGCAAAGGCATTCTTAGAAGCCCAACCTGTGAAGACACAAGAGACAGGCTAAGTTCGAGCCTAGCTTTCTGCTTCCGCTGGCCCTGCCTTATCAAAGCCCCGTACGGGAGCAAAGTTGGCATACAACCAAGTAGAGCACTGTCCCTAATCCGCGGCTATAGGGAAGCGCTCCTCTCTATTAAGCTAACAGGAATGCCATGGAGTGGGTATCAACCTTCCATTCGGTGGTTTCTACAACCGTCTTTCGTCTGGTTCCGGTGAAGACCGGAATAAGACTTATCGACTCAGATTGCGTCTAGTACGGTCGAGTAATAAAATGGAATGTTCCGTTTTATCAAGAACGCAATCCGGAACGGCTGTCTGAGCGATTCTTAGACCAAACAGACACCTGTTACCACGTACCGGTTGCTTTTTCATCGAGGAATGACCGTCGATTCTTTGTAAACGGGGAAGTGTTCCTTTCAAACACTTCACTTCGATTACCTGCGTTTAGAATTAATTCCCAAAACGGGAAAGTCGGATCTATTCCCCTCAAGAGACTCGTTGTAGGACGTTTCTCGTTGAGCTGGCCCTTCGGACAGACTCGATTCGCTATAAGAGAATCCGATTACCATGTCCTGGATAAGGATCAGTAATTAAGGGAAACGGTCCGATACATGCTTCATACTACACCCGAATTGTTTACAGTTCGGGGCAGTGTGTTAAATACTCATTACAGTACAGGGCTTAACTGACTAGGACATGTACATGATCAATAGAGTAGACAGTAGTCCGTCGATTGGCAATAATTATTACTCCCTGAATTGCCCCCATAATTCAAATGAGTCAACTTCCGGTGTCGTTATTCTCTTCCTGACAATGACTTTAGAAACACAGTATTGGCCCAGAGATCGTAGTTCAACGTTCTTCTGGCCTGCCTATCGACATAACCGTTACATCTTCATTAGAAGTAGACAGTTCTTACCGATTGGTGTTTTTTAAGGTACGTCAATCAGTAATTTATGCTTACATTTGTTGCCGACCTCTCGCATTCAAGATTTGGCGATGAACACAACAATTATTGTTCGATGCTCCAATGCGCTTAACTTCAAAGTTCAGATCCATTTCTCTCCAAACTTTTACGTTCTTCGGAAGCGGCCGCTTCTTAAGTTATAAACTGAGACTTAAATTCGTCTTGCTTGGCGAACACTATCAGGGAAGTGAGTTCTTTGCTTTCAGTAAAAACGAATTTCATCAGGTTTTACAGCCGTATGGTTATTCAACCGTTCTTATAAACCTGTATTCCTACTGAGACCAAGTTGCCTTTGGTGCTTCCTAACCCATCACATTTCACAACCTTTCTGTGAACTGTGTTCCCTTAGATATAACCTGATCTTGTACCCTGTCAAGGGTCTTAAGTTCTATATAAAACATTCGAGGGCTGTAAGAGCCACAGTAGGGGTTATTCAACCTCAGGTAGGAGAAGGATATGTCAGCAGCGTATTCAAACACTGGATATCCTATTCCTTTAATTAGTAATAAGATCCTTCTGATAAAGTCTTAAAACGTTTCAATCAGAAATTATTCCTCTCTGGACACACAAGTGGACTCTCAGCGAGTACTTACCTAATTAATACACAAATTACTAAATACATAAACAGTTGTGTTTATATTTAGTAGTACCGTAGGTACTCTTACCAAGTGCTACGATTTCTCGGGACCGGCATTGTGTTGGACGATCCTCCCGACCGATGCTGCAAAGTCATCAGGTATTAAATGACTGGTAATGTATTTTTGACATAAAAATGAAGTTTTTTAAAGTAAAACATATTTTTATTAGAAAATACTTACCAGTCATTTCAGATTCCCGCCTCCCAACCCCGCGTCGTCACCCAACACTAAACGCTGCAAGTTAACGGTGAAATTAAAAGTGGGGGTCACATGGCCCGTGCGCCGGTATTACCGGCGGCCGTGTGTATCACACACGCGTGAGGGCTATGCATGGCTGCGCGAGCTTCTTTTCTGGATGAATTAACGGTGTTGAGATTATATATCAGGTATTAAATGACTGGTAAGTATTTTCTAATAAAAATATGTTTTACTTTAAAAAACTTCATTTTTATGCAAATGCTTGTCTGATTTTAAGAAAATATAATACGAATCTTACTGTAATGATCCTCTATTTAATTTGTTTAAGCCGTTTTGATTGGTTACACAATCATAGCAACCAGGCGTCATCACAAAAGGGGTAAATTGAACTTTTAGCTACAAATGACAACCATCTCCTACCATTCCAATAGACCAATTACCACAAAACATCACAGGAATGTTCCTTTGGTGGTCCTCTTTCAAAATTGTTCAAAGATTAAAATTCCAATGAGAACTTTGGTTGCTGCGGCATCAGAAAGGGGACAAAATGTCCAAACTTTAAAAATCTTCTCCTCCGAATCTGCCTGTCAGATTCAAATATAATTTGGTAGAAATGTTCCTTGGGTGACCCTCTATAAAAATTGTTCAAGCCATACTGATTGGTCGAAAAACATGGCAGTCAGGTGGCATCAGAAAAGGGGCAAAATGACAAAAAAAAAAACATTCCAATAGACCAATTTCCACAAAACATCACAAGAATGTGCCTTTGGTGGTCCTCTTTCAAAATTGTTCAAAGATTTAAATTCCATTGAGAACTTTGGTTGCTGCGGCATCAGAAAGTGAGAAAAATACCCTAATTTTAAAATCCTTTTCCTCCATAATCTACTTGTGCGATTGCAAGATAATTTGGTAGAAATGTTCCTTAAGTGACCCTCTAAATAAACTGTTGAAGCCATATTGATTGATCCATATTGCAGCAAGGCGGCATCAGGAAAGGTGCAAAATGACAAAAACTTTATAATTCCATTCTTATTAAAGTTCTTGTTAGATTTCAAGATATAAATGGCCTTTACTGATAAGCTGTTTCTTGAGAAGTGTCCACTCCTTTCAGTTTCATTTGCACTCCCTGATAAAATTTTCCAGATATTTGCAGTTAAATATTTGCTACTAATTTACTATCAATTAGGTGATCGATTTAGGGCCATCTTGGCCCTCTTGTTGTCATAGGTTATCCAATCAATTATTGAGATTTTCTATGTTTTGACAAAATACGTTAAAAGTCGTCTGCTGCAGAATTGTTGTATGAGGGAAAGGGTTAAAACTTTATGTGGAATCTTCATTTTGTCATTTCTCAACCCTTAACCTGATATAATTTACATCAAATTGAAGATCAAACTGGACAAAGACAGTTTGTGTATACTGTACTCAACAGCCGAGCCCCGGTAGCTCAGTCGGAGCGACGCGGGCTTTCAATCCAGGGGTTGTGAGTTTGAATCTCGGCTCGGCCAACTTTCTTTCCGACGATTGACAAAAGTCAATGCGACATGCGTCATTCGTCTTCCACCAATGGGCTAAGTCTATGTGGAAAAGCAGCCAGTTGCTTGGGAAGATTGTGGAGTACTGGTGTGAGTAAACCAGGAAATGCATGAGTAGGTGAACTGGCCGCCGTGATATAACTGATAAATTGTTAAAAACGGTGTTAAACCCCAATCAATCAATCTGTACTCAACAATGATGTTTTGTGAAATGACTCCCAAACTGTCTAGGTGATGAACAAGTATTCTTGTTGTGAATAGGAGGCAGCATTAAACCCATTTCCACTTACAGAAACATTTTGAGGCAGGCTACTTTTCAACCTTATCCAATGATCAAACTGTCATAGCTGCATATTTGTCATAATTATGTGGGAAAGCCTTAAATTCTTTATTGTCCATTTTTAGCACAAAGTGCTAAAGCTGATTTATTGCGATCCCCCTTTGTCTGGCATGTGTCATCGTCCATCGTATGTGCTGCGCCTTGTGCCAACATCTTCTCCTATGTAACCAGTGTGTCAATTTGGATGAAACTTCACAGAAAGCATCATCTCAATGTCCTCACCATAATTCCTTCAAATTGTTTGATCCATGCAGAATTCTTGTCAGAATGTGTCTGCAAGTAGGAAAGACTAACAAAGTAGATGAAGAAATACAAGACAAGATGACACGTTTTATCCTTTAATCTCCTCTGAACCAAGTGGAAGTATTATAACAGATTCTGTGTTGGAAAACTAGGATTGTGAAGGTGGTCATCCAAATATTTATTAACCCTTTCCCTCCTATAGACGCTTTCTGACGCCTCCGCAGCAGACAGCTTTTTGAAAACATGTTGACAAAAGAAGAAATTGCTCAAAACGAGGAATTTCTCCTTTTGTCACCATATTTTCAACTCTATTAAATTATTGTACAATCATTTAATCATTTAAAGGAAGTTTCCAAAAATGTTGCACAAGTTGTCTGCTGTAGAGTTGTTGTATGTGGGAAAGTGCTAAATATCTATTTAGTACCCTGTTTTTAACTCGCCTGAGCTCTGCTCAAGGTGAGTTATTGTGATCGCCTTTTGTCCGGCGTCCATCGTGCGACGTGTGTCATGCGTCAACTTCTTCTCCTCAGTAACCGGTGGGTCAATTGGGATGAAACTTCACAGAAAGCATCCTCACAATGACCTCACCAGAATTCCTTCAAATTTTTGGGATCCATGCAGAATTCTGGTTTCCATGGCAACGAAATGAAAAAAACTTCAAAATTCTTCTCCTCCCAAACTGATTGGCAGATTTTCAAATCATTTTGTAGAAATGTTCCTTGGATGACCCTCTATCAGATTCCTTCAAGCCATGTTGATTAGTCGAAAAACATGGCTGCCAGGGGGAGGCGGGGCTTTTTTGCCTTATATGGCTATAGTGAAAACTTAAAAAGTCTTCTTCTCTGAAAGTGTTAGGCTGATTTTCAAATAATTTTGTAGAAATGTTCCTTAAGTGACACACTATCAGATTCCTTCAAGCCATGTTGATTGGTCGAAAAATATGGCCGCCAGTGGGCGGGGCTATTTTGCCTTATATGGCTTGAGTGAAAACTTAAAAAATCTTCTCCACCAAAATTGTCAGGCCGATTTTCAAATAACTCTGGAGAAATGTTCCTTGGATGACCCTCTATCAGATTCCTTCAAGCCATATTGATTAGTGAAAAAATATGGCCGCCAGTGGGCGGGGCTATTTTGCCTTAAATGGCTTGAGTGAAAACTTAAAAAATCTTCTCCACCAAAATTGTCAGGCCGATTTTCAAATAATTCTGGAGAAATGTTCCTTGTATGACCCTCTATCAGATTCCTTCAAGCCATATTGATTAGTGAAAAAACATGGCCACCAGGGGGCGGGGCTATTTTGCCTTATATGGCTAAAGTGAAAACTTAAAAAGTCTTCTTCTCTGAAAGTGTTAGGCTGATTTTCAAATAATTTTGTAGAAATGTTCCTTAAGTGACACACTATCAGATTCCTTCAAGCCATGTTGATTGGTCGAAAAATATGGCCGCCAGTGGGCGGGGCTATTTTGCCTTATATGGCTTGAGTGAAAGCTTAAAAAATCTTCTCCACCAAAATTGTCAGGCCGATTTTCAAATAACTCTGGAGAAATGTTCCTTGGATGACCCTCTATCAGATTCCTTCAAGCCATATTGATTAGTGAAAAAATATGGCCGCCAGTGGGCGGGGCTATTTTGCCTTAAATGGCTTGAGTGAAAACTTAAAAAATCTTCTCCACCAAAATTGTCAGGCCGATTTTCAAATAATTCTGGAGAAATGTTCCTTGGATGACCCTCTATCAGATTCCTTCAAGCCATATTGATTAGTGAAAAAACATGGCCACCAGGGGGCGGGGCTATTTTGCCTTATATGGCTAAAGTGAAAACTTAAAAAATCTTCTCCTCCGAAAGTGTCAGGCCGATTTTCAAATAATTTTGTAGAAATGTTCCTAAGGTGACCCTCTATCAGATTCCTTCAGGCCAAGTTAAAAAAAACTAATAAATAAGGTGAGCGATCCAGGGCCATCATGGCCCTCTTGTTTTGTGATTATTAGTGGGAAAGGAGATATTGATAATTTTGAATAATGTGTACAGATTCTATAATGAGAATAAAATATTTCACTTTTAAATATCAAAGATAAGCTTAATGAACAAATTGAAATTATATTACCTTCCATTTTCTGGCTCTATTTTAATTATATTTGTATATAGATATGTCAAAGAGACAGTTACTATTACTGTTCTTATTTAACCCTTCTCTAGATTGAGTTACATTTGATGCATCTGCAGCAGACGCCATTTAAAAACATTGTGTAGCAAAAGGAAAATTGCTGTTTTAACCTTAATTTGAAAGTAATCAGGTAATCATGCTTGTAATCGATTTGTTTGTTTGGAGTTTAACGCCGCTTTCAACAGCTTTGGTCATATCACGGCGGTCAGTGCACCTACCCATGTTTTCCTGGCTTTCCCACACCAGTACTTACACAACATTCTTTCGAAGCCACTGACTACTTTCTCACATAGATCAGAGGTGAGAGGCAATGGAAAACATCGCCCGAAAGAATGTCGCCGCAACCGGGTATCGAACCCGTGACCTCCAGATCGCTTGTAATCGAGGACATTTGTTAAAGTTATTGTAGTTTTATCGATTACACTCGAAAAGTGGAGTAATTGTAACTGATAACAATCTTTTGCCATACATAATTGTAATTTAACTGATTTCAATTTCAAAGAAATAGCCCAAGTCTGGTTTTGGCTACTTAACCCTTTCCCACATACAACAATTTTGCAGCAGAAGACTTTGAACATATTTTGTTAAAAAAAAGAAATTTTCTACAATTGAATGGATAACCTATGACTAAAAGTGGAAAACATTGTGGCAAAAGGAGAAATTGCTCGTTTTGAGCAATTTCTTCTTTTGTCACTATGTTTTCAAAAAGCGGTCTGCTGCAGAGGCGTCAGAAAGCATCTATATGAGGGAAAGGGTTAACTATTAGTTCAATAATAATCCAGCTTATAATTTTAACATTTGAAAAGTTTACGTTACTTTAGCCCCGAGTTACACGACCCTTTTGCCGAAAGCTCAAGGTGATCTATTTTGATCACTCTCTGTCCGTCATTGTTAACTTTTAGCTTTCATCAACATCTCCTCCTAAACCACTTGATCAATTTCTACCAAACTTCACCGAAATGATCCTTTAGTGGTCCCTGTTCAAAATTGTTCAAAGATTTAAATTATATGAAGAACCTTGATTCATTTTATTGTGTCACCTGCGTAGCATGGTAAGCACTTAGGGATTACTTTTTTTTTTGTCCGGTGTCTGTCTGTCTGTCCGTCACACTTTTTCGTCACGTTTTCAAATAACTTTTTTTCTACTCAAAGGATTACATTGAAACTTCTGACAAATGTTTATATCAATGTGTGTGATTGGTTCACAAAAGTCCTTGGCTGAAAGTACCCAAGGATGAAATGTCTGGGCCAAAACATCCGTAAGCTGCATCCTACCATTTTAATCCCGCTACCCCACATACAACAAATCGGCAGCAAAAGACCTCACAGTGTAATATTGAACAGTTCTATATGTATGATTATTGAATAGAGTATAAAGACAGATGATGGTCCAGTAAAAAGGCATTGCTTTTCTTCTAATTTAAACTCATGCTCTTAAGTCGTCAAAATGCATCTATAGAAATTTTAAGTTTACTGATATCAGTCATAAGATGTTCCTGTCTGTCGGTCCAAAGAATTATAGAAATGTTTCAGTTGTAACAGGTAAATAGTCTTCTTTTAACCCTTTCCCTCATATAGACTCTTTCTGACACCTCTGCAGCATATGGCTTTTTGAAAACATAGTGACAAAAGAAGAAATTGCTCAAAGCGAGCAATTTCTCCTTTTGCCATAATATTTTCCACTTTTAGTCATAGGTTATCCATTCAATTATAGAGATTTTCTATTTTTTGACAAAATATGTTCCAAGTCGTCTGCTGCAGAATTGTCATATGTGGGTAACGGTTAAAGACTTGAGCATTCACTAAGTGAACGTTTCGGCCCTGCCTATGATAAAATTTTGAATTTCAATAAGGTATCAAATTTATGCTTCCAATTTTACTGGATGTTTTTTTCTTAAAATGCTGTAAAAGCAGACATGGCCACTAAATACACACCCTGTGACCATGATCTGGCCCTTGAATACCATCCACGGTACCCAGGCTATTCATAAAATATGATGATACCCTGGGTAAATTGGCTGTGAAAATCTCGTACTCGTGAATAGTTTATGAGGTGAAATGCAGCTGCTTGATTGGCCGCATGACACAAACCTCATGCGATACGAAAATTACAGTGTAGTTACGGAGGAAATCATGGTGCATGCTTTACGAAGTTTCGCTAGCCTATTTGCTCAGGGTATCATATATTTTATGAATAGCATGGGTACCGAGGATGATGAATACTCACGGAGTCATGTTTTCCACAATATGTTCAAGAACTGTCTGCTGCAGAGATGTTATATCAATTATGGTTCAACCAGTCTTTTCTTCATGACCTATCAGTTTGGAAGAGTGTAAAATGCTATATTGGTAAGGTTAACCCTTTCCCTCATATAGACGCTTTCTGACGCCTCTGCAGCAGACAGCTTTTTGAAAACATAGTGATAAAAGAAGAAATTGCTCAAAACGAGCAATTTCTCCTTTTGCCATAATGTTTTCCACTTTTAGTCGTAGGTTATCCGTTCAACTAAAGAGTTTTTTGTATTTTTTGACAAAATATGTTCAAAGCCGTCTGCTGCAGAATTGTGAGGGAAAGGGTTAACCCACTGAAGGGATCTTTATGGTGTTAACCCTTTCTCACATACAACCAATCTAAAGCAGACAACTTTGAGGACTTCTTGAAAGAAAGTGGAACTTTTTTATGAATGAAAATATGATAATTGGAAAAAGTTGAAAACATTGTAACAAAGGAGAAATTGCTCGAAAGTTGTCTGGTACATATACATCAAAATTGGTCTGCATGAGGGAACGGGTTAGCCTGCGACATTTCCATGGCAATTTTCATGGTCTTTAATTATTTACAGAGATATATTGTCTCAATTATGCTGATCACTTATCACATACAGTTAACAATTATTTTGGGAAAAGAAGGAAGCTTGTTGCATTCTTTTCCTAAATTGTCTTTTATTTCTCATCTGCTGCATAGACGGGTGTATTGTATAATTTTGGGGATAACTTGGAAAAGCATTTACTGGAAGAAAATTTAGGACTGTTGTACGTAATGAAATTAGGACTTGATTGGATTTCTCACTTGATTAAAACAAAACCTGTTTACTACCTTTTCTCCTTGGAGATGAGCTGAGTTTTGAGATTTTACTGTAACAAAATATTACTGTACTGTCCAATGATAGGAACTGAAAACTGTTTACTACTACTTATGATCCACTTAACCCTTTACCTGATACAGATGACTCGTGACACTTGCAGCAGATCAAACACTATGAGAAAAACAGACATTTCTCAAAACAAACAATTGTTTCTTTCCCTGATTTTTTGAAAACGCTTAAGGGAAAAAAAATTCACAGCAATCTGTGGATTTACAGAGGTGTCCATACTAGTATATCTCAATACAAGCTTAAAGGTCAAGAGAAGAAAAGGAAATGTTTTGGTTGTCAGGGGTAAAGCTTGTCAATACATTAGTGTACTAATCACTTTTTTGTGTTGCCTGGGTGTAACTTAGCAATCATTTCTCTGTTGCCTGTCTGTCTGACTATCATACTTTGACTTCTACTATATCTTTAGTGACATCTATGTATCTGAAAGTATGATTAGTAATTGACTTTAAAACAGTATGGTAAAAGTCATTTAATGTAGATGCAGCAAAATACGACTGCATGTTGAAACTTGTGAAACAATCAATATAGCCGTCGGCGCTCATTCAACAAACATACACTTTTGCTTATAAGCTAAGGAATGCAATTTTGAAATCTGTATCTGTCGAAAGTCTTTGAAATCTGTCTCTGTCAATTCCCTTAGAAGTCTGTCTCTGTCATTAGTCTTCAAATTTTGCTTTGTCAATAGTTTTTAAATCTACGTCCGTCAATTTTCATTGGAAGCTGTCTCTATCAGTAGTCTTTGAAATCTGCCTCTGTCATTAGTCTTTCAAGTAAGTCTCTGTCAATAATCTTTGAAATCTGTCCCTGGCAATAGTCTTTGAAGTCTATCTCAGTCATTTAATCTCTGAAATCTGTTTCTGTCAATAGTCTTTGAAATCAACCTCTTGTCAATAGTATTTTAAATCTGCCTCTGTCAATGGTCTTTGAAATTTGCCTTTTGAAAGCTGTCTCTAGCAAAATTCTTAGAAAGCTGTCTTTATCAAAAGTCATTGAAAGCTGCCTCTGTCAATGGTCTTTGAAATCATTGAAAGATGCCTCTGTCAATACTCTTTGAAATCTGCTTCTGTCAATAGTTTTTGAAAGCTGCCTCCGACAATAGTCTTTGAAAGCTGCCTATGTCAATAATGTCAATAGTCTCTTAAAGCTGCCTCTGTCAATAGTCTGTATTGACAAAAGTTATTATGACTAGCACTGTTACTCCTACTGTCGGTGGGACAACAAATAAAACAGTTGCTAGGGCTAATTAATTTGTGGTTTGGAAAACCATGAAATGGAAAGGTATTGATAACATTTAAACACTAAGCCGTTATTTCACTATCGTCTTCAATAGTTAAAACATAGTAATATATACAAAACAAACAAAATTATGGTGCAGACTACGACTGAAAAACAGTTGAACACCAAACTATGCCCAGTCAGCTGCAGGATTAAACCTTTCCCCCAACAATTAAGTCCCCAACAGACTACTTTGAAACATAGAAAATATAATTGTTAATCATCTGCTGCAAATATTTCAAAATGTATTTGCATGTTGGGAAAAAGTTGAATGAAATGCTATCATGTGTAGACTGTTCACCAGTCATGCTTTTGACATTTGTGATTTCAAGCTGGAAAGTGATCCTTACAATGAGCCAAACCATGCAAAAATTGATCCTATGGACTTAATGACAAGGGATGCTCCATATGTGTCAGTCTAATCAGGATCTTCCTTTTACTTCAGCATGTTATAAAAGTATCTTGAAAAACCTTAAGAATATTTATGACAAAAATACATCTATACAAAGTTGAAAATTTATCTTAATCCTTTCCCACTTTGAAAACATCTAGACAATAATATAGAAAATAACAATGTCATTAATTCATAATGCTGGAAACATTGTTGCAAAGAGAGAAATTGCTCATGTTGATAAATTTCAGCATTTGCCATCATGTGTTCGAAAGGCATCTACTAGATGCGAGTCTGTAAGTAGGAAAGTGTTAAATTGCATTATTTCAAATTTTCCAAACGTCAGTTTTTATGTTTCATATTGCCTGTGAACTATACGTAGCATTCCAACATTCCTAATGGAATGAATGTATATTGTTTTATGGCGCATCGACAGCTAAGGTCATTTAGCGCGCAATTAAATTTAATTATTCATGATCCCTGGGTAAACAAACCAGTACTAGGCTAGAAAATGTACCTTGCCCAAGTGCACTCCACCATGACCGTAGTGCCGCGACTGGGGATCGAACCCGGGACACCCGGTTTCGAAATCCCCGACGCTAACCACTCGACCACAGCGGATTCCACATTCCTAATGGGGTCAGTTATTGTTTACTGCTGTTACCTTTTTATGGCCGAAATCAATTATTTATAGTTTTACTGACCATTTATTGATTTGAAAATTGATTTTCTTGATCACCTTAACCCTTTCCCTCATAAAGACGCTTTCTGATGCCTCTGCAGCAGAAGGCTTTTTAGCTCACCTGAGCTTTGCTCAAGGTGAGTTATTGTGATCGCCTTTTGTCCGGCGTCCGGCGTGCGTCGTGCGTCAACTTCTTCTCCTCAGTAACCAGTGGGTCAATTTGGATGAAACTTCACAGAAAGCATCCTCTCAATGACCTCACCAGAATTCCTTCAAATTTTTGGGATCCATGCAAAATTCTGGTTTCCATGGCAACGAAACCGAAAAAACTTCAAAATTCTTCTTCTCCCAAACTGGTTGGCAGATTTTCAAATAATTTTGTAGAAATGTTCCTTAGATGACCCTCTATCATATTCCTTCAAGCCATATTGATTGGTCGAAAAACATGGCCGCCAGGGGGCGCGGGGCTATTTTGCCTTATATGGCTATAGTGAAAACTTAAAAAATCTTCTCCTCCGAAAGTGTCAGGCCATTTTCAAATAATTTTGTAGAAATGTTCCTTGGGTGACCCTCTATCAGATTCCTTCAAGCCATGTTGATTGGTCGAAAAAAACATGGCCCCCAGGGGTGGTGGGGCTATTTTGCCTTATATGGCTATAGTGCAAACTTAAAAAATCTTCTCCTCCAAAAGTGTCAGGCCGATTTTCAAATAATTTTGTAGAAATGTTCCTTGGGTGATCCTCTATCAGATTCCTTCAAGCCATGTTGATTGGTCAAAAAACATGGCCGCCAGGGGGCGGGGCTATTTTGCCTTATATGGCCAAAGTGAAAACTTAAAAAATCTTCTCCTCCGAAAGTGTCAGGCTGATTTTCAAATAATTTTGTAAAAATGTTCCTTGGATGACCCTCTATCAGATTCCTTCAAGCCAAGTTGATTGGTCGAAAAACATGGCTGCCAGGGGGGCGGGGCTATTTTGCCTTATATGGCTATAGTGAAAACTTAAAAAATCTTCTTCTCCGAAAGTGTCAGGCCGATTTTCAAATAATTTAGTAGAAATGTTCCTTGAATGACCCGCTTTCAGATTCCTTCATTTCAGATTCCTTCAAGCCATGTTGATTGGTCAAAAAACATGGCCGCCAGTGGGCAGGGCTATTTTGCACTATATGGCTATAGTGAAAACTTAAAAAATCTTCTCCTCCAAAAGTGTCTGGCCGATTTTCAAATAATTTTTTAGAAATGTTCCTAGGGTGACCCTCTATCAGATTCCTTCAAGCCAAGTTGATTGGTCGGAAACTATGGCTGCCATGGGGCGGGGCTTATATAGGTAAAGTGAAAAAAAAAATATCAGGTGAGCGATTCCAGGGCCATCATGGCCCTCTTGTTCAAAAACATAGCAATTTCTCCTTTTGCCACAATGTTTTCCACTTTTAGTCATAGGTTATCCATTCAATTATAGAGATTTTCTATTTTTTGATAAAATATGCTCAGTCGTCTGCTGCAGAATTGTCGTATGAGGGAAAGGGTTTACCATTTCCCCATAAAACAAATCTACAGCAGACGTCTTTGAAAACATCTGGGTAAAAATATATTGAAAATCTTTCATCATTGAACGCTTTCAAAAGTTGTCTGCTGCAGAATTGTTGTATGAGGGATAGGGTTAACCAACTCAAATCCAGCCTTAGAGCTATGTAACCTATTCAATATCTTGAGGTATAAACATTCTAACATGGAACTCCAATCTCATTTGAACCAGACCTAAACTCCCTTTCTCCTATATAGATCTAATGAATGCCCAGTTGAGATCGTCTCAGATTGACCTTTGCGTCAGCCAATTAAATTGTTGAATACCAAATTGTTGAGTATAAAACAGGTAAGAAAATTAACCCATATAAATAAACGGTATGGAGAAGCAGTGATTGTCAAGTGCTCCGATCGTATAGCAATGGGCGTTTGTTGTATCATGCGATTTCATTGGATACAGACACTGAGCACATGCTCATGAATATTTAAGTGTTTGAGATTAATTTGAGACGACCCTTTACGCGGGGTAGTCGGATCCAATATACGTACAGCAAAGTATTTTGTTCTAATTTTAACAAGATTGATGGAAGAACTATGTTAGAGAGGGAGCTTTTCCCACTTGACCCTCTCCCACTCTCATACGCTTTCTGGCGCCTCTGCAGTAGACAACTATAATAAATGAATTGAAAACATTGCGGCAAAAGGGGAAATTGCTCTTACCACAATTGTTTTTAATTTTATTCAATAACTATTCTTTCATTTAAAGAGAGTTTCCATATTTTAGTCAATATGTATTTAAAGTTATCTGCTGCAGATATGTTTTATGAAGGAAAGGTTTTAAACAAATTTTCAGCAGACAACTTTGAAAACATTTTAGAGAAAATATGGGAAATCTCTAAAATGAAAGTAGAATTTTGAAATAGAGTAGAAAACATTGTGGGGAAAGGAGATACTTATTACGAGAATTTTCCCATTTTTCAGAAGTTATGTGTGTGCTTGTTGGTTTAACCCTTTCCCACTTGTAGGCGCATTCTGACATATTTGCAAGCAGGCAATGATTGAAAACATTGTGGCTACCAGGGCTCCGGAAATTTTGAAATCTCAATTGGTCCGATGAAATTCTTATTGTCAAAATTGCTATAATAGAGCTTGTGCACACAAAAGAACACAATAGAGGCTCCATTTACTATCTGATCTTCACCAAACATGAGAGCTTGGTTCCTTTTGCAAACCAGCCAGATCCGGCCATGCAAGACTGGATTATGGCCCTTGAAATTGTCAAAATTGCTATAATAAAGCTTGTTAACACAATAGAGGCTCCATTTACTATCTTATCTTCACCAAACTTACACAGTAGTTAGGTATCCATGAGAGCTTGTTTCCTTTTGCAAACCAGCCAGATCCGGCCATGCAAGACTGGATTATGGCCCTTGAAATTGTCAAAATTGCTATAATAGAGCTTGTGAACTCTTATATACACTTAAAATACTTATTTACCATCATTTCCACCATCAACAGACAACAGTACATAACTCTGTCAAGTTTTATTTTATGAATTATGGCCCTTTCTCGATTTAGATTTTTTTTTTTAAGTTATTCGTACCAAATCATTTTTTTTAGCTCTACTGGCCAAAGGCCAGAAGGGCTTATGTCGTGGAGATTTGTCCGTCGTCCGTGCGTGCGTCCGTCCGTGCGTCCGTAAACAATTTCTTGTTAACACGTTACAGTCTTTACTTTTGATTGTATCTCAACCAAACTTATACAGTAGTTAGATATCCATGAGAGCTCGGTTCCTTTCGAAAACCAGCCAGATCCGCCCATGTATGACTGGATTATGGCCCTTGAAATGGTCAAAATTGCTATAAAAGAGCTTGTTTACACGATACAGTCTTCACATTTGATTGTATCTCAACCAAACTTATACAGTAGTTAGATATCCATTAGAGCTCGGTTCCTTTCGAAAACCAGCCAGATCCGCCCATGTATGACTGGATTATGGCCCTTGAAATGGTCAAAATTGCTATAAAAGAGCTTGTTAACACGATACAGTCTTCACTTTTGATTGTATCTCAACCAAACTTATACAGTAGTTAGATATCCATGAGAGCTCGGTTCCTTTCGAAAACCAGCCAGATCCGCCCATGTATGACTGGATTATGGCCCTTGAAATGGTCAAAATTGCTATAAAAGAGCTTGTTAACACACTATAGTCTGCACTTTTGATTGTATCTCAACCAAACTTATACAGTAGTTAGATATCCATGAGAGCTCGGTTCCTTTCGAAAACCAGCCAGATCCGCCCATGTATGACTGGATTATGGCCCTTGAAATGGTCAAAATTGCTATAAAAGAGCTTGTGAACATGATACAGTCTTCACTTTTGATTGTATCTCAACCAAACTTATACAGTAGTTAGATATCCGTGAGAGCTTGGTCCCTTTCGAAAACCAGCCAGATCTGCCCATGCAAGACTGGATTATGGCCCTTGAAATTGTCCAAATTGCTATAATTGAGCATGTGAACACAATAGAGGCTCCATTTACTATCTGATCTTCACCATACATACATGCTCTGGATTGAAAATGACCAAAGAACCATACCAGTAGAGCATAGGCCCTCATGGGCCTCTTGTTTTTCAAAACAATTAGAGATATAACTTAAACACTTACAAAAATCTTATACCATCACAACCTCCACCAACAGCCAAGATTGCATAATTTAGTAAAGGTTTTTGTAAGAATTATGACCCTCTTTCGACTTATATAAAGTACTTTGCTTATAAATAATATGATAAAGTATACCTGGTTATGTTTTCTGTACCACCCAAAGAATTTTGTTTTATTGGCAAGCACAAAAAAGGTCGAGCACGCTGTCCTTCAACAGCTCTTGTTTGACAAGTTTTAAGATTGAAATCAGTACGGCGAGTTAAAATCGGTCCAGACTAGCAAATATTTGGATTTTCGGAGGCCTGGTGGCTACATACACTTTTTTTCAAATCTATTCAATAAATGAACATGCATTCATAGAAATGTTCCATGTTTATTCAGATGTATTCATATGTTTGCTAAGATGTGTTCAAAGACTTGCCATATGTGGGAAAGAGTTAAACCTTGTTTGAAAATCGCAAAAAGTATGGAAAATCTTTATAAATGAAAATAAAATTATAATAAATAAAAATTGAATAGAGTTGAAATCAGTGTGGCAAAATGAGAAATTGCTCATCATAAGCAATTTCTTATTTTGCCACACAGTTTTAAAAGTCTTTTGCTGGATATTAATCCAAAATACGTCTGCATGTTGAAAAGGTTTAAACAAAACCTACTCCATCAAGTGTCATTTTAACGTTTTAAATCTCAGTTTTTCAAGTTAAAACATAGTAATCCTTTTCCACTTGAAGACACATTTTAAAGTGCTTGCAGCAGACCACTTTTGAGAACATTGTGGCAAAAGGAGAAATTGATCAATACAAGCAATGTCTCCTTTTGCCACAATGCTTTCAACTTTATTCAATAATTATACATTTATATAAAAATATTTTCCATATTTTGGCCTTTAACCCTTTCCCTCATACGACAATTCTGCAGCAGACGACTTTGAATGTATTTTGTCAAAACATAGAAAATCTCCATAATTGAATGGATAACCTATGACTAAAAGTGGAAAACATTGTGGCAAAAGAAGAAATTGCACGTTTTGTGCAATTTCTTCTTTTGTCACTATGTTTTCAAAAAGCCGTCTGCTGCAGAGGCGTCAGAAAGCATCTATATGAGGGAAAGGGTTAAGTTTTTAATGTCTGCTGCTGCAGATTTGTAGTATGTAGTAAACCCTAATTGCTTAGTATACAAAACACTTTTTTACCCCTGAAGCAGACCCATTTTGAAGATATTTGGGAAAATAGAAATTGCTCATCATGCAAAACATTTTTTATGTCAAAAATACATTACCAGTCATTTAATACCTGATATATAATCTCAACACCGTTAATTCATCCAGAAAAGAAGCTCGCGCAGCCATGCATAGCCCTTACGCGTGTGTGATACACACGGCCGCCGGTAATACCGGCGCACGGGCCATGTGACCCCCACTTTTTAATTTCTGGACACACCAACTGACAGCTAAGAATTTATTTCATTTTTATATTTTATTTCTTGGTCTGTTTAAGGCATTCGCCTTAAACAAGTTATTTTCATTCAGTTATTCAACTACATTAACAACCTAACAACATAATTGTGTAAATTACTAATTGTAATTAAGTTGTTTTTTGTGAACACAACTAACTGAGAAGTCACGGGTGGGTTACCCCACCCACTATTTCAGTTACGTATCGGGTGCGGTAATGGCCATTCATTCTTTCAACGAAGTTATAGTTACACCGACCCTATTAGCGATAATATATTATTATCGCCTTGTATTACATTATGTATATTAATTAAACATGAACAATTTTGGAAAATATTTGTAAAATCTTTTTCATTGAAATACGTTCCGTGATCAACGGGTATAGTAGAAAATAAAAAAAATAGAAAAAATTATATTTTTTGTTGAATCGTATAAATTGTTTTGTTTCATATATATTCTATGTCACATAGTGGTGATCAGAGGCGTGACTCATAACGGCTGTATGAGACACGCGTCTGTCCTGTTTTGCGTTCACTAAGTACAC